>CM051240.1:11464771-11920259 GCA_027917425.1 Gastrophryne carolinensis | reverse complement strand
GACTGGTCATTTCTGAATGATGTATGTGGAATGCAGTGTCTCTTGGGATTTGTCCAAGGATGACATAATGGCCAGCTGGAGAGGTCTGGTGTGAAACTGGGTGAAGGGCAGAGCTTCCATTGCCAACACCATTAGCCCTGTCAATCTCATGCACTTGCGCAGAGTTGGTGTGGGTAGAGAGAGATGATGGCCTCCCCCATGTGCTGTAAGATCACCCGCTTGTCTGGTAAAAATACTTTGGCCACTTCTGTGTACAGACGCATCCCAAAAAAAGAAGAGGAGGGTCCTTCTTGGTGAACACTGCTGCTGTAGTGAGGCCGAATTGGAAGTGGCAATCTCCCACTCCGAACCTAGATATGCATCTTATGCTAAGAAATCTCCCCAATATAAAGATGGCACCCCCGAGCGCAGACTCAATTCGGAACTTCTGCACCCGAATGAATGTGTTGAGCTTTGGGGACGAATGGGATGAACCAAGATCTCTTTCTTACAAGAAGGTCGGAGTAGAAGTTAGACCCCCTCTGTGATGAAGGTACTGGTTGAATAATTCCCATGTTCAGAAAACGCTCTACTGCGCCCTGCAAAAGTGCAGCACAAGCGTGTGAGGAAAGAGCCTTCCTTCCCCTTTACTGCAGAGTGGGTCTTATTCAGCACTGACTGTGATGCTCTGTGCAGACGAAAGGAAGGAGCTTTCATAAATAACGACTTGGTCCACCATCTCTAACGACACTTAGTAGACTAAACTCCCGTCAGCTTCTTGACCAGGTCGTAAAGTGGTGCTCTGAAGAAATGACTGCCTATAAAGGGTAAGGCAACCAGGTTACTCTTGGATACCTCGTCGTCCGACTATTACTCGAGCCAGATTGTCCTTCACAATGCGAAGCGCCTGAAGACACAGATTGGCGCGACATCAGCCATAGCTTGTACATGAAAAGCCATGGCGTACATGCAAGTAGCTCTGAGCGTCCTCATCCTCATACGGGGTTGTGCGGCTGAGAGCATCCACCCAGATCCTACATGCTGCAAAGAGAATGTTTGTTGCAAAAATATGGCAGAGGGCTGCTCCTACCAGGACAACGGCCTGTTTGCACACTGTCTACAACTTTTTGTCTACTGGATCTTTTACTAAAGACCCCTCAGATGTTGGGATCAGGACATGCTTGCCCAGCATAGAAATGGATGCATTGACTTCTGGAAAGGCTACAAGCCTTTTAGGTGATTCCGCCTGAAAGGAGTAAAAACACTCCATTCTCCTGGGAACAGTTGGGGTCTCATCTGATTGCCCCCATTCCTCTTCTGTTCCTCAAACTGTTCGTGAAAGGAAAAGATCATCTTTGATCACTTTCATTTTTGGACTGGTACCGTGCCTGACATGGAAGTTATTTGGTCCGTGGCCATATTCAGGGCGGACATGAGGGACTCAAATCAACACACTCGACTGAGGTTTATGTCTGTCTCGTGCAGGGAAGCTGCTGAAGTCTATGATACCTCAGGTTCTATGGAGAGTTGAGAAATCCTGGTGAGAGAAGTGTGCAGGGGAATATGCTGCTTGGCACGCATGAGCTACATTTCCCACTGCATGTTCTGCAGTATTCCCAACATTATTTCCCAAGCCAGCTGTGAGCTAGTAGACAAGGATGTTGGAGGAACGTAGCCCCTGCTGGAGGTACAGAGCTATGGATATTGGATCTCCGCCTTTACCCTTGCCACCCTGCCCAATCAGGTCTGGATTCGGTGCCTACCGATTGTTGACATGGTGATGGACACTGTGCTGTGAAATAGTCATCTGGGATGCCTATGCCCCCGCTATATGACTACTGGTAGTCCAGGAACTGGGAAGTGCAGAAAAAAAAGGGACATTTGTAATAAAAACATTTTAACAGCTAAAAAAGCCCCAATCAAAAAATAAACAATGACCTGGTATCTTGTGATAGCAGTCTCAGTATCCAACTGACAGGATAATCTCACGTTGCTTTCCTCAGGAAAACGCTCTGTACAATGCTACTGTCCATGTAGCTGTACAGTAGCGTGTGCTTTGCTGGCAGGGAAGAAGGGAGGGATATCCACGAACGGAGAAGTCGCACTCTCTATTTACCAGTGCTGCCCCTATAGGAGGTCAAGGAGGCAGGCAGAGATCATGGTAACTCACCCACCTCCAATGGCCGCCACTGAGATAAGCCCAAGCTGGGAGGGAAGGAGAGTGGCGCCGATAGACTGGTGGACAATTGCTCCCCAGCTCCACAGGAAGCAGTGTGGCCAGATGTTTGCCGCAACCGGCATCAGAGCCCAGGTTGCAGTATTGACATGTGTGGGGAGGGGACTAGGGAGGAGGCGAACCCCACCTGCCCCAGCTCCACACTGCACCCAAGCTGCGGAAGGACATGTTTAAAATTAATAATGGTTCTCACAGCCATAGCAGCACAGACCTGTTACTGATAGGCTTTGCGCTGCTTAAAGTTGACCAAAACCCAGGATTTTGACTGTCCTTTGTTTTGGTCCTTGACCCTGGAGGGAGTGAAAACCCCCACATCACCTGATCTCACTCACCCTTCCTGGTCCTACGGCGCATGCGCAGCCTCTCGTCCAGCAATTCCATCTGCCTCCGGTCATTTGCCCAAGAGCTGGTCTAGGGTGAGCGGATCAGAGCACGCTAGCAGATGCACTCCCCTGTACCCATTTAACAGGGAGCGTGTCTGCAGAGTCTCAGACTCCAGGGAAAGTTTTGCTCCACAGCTATCTAAATCTGCACGGCTATTGTCTGCTGGCGAATGGGTGGGTAACGCCTCTACTATAAAAGCATCCCTGTCTCTGCTATCCATCAGTATATCTTGCTGGCAGCCAAGGCAGAAGCAAGAGGGGGAGGGGCATGCATGGGGAAAAAAAAAAATAGTAGGGTGTGCTGCTGAATCAGCAAAGACCTGACTTTCCTCCAAACGCAAGAGACTTCGCACACAGCAAGTGTGAGAAACTTGCTAAGTGCTGAATCAGCCCCTTTGTTGATGGCGCCGTAAGGTCCTCTGCGTTCTGTATCCAGGAAAAAAGGGGGGTTTTAAAAGACTAGCATTACTTCTGTTGGCCCTGTGAGACCCTTAAAAAAATTAAGGTAAAAAAAGGAAGTGAAATTTAAACAACTCCAGCTCACCATGGAAGGAGAAACCAAGAAGGAGGAGATCAATCTTTGCCGAAGAATAAACGCTGTAGTAAGGACTTGTTGTGTGTGAGTGGGATAGGGAGAGAAACTCACCTGCTACATTGAAAGTGCTGAGAAAACAGCTCTATATCTCCCCCCCCCCCCCCCCCCCCAAATGCAGAGCATTCCAGCAACCCATCCCCACAGAGCATTACGGCAAACCAAAAGTATTCCCGGAAAAATAACAACCCCCTCATGTAGACCAGGGCCAGCACCAGAGGGCGGCAAAGTGGGGCAGCTGCCTTCGGCCCCCAGGGGGGCCCACTGAAAGCTGGCATCATCTAGATGTTGGTTTTCCTTAAACCCACGCTTCCAAGCCTGCGCTCCCTCTCTCCCCCACAAGCCAGCTGGTAACTAACATGGCAGCACCCCCTCCTCCCGAAGCGAGCCAGTCTCGAGCTGCAGTCTCTTTCATTAGTGGTGACACCTGGCGCTCCTTCCAATGACAGGAGCACCGTTGGACCGATCTGGGAGTTAGGGAGCAGGACCGCTGCACCATCAATGAAAGTATGTAGCACGAGGTCACTGGTGATGGATGTGTTGCTACTGCGAATGAAGCAGCAGGTAAGCAACTCATTCACAGAAAGGGGAGGGGAGAGAGGGGTGTGTGTATACAATACTAGGCCAGGGTGCCTTGCTGCATAACCCCTCTCGTCAATTTGGAACACCCCAGGAGCAGAAAACAAAACCCAGGATAGTCAGATTCCCATGCTTAGCTCTGCTTTAAAGTGGAAAAAAGCCCAGGAATTTGAATTTACCAGTCTTGTTCCTTGTTTCCAGGACCTCGCGAATTAGGATCGGTATGAAAATTCCCCCAGTAAGCCCAGCAAGACTCACTTATCGTGTGTGTGTGTGTGTGTGTGTGTGTGTGTGTGTGTGTGTGTGTGTTTGGGGGGGGGGGGGGGGGGCACAGTGTTGATGGGGTTAAAGTGGACAAATCAGCAGGATTTTCTCTGGTGATTGATCTGCTTTCGACTATCCTGGGTATTCTAAGTATGTCACACACCCCACTTCAGACTTAATAATTACACTAGGGTTAACGCACCTCTAGGTGGCAGCATTGCAGAGGACTTCTCCAAAAAACTTCAACAGGCCCCTCCCGGTCTATACATACCTGGTACCTCCCAAGAACCTCCCAGTGTTGTTCTCTGCAAGGTGGCGACAAGACAGAAGAAAGAAGTCTCCTGCTTGCAGGTAGCCGGGGTATCCCCCCGCCCCCCCCCCCATGGTCTATTTCTGCCCGGCTTTTGTTTGAATTGTGTTCTATGTAATGGCAGCCTCCCAGCTTCGGCTGTAGGCCGGGCAATAAGGTAGCCGGCACCATTGGTGCCTAGGAGATTAGCTCCTCCGCTCGACCCTTCATTGCAGGGCATAGCGGGATTCCCGGAGTGGTGATCCGGATGTGGGATGCCCCCTTTTTTATAGGAGTTAGTGGTCAGGTTGTCCTTGCCCTGGGGTGTTGTGTCTCTTCCGGGGTGTGGGACGCGCTGGGGACAGTGTCATGCTTTACTATGCACATGTTGTGTGAGTGTGCTGCTGCGCTTTCCATTTGTGATTTTACTTTGTGTTTTTACTTGTGATTTTACTTGTGCCTTCACTGTCTGTTCATGGCTGTGTATGTGTTCTCCCCTCAGGAGCCGGGGGGGGCGGGGCCTAGCGGCGTGCTGCGCCGCGGTCCCGCGGGTGGCTGGGCGCCGTATTCGGCGCCTGCAGCTTGTTTGCCCGGCTGCTCAGGGGAGACTTTGATCAGTGTGTGGGTCTGTGTTCTTCGACGCTGTACTCCGGGAGCCGGCGGGTGGCGCCGCCGGCCCCGTGATCGAGGTCTGATGGTGGTCCCCGCAGGCAGACGCTGACGCTGCCTGGGGGCGGGGCCGCGCACGGATTGGACGGCCTGAGGGGCGGGGCCTTCTCGGCTCCCGCGCTCCCGGAGCTTCTCTCTTCCTCCGTCCTCGGTGTGCTGGCCGCCATCTTCTGCTGGCTGCGCGGTTCCTCCTCTATCCAGGTAGGCGGTTCTTGGGCCATGTCAGTGACCCCTCGGATCCTTCCTTCTCCCTTGCCTCCCTCCTCGCCCCGGCGCAGCTTGATGGTGCTGCCTGGCATTAACCACTTCCGTTGCTCTGGTTAATGAGGGGGGGGTGGTAAAGGGGGGTTTTGTATATTATGCGGTGTTTTTTGGCATGGTGCTGATTGATGCCTGTCTCTCTCTCTCCCTTTGTGTTTTTCAGATCCTGGGATCCCGTCTGGCAGGGCTCTCCCGGTCATATATACCTGGCTCGTGGGGGGTGTTTTTTGTCCTTGCTATATATTTATATATATATACATTTATTGTATTTTTATTAGGGCCTTATGCTACCCCTGGGTCAGGATCTTGTGTCTGTCCTTAGACTAGTGTTAGGTTATTTAGGGGCATCCCGGGTCGCGTACCGCATAAATCCCTGGGTTCTGCAAATACCATAATTTCACCACATGGAGGTTGCCACAGATACCGGGAATGGTTCTTCGGGACAATCCAAGGTGTGCGGGGGTTGTGGGGCTCCGCTCCAGGGAGATGATGTCATTTTGTGTATCCCTTGTGCACAGCAGAACATTGCACGGCAGTCCAGTACTCCGGTGCCTAGCACTTCGTCAGCCGCGCTATCTCCCTCTCCCCCTCGCTTATTCCGGACCCCGTGTGACGTTGTCCTGGGCGGGGATTCGCAGTCTGAGGTATGTGCCCGCTTGACCAGCCTTGAGAAGCGGTTTTCTGCTATAGCCGCTCAGAAGGTTTCAGCTAAGCGGAAGCATCTGTCTCCGCCTCCGCCGGATTCAGATGAGGAAGTTGTGGGAGATCTGGATTGGTCGGATCGTCCCCGTGAAGAAGGTGAGCTCATTGAGGATGAAGATTCTGATGTTCAGCAGTTGCTGGGTTCTGAGGGAGATCAGGATGATGGCCTCCCTCTCGATTCCTCTACCATTTTGAGCCAGATGTTTGAGGTGTTGGATTTGGAGCCTCCGGTGGTTGCTCCCAGGCCCAAGGGTCAGCTTTTTGGGGTTTCCAAGCAGCGTCTGGAATTTCCCAGCCAACAGCACTTTGAAGAAATTGTCTTCAAGCAATGGGAGCAACCTACACGTCTTGTTGGTGTGCCGTCTAGCTGGGATAGGAAGTATCCCTTTCCGGCGGAATTGATGAAGCGTTGGTCTGTCCCCCCTGAGGTAGATACTCCGGTCTTGGGACTGTCCAACACGGCGGTCGTGCATTCCCCTGACACGACTTCGCTCAGGGACGGTGAGGATCGCCGGGTTGATCAGCTTGCCCGTCATGGTTTTGTATGTGCGGGTTCGGTGTTAAGGCCTGTCTGTGCTTCGGCTCTTTTGACTTTTGCTGTCAGGTCTATTGTCAGGGACTTGGGGGTGGATCTCGAGCCCTCCAGTGAGGAGTCCCTTGGGCTTAAGCGCTGTGATGCTTTTTTGTCCTTCATCCTGGCCGCTTAGGAGGATGCCATGCTGATGTGTGGCAGGGCTACTGCCTTGCTGGTAGCTATCCGGCGCTGTGTGTGGTTGAGACAGTGGACAGCTGATTTTAATTCTAAAAGATCGCTCACTGCTCTGCCCTTTATGGGTTTGAGGCTTTTTGGTGAGAGGCTGGACTCTGTTGCCAAGGGAGGTAAGTTACCTCAGCGCAAGAAATTTCGTCGTTCCTTTCGGGGGATGGTCTCGTTCAATCCGTCCTTTCGGGGAGTTGGCGCCGGTAGAGGTGCGGGCTCCCCGGCCCCCAGGGGCGGCAGTTGGAATAGGGGCAGAGGCCGTGGTCGTCCCACCCGCGTCTGGGGTGCCAAGCCCAAGCTGGCTGCCAAGCCCATCCAGCAATTAGGGGGCGCCCTCACCCGTTCGGGTGGGGGGACGGTTGCAACTTTTCTCCCGGGTGTGGGACCAGGAGGTCCCGGACAGATGGATCCGGGAGGTGGTTTCGGCCGGTTACAAGTTGGAGTTCGAGTCCCTTCCTCCTCCAAGGTTCTTCAGGTCTCGGGTGTCTTTGGATCCTTTGGCCGCGCAGGGGCTCCTGGCGGCAGTAAGGAATCTTCTGGATTTGGCCGTCATTTGCCCGGTTCCTCCTTCGGAGGTGGGACGCGGGTTTTATTCCAATCTCTTCACGGTCCCCAAAAAGGACGGGTCCTTCCGTCCTATTCTGGATTTGAAGTTTCTCAACAGGTTTATTCGTCCTCGGAAGTTTCGCATGGAGACCCTGCGGTCGGCAATCGGTTCGCTTCAGCAGGGGGACTTTATGACGTCCATAGACATCAAGGATGCGTACCTGCACGTGCCGATTTTTCCTGCTCATCAGCGGTTCCTCCGTTTCGTGGTGGGGGATCGGCATTTTCAGTTTGTGGCTCTTCCATTCGGGCTCACCTCTGCTCCGAGAGTGTTCACCAAGGTGTTGGCGGGGGTGATGGCCCTGCTCAGAGCTCAGGGGATTCGCATTGTGCCTTACCTGTACGATTTTTCTCATCATGGCTCCTTCCTTCAGTCAAGCAGAAGGGGACACCAGCACGGTGGTGTCCATGTTGGAGAGATTCGGCTGGGTAATCAATTACCCCAAGTCCTCGCTGGTTCCGGCCAGGGTGGTGACCTTTCTGGGGATGTCGCTGGACTCCTGCCAGCACAGAGTGTTTCTTCCTCAGGCCAAGGTTCTGATGATTCAGGAATTGGCCCGGCTGCTCCTCTCCCATCCTCATCCGTCCATTCGTCTGGGGATGAGACTGGTGGGGTTGATGGTGGCCTCGTTCGAGGCAGTTCCCTTTGCTCAGTTTCATACGAGGGCTCTTCAACTTCATCTTTTGGCGTCTTGGAACCGGTGCCCGGGGTCGTTGGATCGGTCCTTCCGGTTGTCCCCTCGGGTTCGGCAGTCCCTTCTGTGGTGGTTGATCTCGGACAATCTTCTGAAGGGCAGGTCGTTTCTGACTCCACTTTGGGAAACTGTCACCACGGATGCCAGTCTGTCAGGCTGGGGAGGTTATTGGAAGGATCTTCGGTTTTAGGGGCAGTGGGACCCTCAGGAGGCTCACTTGCCCATCAATGTTCTGGAATTGCGGGCCATCAGGTTGGTTCTGTCTCACTTGACGCATCATTTACAAGGTCTGCCGGTTCAGGTTCGCTCGGACAATCAGACGGCGGTTGCTTACATCAATCACCAAGGGGGGACTCGCAGTCTGGGTGCCCACAGGGAAGTGTCTCTGATTTTGGTCTGGGCGGAGACTCATGTACCTTGCATCTCGGCAGTTTACATTCCGGGTGTGGAAAACACGGAGGCGGATTTTCTGAGCCGGTGTGCGTCCCGTCGGGGGGAGTGGTCGCTCCATCCCCAGGTGTTTCGGTCACTTTGTCTCCGGTGGGGGACGCCGGAGGTGGATCTGTTTGCCTCTCGTCACAATCACAAGCTTCCGTCCTTTGTGTCCCTGTCCCGGGACCCTCTGGCTCTGGCGGTGGATGCCATGTCCCTGAGCTGGAGGGACCTGGGGTTTCTTTATCTGTTTCCTCCGATTCCCATGTTAGGCAGGGTTCTGCGAAAGTTGGTTCTGGAAGGAGTTCCCGCCATTCTCGTGGCTCCAAGGTGGCCAAGGCGGGTGTGGTTCGCGGACATCGTCCGTCTGGCCGTGGATCGGTTCGATCTGCCTCTTCGGCCAGATCTTCTCACTCAGGGTCATCTCTGTTACCCCAGTTTACAAACGCTGGCTTTGACGGCTTGGCTGCTGAAACCTCCATCTTAAAGGAGGAGGGTCTTTCGGATGCGGTCATTCAGACTCTTATTGGTGCTAGGAAGAGATCTTCTTCTTCCATATATTACAGGTATTGGAGAGCTTATATTGATTGGTGTGAGGCTAGGTCTTTGCCCTGCCGGGTCTTTTCTGTGTCTAGGATTTTGGAGTTCCTTCAGACGGGTCTGGACTCTGGCCTTCAGTTGAGTACCTTGGAGGGGCAGGTTTCTGCTTTGTCAATTTTTTTCCAGAAATCTTTTGCTAGTCATTCTTTGGTCAAGACTTTTTTCCAGGGGGTCTCGCATGTGCGGCCTCCTAGGAAGCCTTTGCTCCCAGTGTGGGATTTGAATTTGGTTCTTTCTGCTCTTATGGCTCCTCCTTTTGAGCCCTTGCGGGATGTTGCTTTGTCCATTCTCACTCAGAAGGTTGCCTTTCTGGTGGCCATTACTTCGGTTAGGCGTGTTTCAGAGCTGGCTGCTTTGTCTATTCAGGCTCCTTATTTTGAGGATCATCAGGACAAAGTGGTTTTTCGTTACAAGTCAGATTTTCTCCCTAAAGTGGTTTCTGCTTTTCATCTTAACCAGGACATTGTTCTTCCTTCTTTGTGTCCTAAGCCTAAGAATGTCAAGGAGCGTGCTTTGCACTGCTTGGATGTGGTTCGTTGTGTCAGGTTCTATCTTCGTGCGACGTCTTCTTTTCGTAAGACTGATGCCTTTTTCGTTGTGCCATGTGGGCCTAGGAAGGGGTTGGCTCCGGCCAAATCTTCCATTAGTAAATGGATTCGTCAGGCCATTATTGGTGCTTATTCGGCCAAGGGGAAGGATCCTCCTTTCCGTGTTACTGCTCATTCTACTCGGGCGGTTGGTGCGTCCTGGGCTTTTCAGCACCAGGCTTCTGTTGAACAAGTGTGTAAGGCTGCAACTTGGTCTTCTGTTCATACTTTCTAACTTTCTAAGTTCTATAAGGTTGATGTGCGGGCTTCAGCGGATGCTGTTTTTGGCCGCAAGGTTTTGCAGGCTGCAGTGGTTTGAGTGTTTTTCTGCGTTATTGCCTGTTCGGATACCCACCCTTTTCTGGACACTGCTGTT
This sequence comes from Gastrophryne carolinensis, assembly GCA_027917425.1. Classification (NCBI taxonomy): domain Eukaryota; kingdom Metazoa; phylum Chordata; class Amphibia; order Anura; family Microhylidae; genus Gastrophryne; species Gastrophryne carolinensis. The sequence goes on along the minus strand of CM051240.1, from coordinate 11,910,249 downwards.
GGATGTCCCTAGTGTAATTATTAAGTCTGAAGTGGGGTGTGTGACATACTTAGAATAATACCATTTTGTGAATACTCACCTGTAAAATGGGTATTATAAGTATGTCACACACCCCACTTCACCCGCCCTTTTTTGGTATCCTGGCTCTCTATTTGGTGAAGTTTGGTTCTTTATGTTGAGGGTTACATTGTTTGGTTCTGGTACCTTGTCTTACTGCTGTTCTAACACTGGGAGGTTCTTGGGAGGTACCAGGTATGTATAGACCGGGAGGGGCCTGTTGAAGTTTTTTGGAGAAGTCCTCTGCAATGCTGCCACCTAGAGGTGCGTTAACCCTAGTGTAATTATTAAGTCTGAAGTGGGGTGTGTGACATACTTATAATACCCATTTTACAGGTGAGTATTCACAAAATGGTATTTTTGGTCCTTACCCTAGGGCACCCCGACGCACAAAGGGCCCACCAAGACCATGGGGCCCACATAAACATGGCGTTGGCCCTGGTGTAGACCACTATAATTATTATTGTTTATTTATATAGCGCCCTCAACTTCAGTAGCGCTTTACAAGGTAAGAATACAGACAAGGTAACACATAGCACAGAGAACAATACAAAATTAGATGCCACAGGTTAAAAAATGTTTAAACCAAGTGTTGTGAGCACAGGAGACAATAGGAAAGAGAGCCCTGCCCTTGCAAGCTTACAGTCTAAAGGATGGGGGTGGAGACAAAGGGGGCGGGGTAACAAGTGGTAGAGCTTGAGTATGGCTGCATGTGCCATTAGAGGGTTATAGGAGTTGCTTATGCCAGGTCATATGCTTGTCTGAAGAGGTGAGTTTTGAGGGCACTTTTAAAGGCTTGGAGTAATGGAGAGTGGCGGATCGAGCGGGGTAGTGCATGCCAGAGAAGTGGGGAGGCGCGGGAGAAGTCTTGAAGGCGGGAGTGCGAGGAAGTAACCAAGGAAGAGGACAGGAGAATGTCAGAGGCAGAGCAGAGGTTGCGCTTGGGTTGGTAACACTGGATCAGAGATGAAATGTAGGGAGGGGCCTGGTTAGAGAGAGCTTTGTGGGTTAGTGTTAGAAGTTTGAACTGAACTCTATGGAAGACAGGTAACCAGTGGAGGGATTGACAGAGGGGGCAGCGCTGGAGAAGCGACAGAGGAGATGGATGAGGCGAGCAGCAGAGTTTAGAATAGACTGGAGGGGAACCAGTCTGTTGGCAAACCACAGAGGAGGATGTTGCAGTAATTCAGTCGGGATATGACCAGGGCAGAACTACCATTTTAGTGGTGACAGGTGAGAGGAAGGGACGGATGCGGGAGATATCTTTGAGTTTGAGAGGAGGTGGCTAGGGAGTGAATGTGAGGTCAGAACGAGAGAGAGGAGTCCAGAATGACACCCAGGCACCGATTTTGAGGAGTTGCAGTTATTGTAAGATTATTATACATACAGAGATTGTGGTGTTAGAGAGGGGAGGGGAGTGAGATGGTGGGAAAATGACCAGTTCTGTTCATGTTCAGTTTAAGGGAGCGAGATGTCATGAAGGAAGAGATGGCTGTTAGACAGTCAGGAAGGCGAGAGAGGAGCGAAGAGAGATTCGGGCCAGAGAGGTAGATCTGAGTCTCGTCTGCATAAAAGTGATATTGGAAGCCTAGCGAGGTTATTAGTTGTACGAGACCTGAAGTGTATATTGAAAAAAGTAGGGGTCCTAGGACTGAGCCTTGTGGTACCCCAACAGACAGAGGCCGGGGAGAGGAGATGGTGTTTGTGAGAGAGGTGAGAGAGATACGAGGAGAGCCAAGAGAGTGCGAGACCTTGGATTCCAAGAGAAGAAAGAATATTGAGGAGCAGAGCATGGTCGACAGTGTCAAAAGCAGATGATAAGTGGAGAAGAATGAGAGCAGAGTAGTGGCCTTTGGATTTGGCTGTTAGTAGATCATTGGTGACTTTGGTGAGTGTAGTTTCGCTGGAGTGACATGAGCAGAAACCAGATTGGAGGGGATCTAGGAGGGAGTTTGTAGACAGATAGTTGGTAAGTTCTGTAAGGACATGATGCTGTTCAAGAAGCTCGAATAAGAAGGGGAGCAGAGAGATTGGGCGGTAACTGGGGAGGGCAGAGGGGTCCAGAGAGGATTTTTTGATGAGTGGAGTTATAACAGCATGCTGCTTATAGGCGGAGGGAAAGGTAACAGAGGAGAGTTTGAAAAAAAGATGTTAGGGCTGGAATGACAGGAGACAGTTGAGGGATAAGGTGGGATGGAATGGGATCAAGGGAGCAGGAGGTCAGGTGAGCCTTTGAGACCTTGAGCAGTTAGCACTGTGAAATTAGTTAATGAGTGGGGCAGGGGGGGGGGATGTTGGTAGGAGAGAGAAGCCACTTTGAAGTATGTGGCAAATTGCTCAGCCGTTAGCTGTGAGGATGGAGGAGGTGACAGTGGGATTTGAAAGTGGCAGAGCGTGTTTTGCGGGTGCATGGAGAAATGAGAGAGATTTAGCCAGTGAAATAAATTAATGCGAGCACAGGTAGGGGGATGAGAGCAGTGATAGAGAGATATAGAGACACTTACCAGGTGCAGGAGGATGCTGGGAGTTCAGGAATTTTAGAGGAAGCAGGACTGTAAAATACCAGGAGGAGCATTGTTGGGGATTCTTCAGACGAGCTGAGTCTGGTGCCTGTTCCCTTCTGGCTCAATTCGGGCCTAATTCATCGGACTTAGAAAGCCTGGACTGCAGCCATTCCCCTCAGCTATATTGCCACTTGTGAGAGAGAAGCATTGATTAGCTCAGTCACACAGCTGGGGGGGGGGGGGGGGTACTAGGGCAATAAAGTGGCTTAGCTGGGGTTATCAGAGGGGGAGCTAAGGAGACACAAAACAGACAATGTTTATGTGAACAGGGTCATTGCATTAAAGTGGACTGTCACCCAGGGGAGATCGGCCAGGGAATCTATAAGATTCCCAGGCCGACCACCTCCCTCACCGCGGTACATCCGAGATCGGGATGTCCCGCGGTGAGGGACCCTCCCTAAACCCCCCAAAAAACTCCCCTCATCGCGCGCCCGCGCCGCCCGTTTGTGAATGGCCGGCAAGGGCGCGCGCCCTGTGAGCGACGTGCGGGAGGCGGCGGCGGGCGCGCTGTCTTGTCCGCCGCTGTCACCCGCTTGTCCGTGGCTACGTGGGAGCGTGGTGAGGTGAGTTTTGGGGGCTTTCTGGGGTGTTTTACACAGCGGGGCAACCCTAATCGGGGTGCCCCCCTGAAGTGGACCAAAACCCAGGATAGTCAAAATCCTGGGTGTTGGTCCACTTTAAACCTTTCCACCTCCGGCTCTGCCCCTCGCATTAACCCTTCCCCCCCATGCTCTGCCCCTCGCATTAACCCTTCCCCCCCATGCTCTGCCCCTCGCATTAACCCTTCCCCCCCATGCTCTGCCCCTCGCATTAACCCTTCCCCCCCATGCTCTGCCCCTCGCATTAACCCTTCCCCCCCATGCTCTGCCCCTCGCATTAACCCTTCCCCCCCATGCTCTGCCCCTCGCATTAACCCTTCCCCCCCATGCTCTGCCCCTCGCATTAACTCTTTCCTCCCCCTGCTCTGCCCCCCAATAGCTTAGAATGTGATAGCTGGGCCCCCCAATAGCTTAGAATGTGACAGCTGGGCCCCCCAATAGCTTAGAATGTGATAGCTGGGCCCCCCAATAGCTTAGAATGTGATAGCTGGGCCCCCCAATAGCTTAGAATGTGACAGCTGGGCCCCCCAATAGCTTAGAATGTGACAGCTGGGCCCCCCAATAGCTTAGCATGTGATAGCTGGGCCCCCAATAGCTTAGCATGTGACAGCTGGGCCCCCCAATAGATTAGCATGTGACAGCTGGGCCCCCAATAGATTAGCATGTGACAGCTGGGCCCCCCAATAGCTTAGCATGTGACAGCTGGGCCCCCCAATAGCTTAGCATGTGACAGCTGGGCCCCCAATAGATTAGCATGTGATAGCTGGGCCCCCCAATGCAGAAAGATTAGCATGTGATAGCTGGGCCCCCAATAGCTTAGCATGTGATAGCTGGGCCCCCAATAGCTTAGCATGTGACAGCTGGGCCCCCAATAGCTTAGCATGTGATAGCTGGGCCCCCAATAGATTAGCGTGTGATAGCTGGGCCCCCAATAGATTAGCGTGTGATAGCTGGGCCCCCAATAGCTTAGCATGTGACAGCTGGGCCCCCAATAGATTAGCATGTGATAGCTGGGCCCCCCAATAGATTAGCATGTGATAGCTGGGCCCCCCAATAGATTAGCATGTGATAGCTGGGCCCCCAATAGATTAGCATGTGATAGCTGGGCCCCCAATAGATTAGCATGTGATAGCTGGGCCCCCCAATAGATTAGCATGTGATAGCTGGGCCCCCCAATAGATTAGCATGTGATAGCTGGGCCCCCCAATAGATTAGCATGTGATAGCTGGGCCCCCAATAGATTAGCATGTGATAGCTGGGCCCCCCAATAGCTTAGCATGTGATAGCTGGGCCCCCAATAGCTTAGCATGTGACAGCTGGGCCCCCAATAGCTTAGCATGTGACAGCTGGGCCCCCAATAGCTTAGCATGTGATAGCTGGGCCCCCAATAGATTAGCGTGTGATAGCTGGGCCCCCAATAGATTAGCGTGTGATAGCTGGGCCCCCAATAGCTTAGCGTGTGACAGCTGGGCCCCCAATAGCTTAGCATGTGACAGCTGGGCCCCCAATAGCTTAGCATGTGATAGCTGGGCCCCCAATAGCTTAGCATGTGATAGCTGGGCCCCCAATAGCTTAGCATGTGACAGCTGGGCCCCCCAATAGCTTAGCATGTGACAGCTGGGCCCCCAATAGCTTAGCATGTGACAGCTGGGCCCCCAATAGCTTAGCATGTGAGAGCTGGGCCCCCAATAGCTTAGCATGTGACAGCTGGGCCCCCAATAGATTAGCATGTGACAGCTGGGCCCCCAATAGCTTAGCATGTGATAGCTGGGCCCCCAATAGCTTAGCATGTGATAGCTGGGCCCCCAATAGCTTAGCATGTGATAGCTGGGCCCCCAATAGCTTAGCATGTGACAGCTGGGCCCCCAATAGATTAGCATGTGACAGCTGGGCCCCCAATAGCTTAGCATGTGAGAGCTGGGCCCCCAATAGCTTAGCATGTGATAGCTGGGCCCCCAATAGATTAGCATGTGACAGCTGGGCCCCCAATAGCTTAGCATGTGATAGCTGGGCCCCCAATAGATTAGCATGTGACAGCTGGGCCCCCAATAGCTTAGCATGTGATAGCTGGGCCCCCAATAGCTTAGCATGTGATAGCTGGGCCCCCAATAGATTAGCATGTGATAGCTGGGCCCCCAATAGCTTAGCATGTGATAGCTGGGCCCCCCAATAGCTTAGCATGTGATAGCTGGGCCCCCAATAGATTAGCATGTGATAGCTGGGCCCCCAATAGCTTAGCATGTGATAGCTGGGCCCCCAATAGATTAGCATGTGACAGCTGGGCCCCCAATAGCTTAGAATGTGAGAGCTGGGCCCCCAATAGCTTAGCATGTGACAGCTGGGCCCCCAATAGCTTAGCATGTGACAGCTGGGCCCCCAATAGCTTAGCATGTGACAGCTGGGCCCCCAATAGCTTAGAATGTGACAGCTGGGCCCCCAATAGATTAGCATGTGAGAGCTGGGGCCCCCAATAGCTTAGCATGTGACAGCTGGGCCCCCAATAGCTTAGAATGTGACAGCTGGGCCCCCAATAGATTAGCATGTGAGAGCTGGGGCCCCCAATAGCTTAGCATGTGACAGCTGGGCCCCCAATAGCTTAGAATGTGACAGCTGGGCCCCCAATAGATTAGCATGTGATAGCTGGGCCCCCAATAGCTTAGCATGTGACAGCTGGGCCCCCAATAGCTTAGCATGTGACAGCTGGGCCCCCAATAGATTAGCATGTGAGAGCTGGGGCCCCCAATAGCTTAGCATGTGACAGCTGGGCCCCCAATAGCTTAGCATGTGACAGCTGGGCCCCCAATAGCTTAGAATGTGACAGCTGGGCCCCCAATAGATTAGCATGTGATAGCTGGGCCCCCAATAGCTTAGCATGTGATAGCTGGGCCCCCAATAGCTTAGCATGTGATAGCTGGGCCCCCAATAGCTTAGCATGTGATAGCTGGGCCCCCAATAGCTTAGCATGTGATAGCTGGGCCCCCAATAGCTTAGCATGTGATAGCTGGGCCCCCAATAGCTTAGCATGTGATAGCTGGGCCCCCAATAGCTTAGCATGTGATAGCTGGGCCCCCAATAGCTTAGCATGTGATAGCTGGGACCCCCAATGCAGAGTATATAGCAAAAAATGTAAAACTCACCTGCTTCTGAAAGTCTTGCACCCACTGAAAAGCCCGGGAAATCACTGTTCTTCTTGCTGACTCGAGACTGACTGGCTGGCTCCTCCTACGTCCGGTCACATGGGCATGATGTCGTCAGAGGTCCTTTCACTGGCTAGGATTTAGCATCTACCGTTACTCCACGTGTCTGTCGGGCTACATACTTCCGCATACCTCACAAGTGTTAAATTAGGCCACGCCCTCTATGAGGGATTATAAGAGACAGGATGTAACCGTTACAACAATAGAAACACTTTGAATAGGCAAATGAATCATTTATTGCTACAGATCTGCATGTTACACCTCAAAGAGGGTCAATATGTAAATGAAACCACGCCCCTCATTGAAGGATGGATGAAGCCACGCCCCCTCGTTGAGGGATGTATAGGAGATACATTGTAACAGTTACAATACAAACACTTTGAATAGGCGAATGAATCATTTATTGCTGCAGATCTGCATGTTACACCTCAAAGAGGGACAAGGGAGAACAATGAGGGACAGGGACTCAAAAGAGGGACAATCCCTCCAAATCAGGGACACCTGGGAGGTATGCGGGATTTTTCTCAGATCGATCAGAATAAAGGAATTCTGATTGTATTAGCTGGTAACCCCCCCCCCCCCAAGCTGACCTATAGAAGAAAATGACTAGAGATCCCCTTTAAAGTGGACCTACACCCATAATATTGGATTATGCAGAGGGGGGCATACACACCCTGCCTGGCCCGGTATCCTCGTTCCCCAGCTAAATCCAGCCACATGATTGGCCAACGGCAGTCACATGCTCTTACTATGCTCTCTTTTAGCACTTTAATAATGCATTAGTAGTTTTCTAGTGCAGCTTTTGTATATTGTTTATGATCAAAATTAGGTTTAAGGTATATTTGCACAATTAATATAGCACATGTATTTATACACGGGCAGGCTGATTCATCATTAGCGCCATGTAGCGACAGATGAGCGTCTGTAGCGGCATTTTCAGAGCGCCCGCTAGTAGTCGCTGTGCTCGGTCGTGGGTCGCTAGTTTATAGCAACTCAGTCGCTGTTCAGTAATGATGGATACATTGTGAGGAGTCGCTATTTGACCAGTACAGCGCTGTATGGGAGCGCATGTTAGCGACTGCTCATAGCGACTGACTCACATCATATTCAGCAAAAAAACAGCCTCACAAATCTCTGGCGCTGAAAAATGCTTCTCTGAAGCCCAGAGCGCAGGAGGCGGTGTGATTAAAGTCTGTTTTCAGCATCTATCCACCAGTAACAAAGCGACAACATATGGAATTACATTGTAACAACATTGTAACATGAACACTTTAATGTCAGACCTGTGATGTCATTTCTGAAGAAATATATAAAAAATGAAAAAATTGTGAAAAAAACTGCTTATTCAATGTCAGGAGAGGTCACAGAATTATTTGTGATTTTTTGGAAGAAAAAAAAAACAACAAACACCCCATTTAAAGAGAAGAAAAGGATCCCGTCCATTGAAATGTATGGGAGAGCGACAGGTAGCGAGAGGTCATACCTGGCGCTGTGCAAGGCTGAACGCTGGCGCTGTTCGCTGAGGCTGTGAAAATGATGAATCGGGCGCTACATGGCGCTATCCCAGTCGCTAAACAGATTCTGCTTGATAAATGTGTAATTGCTGCCGTGTCCGGCGTTCATCAGTCGCTACCTCTCATTAACCAGCCGCTACCTGACGCTATCTCTTCTTAAATAAGGGCCTTAATGTTTATGAATTTTTATTATTGTATGCACTTTAACATTTCCTATAGCAGCTGCTTATTGATTAGATCTTATATCGGGGGCTTTTCATTAACAAGATTCTCTATTTGATTACATATTTAGTCCCTGAGTTCCAGGTCACCCCTGTATGTAGTTTTAATTGGTCTTAAATGTCTTTTATGTATGAATTGATTTTTGTGTAAATAAATAAATATTTCGTTTATTTTTACATAATATTCTGGTGTGCGGCTGAGCCATTTTTGGGGCTGATCTGGCGGCCCTCGTTGTTGTTGTTGTGCACATGATCTTAGAAGAGGATGAGGGTCTCTGTCCCCCATCATACAGGGCTTCATGCCCAGTTCTGGCCGCCTTAAAGTGGACCAACACCCAGGATTTTCACTATCCTGGGTGTTGGTTCACTTCCGCGGGGCGTCCCGATCTTGTGAAACCCCCCAGAAAGCCCCTAAAAACGTACCTTATCGGCGACGGATAAGCCGCCGCTTCTCACGCGTCCCTCTTACAGGGTGCGTGCCCTGCTAGAGGGATGCGCGGGAGGAGGCGGCGGCTTGTCCGTCGCCGATAAGGTACGTTTTTAGGGGCTTTCTGGGGGGTATCACACAGCGGGGCATCCTGATTTCGGATGCCCCGCAGGGAGGGAGCTGATCGACCCGGGAAACTTATAGATTCCCAGGCCGATCAGGGGTGGGTGTTGGTCCACTTTAAAGTGGACCAAAAGTGATCCTGGAGTCTATAAGCCTCCAGGGCCATCCGATTCCTTCCATCCAGATTTTGCCCTCCGAGTCCCTTGTAAAGCTCACCTTCTCCCTGATCCACCGGTGTATGCCGCCAGCGACACCTTTATCAATGTGCGTGCCCGCGGCATAGGTGACATTTAGTTGATCTTGACGAGAGCGCCCGCATGCACTGTAGAACCAGGAAAAGGGGAGTTTACTGGGGGCATCCCGAATTGGGGCAAGTACCAAAACCTGAGATATTGGAAATCCCGGGTTTTGGTCAACATTGTGTGAACCCCCCAGATCGTCCAGAAAACTCCCCTTTCCCCAGTCTTACGGTGCATGCGTGAGCGCTCATCCAATCAGGGGGCGCGCCCATGTCGCCTATTCACAAATGCCTGACGCAAAGTGTAGCCACAGCCCGTGCATGCGCCATTGGATTGGGGATAATGATTCCAGGGCTGCCCAAGATGAATTTTGGTTTACTATAAGGTCCTTTAAAGTGGACCAAAACCCAGGATTTTGACTATCCTGGGGATTTGGTCCTTTCCCTCGGGGCAGCCCGGTCGGGGATGCCTCACTGTGTGACATCCCCCCGGATCACCGAGCGCAACTCACCTCTTCCCGATCCTATGTCACATGCATGGCCGCTCGTCCAATCAGCGCGCTTAGAGACACTGATGTCATACTGTCTAAGCCAGCGGCTCTTTGCGCTCTGCATCCCCCGCTTCCCTCTAACAGGGAGCGCGCCATTCACAAATGCCTGACACTGCTAGAGGGATGCGGCTCGCACATGCGCCATTGGACCGGGAAGCAAGGTAAGTGTATGGGGCGACCTGGGGGGGGGGGCTTTCACACAGCGGGGCATCCCGATTTTGGATGCCTTGGAATGAATTGGCCCAGGAATTCTATAGATTCCCGAGCCAATCCTGCTGGGTTTTGGTCCACTTTAAAGTGCACCAAAACCAGACCTAGCATCTATAAGTTGTTAGGTCCGGCTAAAGTGGAACAAAACCCAGTATTTTCACTATCTAGGGTCTTGCTTCATGCCCCGCTATGTAAAACCCCGTAAGAAACTCACCTTTCCACCATCAGCATACGGCTCAGACCAGCGCTCGGCAATTGCGAGCAGCCACATCCCCCCCCCCCCCCCCCCCCGGGCGCGCTTCCTAACCGCATGGCTGGGCGTGGGAGCGCCGGGGATGCATCCACCAATGTCACCGTGGGAGCAAGGGGGTTCACACAGCGGGGCATCCCAATTTGGGGAGCCAGCGGCTGGCCCTGGAATATTTTATTATCCAGGGCCAGCCAAAGTGGGTTTGGTTCTGCTTTAAAGACCCACCCCCAAGGGCATCCAGGGATGCCTCGCTACGTGACACCCCGCCGGTTGCCCATTATACCTCATCTGCGATCCCATAGCGAATGTGCGGCCAGCAGTGACATCTCCTGTCGTAACTGAATGGCCACAGAGGGACGCAAGAGGGCCTAAACTCACCTTCAGCCCCTGCAGCCAATTAAATATATACATCAAGAGGGCCTAAACTCACCTTCAGCCCCTGCAGCCAATTAAATATATACATCAAGAGGGCCTAAACTCACCTTCAGCCCCTGCAGCCAATTAAATATATACATCAAGAGGGCCTAAACCCACCTTCAGCCCCTGCAGCCAATTAAATATATACATCAAGAGGGCCTAAACCCACCTTCAGCCCCTGCAGCCAATTAAATATATACATCAAGAGGGCCTAAACTCACCTTCAGCCCCTGCAGCCAATTAAATATATACATCAAGAGGGCCTAAACTCACCTTCAGCCCCTGCAGCCAATTAAATATATACATCAAGAGGGCCTAAACTCACCTTCAGCCCCTGCAGCCAATTACATATATACATCAAGAGGGCCTAAACTCACCTTCAGCCCCTGCAGCCAATTAAATATATATATCAAGAGGGCCTAAACCCACCTTCAGCCCCTGCAGCCAATTAAATATATACATCAAGAGGGCCTAAACCCACCTTCAGCCCCTGCAGCCAATTAAATATATACATCAAGAGGGCCTAAACTCACCTTCAGCCCCTGCAGCCAATTAAATATATACATCAAGAGGGCCTAAACTCACCTTCAGCCCCTGCAGCCAATTACATATATACATCAAGAGGGCCTAAACTCACCTTCAGCCCCTGCAGCCAATTAAATATATATATCAAGAGGGCCTAAACCCACCTTCAGCCCCTGCAGCCAATTAAATATATACATCAAGAGGGCCTAAACGCACCTTCAGCCCCTGCAGCCAATTACATATATATATCAAGAGGGCCTAAACTCACCTTCAGCCCCTGCAGCCAATTACATATATACATCAAGAGGGCCTAAACGCACCTTCAGCCCCTGCAGCCAATTACATATATACATCAAGAGGGCCTAAACGCACCTTCAGCCCCTGCAGCCAATTACATATATACATCAAGAGGGCCTAAACTCACCTTCAGCCCCTGCAGCCAATTACATATATACATCAAGAGGGCCTAAACTCACCTTCAGCCCCTGCAGCCAATTACATATATACATCAAGAGGGCCTAAACGCACCTTCAGCCCCTGCAGCCAATTACATATATACATCAAGAGGGCCTAAACCCACCTTCAGCCCCTGCAGCCAATTACATATATACATCAAGAGGGCCTAAACCCACCTTCAGCCCCTGCAGCCAATTAAATATATACATCAAGAGGGCCTAAACTCACCTTCAGCTTCTGCAGCCAATTAAATATATACATCAAGAGGGCCTAAACCCACCTTCAGCCCCTGCAGCCAATTAAATATATACATCAAGAGGGCCTAAACCCACCTTCAGCCTCTGCAGCCAATTAAATATATACATCAAGAGGGCCTAAACCCACCTTCAGCCTCTGCAGCCAATTAAATATATACATCAAGAGGGCCTAAACCCACCTTCAGCCCCTGCAGCCAATTAAATATATACATCAAGAGGGCCTAAACCCACCTTCAGCCCCTGCAGCCAATTAAATATATACATCAAGAGGGCCTAAACTCACCTTCAGCCCCTGCAGCCAATTACATATATACATCAAGAGGGCCTAAACCCACCTTCAGCCCCTGCAGCCAATTATATACATCAAGAGGGCCTAAACGCACCTTCAGCCCCTGCAGCCAATTAAATATATACATCAAGAGGGCCTAAACTCACCTTCAGCCCCTGCAGCCAATTACATATATACATCAAGAGGGCCTAAACGCACCTTCAGCCCCTGCAGCCAATTACATATATACATCAAGAGGGCCTAAACCCACCTTCAGCCCCTGCAGCCAATTAAATATATACATCAAGAGGGCCTAAACCCACCTTCAGCCCCTGCAGCCAATTAAATATATACATCAAGAGGGCCTAAACCCACCTTCAGCCCCTGCAGCCAATTAAATATATACATCAAGAGGGCCTAAACTCACCTTCAGCCCCTGCAGCCAATTAATTATATACATCAAGAGGGCCTAAACGCACCTTCAGCCCCTGCAGCCAATTGTACATCAAGAGGGCCTAAACCCACCTTCAGCCCCTGCAGCCAATTAAATATATACATCAAGAGGGCCTAAACTCACCATCAGCCCCTGCAGCCAATTGTACATCAAGAGGGCCTAAACTCACCTTCAGCCCCTGCAGCCAATTAAATATATACATCAAGAGGGCCTAAACCCACCTTCAGCCCCTGCAGCCAATTAAATATATACATCAAGAGGGCCTAAACCCACCTTCAGCCCCTGCAGCCAATTAAATATATACATCAAGAGGGCCTAAACTCACCTTCAGCCCCTGCAGCCAATTAAATATATACATCAAGAGGGCCTAAACCCACCTTCAGCCCCTGCAGCCAATTAAATATATACATCAAGAGGGCCTAAACCCACCTTCAGCCTCTGCAGCCAATTAAATATATACATCAAGAGGGCCTAAACCCACCTTCAGCCCCTGCAGCCAATTAATTATATACATCAAGAGGGCCTAAACTCACCTTCAGCCCCTGCAGCCAATTAAATATATACATCAAGAGGGCCTAAACCCACCTTCAGCCCCTGCAGCCAATTAAATATATACATCAAGAGGGCCTAAACCCACCTTCAGCCCCTGCAGCCAATTAAATATATACATCAAGAGGGCCTAAACTCACCTTCAGCCCCTGCAGCCAATTAATTATATACATCAAGAGGGCCTAAACGCACCTTCAGCCCCTGCAGCCAATTAAATATATACATCAAGAGGGCCTAAACCCACCTTCAGCCCCTGCAGCCAATTAAATATATACATCAAGAGGGCCTAAACCCACCTTCAGCCCCTGCAGCCAATTAAATATATACATCAAGAGGGCCTAAACCCACCTTCAGCCTCTGCAGCCAATTAAATATATACATCAAGAGGGCCTAAACCCACCTTCAGCCCCTGCAGCCAATTAAATATATACATCAAGAGGGCCTAAACTCACCTTCAGCCCCTGCAGCCAATTAAATATATACATCAAGAGGGCCTAAACTCACCTTCAGCCCCTGCAGCCAATTAAATATATACATCAAGAGGGCCTAAACCCACCTTCAGCCCCTGCAGCCAATTAAATATATACATCAAGAGGGCCTAAACCCACCTTCAGCCCCTGCAGCCAATTAAATATATACATCAAGAGGGCCTAAACCCACCTTCAGCCCCTGCAGCCAATTAAATATATACATCAAGAGGGCCTAAACCCACCTTCAGCCCCTGCAGCCAATTAAATATATACATCAAGAGGGCCTAAACTCACCTCCAGCCCCTGCAGCCAATTAAATATATACATCAAGAGGGCCTAAACCCACCTTCAGCCCCTGCAGCCAATTAAATATATACATCAAGAGGGCCTAAACTCACCTTCAGCCCCTGCAGCCAATTAAATATATACATCAAGAGGGCCTAAACGCACCTTCAGCCCCTGCAGCCAATTAAATATATACATCAAGAGGGCCTAAACTCACCTTCAGCCCCTGCAGCCAATTAAATATATACATCAAGAAGGCCTAAACCCACCTTCAGCCCCTGCAGCCAATTAAATATATACATCAAGAGGGCCTAAACCCACCTTCAGCCCCTGCAGCCAATTAAATATATACATCAAGAGGGCCTAAACTCACCTTCAGCCCCTGCAGCCAATTAAATATATACATCAAGAGGGCCTAAACGCACCTTCAGCCCCTGCAGCCAATTAAATATATACATCAAGAGGGCCTAAACGCACCTTCAGCCCCTGCAGCCAATTAAATATATACATCAAGAGGGCCTAAACCCACCTTCAGCCCCTGCAGCCAATTAAATATATACATCAAGAGGGCCTAAACGCACCTTCAGCCCCTGCAGCCAATTAAATATATACATCAAGAGGGCCTAAACGCACCTTCAGCCCCTGCAGCCAATCAAATATATACATCAAGAGGGCCTAAACATACCTTCAGCCCCTGCAGCCAATTAAATATATACATCAAGAGGGCCTAAACTCACCTTCAGCCCCTGCAGCCAATTAAATATATACATCAAGAGGGCCTAAACTCACCTTCAGCCCCTGCAGCCAATCAAATATATACATCAAGAGGGCCTAAACGCACCTTCAGCCCCTGCAGCCAATTAAATATATACATCAAGAGGGCCTAAACCCACCTTCAGCCCCTACAGCCAATTAATTATATATATCAAGAGGGCCTAAACTCACCAGCCCCTGCAGCCAATTAATTATATACATCAAGAGGGCCTAAACTCACCTTCAGCCCCTGCAGCCAATTAAATATATACATCAAGAGGGCCTAAACCCACCTTCAGCCCCTGCAGCCAATTAAATATATACATCAAGAGGGCCTAAACTCGCCTTCAGCCTCTGCAGCCAATTAAATATATACATCAAGAGGGCCTAAACTCACCTTCAGCCTCTGCAGCCAATTAATTATATACATCAAGAGGGCCTAAACTCACCTTCAGCCCCTGCAGCCAATTAAATATATACATCAAGAGGGCCTAAACTCACCTTCAGCCCCTGCAGCCAATTAAATATATACATCAAGAGGGCCTAAACCCACCTTCAGCTTCTGCAGCCAATTAAAATATGCGCAGCCAATGAAGTTGATTGGATCAGTGTTATACGATAGAATTTTGAGATATAACATTACATGGTATAAGCTTTAACTGAACTGAATAAAACTCCTGCCAAGCTTGTGGCTTATTCTCTCCTGGTAAGAATAAAATCCAGGGCTAACCTGTCCCTCCTGATTTCCTCTTCTTTCCATTAAAATAAAAGAAACAAGCCTGGCTGGATATTTCCTGATGCCGGGCGTATAAGTGACCAATGAATAAAGGGGGTGGGAGCAGCTCCATCGCTATTATTTATACAAAATTATTATTATTCAGGGCCTGGGAACTAATTTACCGCCCAGTTTAACCCTCTCATCATCTAAATATCAAGCAACAAACATGTCCGGCTATGTGGAAAGACAGAGATTTGGTTGCATATATCTGCAGATACATGTGGAAGCCACACCGCCCCGGCAAGGCAACTCTGTGTTTAGTGTTGTCCCTACTCTTAATTCTGAGTCCCCAACATCGGGACATGCAATGCAGACTAATATATGTATCTGCAGATATATGCAACCAAATCTCTGTCTTTCCACACAGCCGGACATGTTTGGTGCTTAATATTTAGCTGATGAGAGGGTTAAACTGGGCGGTAAATTAGTTCCCAGGCCCTGAATAATAATAATAATAATAATTTTGTATAAATAGTGATTGAGCTGCTCCCACCCCCTTTATTCATTTGAATTGCCATGAGCACAAGCAGGGAGGGATTCAGTCAATATGGATTTCTCCCTGTGAAGTGTTGTAAAGGGAGGCTGGCTGCTTCCCAGGTGAGTAGCTCTCAGATATTTGTCTGCATTGCATGTCCCAACTTTGGGGACTCAGAATTAAGAGTAGGGACCACACTAAACACAGAGTGCCTTGCCGGGGCAGTGTGGCTTCCACATGTATCTGCAGATATATGCAACTAAATCTCTGTCTTTCCACATAGCTAGACATGTTTGTTGCTTGATATTTAGATGATGAGAGGGTTAAACTGGGCGGTAAGTTAGTTCCCAGGCCCTGAATAATAATAATAATAATTTTGTATAAATAATAGTGATTGAGCTGCTCCCACCCCCCTTTACTCTGTATAAGTGACCCCCTCCTCCTGCTGCCATCCACCATATTTACGGTATATGGATATTTATCATTGTTTTTATTTTTTTGCGATAGTGCTGACATAAACCGGACCTTCACCGTGATTTATTGAAAAGCCCAAACCCTTTAAAAAACTATTCCCCAGCATCTAAAACTAATATATTTTAAGTTTTTAGTCACTTACTTATTATCCTTTCCCCCCACTGGGCTGCAACTCTGTTCAGGACTCTAGGATACGGGCACCGCCATCTTGCCTCAGAAGCATCACACGGAGGAGAGGAGAGTAGGATAAAGTGCAGGGGGTGGGGTTATAGCTGTGCTTTGCTCAGACAGAGTAGAGCTGGGGTTAGGAAAAGGTCAGCAATCCCATAATTCATAGCAGCACAGTCAGAAGGCACTTCCTGTTTGCAGGCTGCCTGATGCTCCATGAGCCGTCATCTTGGATGTTTAAAGGCTCATAACATGCAGTAGATGCAGGTAGGAATATTTTTAATGTGAGCAATCTGTATGTACAGGGTGTGGGAAACATATAAGATAGGCTCTTATTCAGGGTGAAGGTCCGGATTAATGTGGGCAATCTGTATGTACAGGAGGGAAACATATAAGATAGGCTCTTATTCAAGGTGAAGGTCCGGATTAATGTGGGCAATCTGTATGTATAGGGTGTGGGAAACATATAAGATAGGCTCTTATTCAGGGTGAAGGTCCGGATTAATGTGAGCAATCTGTATGTACAGGGTGTGGGAAACATATAAGATAGGCTCTTATTCAGAGTGAAGGTCCGGATTAATGTGAGCAATCTGTATGTACAGGGGGGAAACATATAAGATAGGCTCTTATTTAGGGTGAAGTGCGGATTAATGTGAGCAATCTGTATGTACAGGGGGGAAACATATAAGATAGGCTCTTATTCAGAGTGAAGGTCCGGATTAATGTGAGCTTCTTTGTGATTGGAAACCCGAGACCTGTCAAGATATTGTGACGCTGTGTTGAATTACTCTTACCTTTGCTGCCTGTGTCTTGTGTTGTGTGTTAACCTCGACACTGAAGGTCTAACCATTGTCAGTATGTTTAAATTAGGCTTAAGTTATACACACAAATATTTGAGAGGGTGGCACCAACCCAAAAATACACAATTTGTGGTGCACTGCCCTGTGGACCCTTCCTCCAAGTTCTATAAATACACACTAGAGGATGGGCTGCAGGGTCTAACAATTGCACTCACCACATCACTGAAATTAAATCAATATTACACTTTATCATAGCCATTAAAAGCAATTAAAGTGGACCAACACCCAGGATTTTCACTATCCTGGGTGTTTTTCCACTGCCGCGGGGCACCCCGATCGTGTGAAATCCCCCAGAAAGCCCCCCCCCAAAAAACTTACCTCACCGCAGACGGATAAGCAGGGGCCGCCGCCGCCTCTCGCGCATCCCTCTTACAGGGAGCGCGCCCACACTGCCCATTCACAAACGGCCGGCGCGGGTGCACGTCCTGCTAGAGGGACGCGCGGGAGGCGGCGGCGGCGGAGAAGGTAAGGTTTGTGGGCGTCCGGGGGGAGGGGGGTAGGGGGGTTCCTCCCCGCGGGACATCGCGATTTCAAATGCTCCGCGGGGAGGGAGCTGATCGGCCCAGGAATCTTATAGATTCTCGGGCCGATCAGCGGTGGGTGTTGGTCCACTTTAAAAACCATGTAACATGCCATCAGCGTTATTGGCCACAGGGGGGTGCTGTCTCCCTAATTTATTATCTTTCATCACTGTGCTTCGTATAACAAGGATTATAAATAAATAATCATATATACCAGTGCAAATTACAATATAATCAAAAGTGCTAGTGCTATTAAACCGGACCTTCAGCATGATTTATTGAAAAGCCCAAACCCTTAAAGTGGACCAACACCCAGGGGGGATCGGCCCGGGAATCTATAAGATTCCCGGATTGATCAGATCCCTCCCTGCGGGGCATCCAAAATCGGGACGTCCCGCGGGGAGGAACCCCCCAGGAGGCCCACAAACCTTACCTCAGCCCCGTTCCATCGGCCGCGTCCGCGTCTCACGCTTCCCTCTAGCAGGGCGCGCTCCAGCGCTCAGAGCCGCTGAGCTGCTATGCGGCTCTGAGCGCTGTGATTGGCTGGAGCGGTCACATGGGAGCGTGGTGAGGTGAGTGTTTCTGGGCTTTCGGGGGGGTTTCAGACAGCGGGGAACCCCCGATCGGGGTGCCCTACCGAAGTGGACCAAAACCCAGGATAGTCAAAATCCTGGGTGTTGGTCCACTTTAAAAACTATTCCCCAGCATCTAACATTTATACATATTAAGTTTTTAGTCACTTATTATTCTATCCCCCAATGGGCTGCGACTCTGTTCAGGACTTTAGGATACGGGCGCCGCCATCTTGACTCAGAAGCATCACATACTGAGGAGAGGAGAGCGGGATAAAGTGAAGGGGGTGGTTATACAGTAGCTGTGCTTTGCACAGACAGAGCAGAGCTGGGTCAGAAAAAATACAATTCTGTGATTACTCACCTTGTAGAATTGGTATTATAAGTATGCAGCACGTCCTGCTCCAGATAATGATTCATAACAGATGGGATTACCTCCGCCAGAGAGCGCTTTACTGCAGAGATGGCAAAAAGAGACCCCTCCCGGTCCCATATATACCCGGGACCTCCCACAAATTCCCCAGTATAGAAAAGAAGTAAGGAGAACCAGGAGAAGCCATAATCAACAACGTTAACAAGGATAACAATCACCATACAGAGGATCCAAGATAATGCAAACAGGGTGGGGTGGAGCAGGACGTGCTGCATACTTATAATACCAATTCTACAAGGTGAGTAATCACAGAATTGTATTATTCTAAGTATGCAGCACGTCCTGCTCCAGATAATGATTCATAACAGATGGGACATCCAATAGCAGTGTCCGTAAATAGGGTGGTATCCCCAAAAGCAACAAAGCGCAGTTCAAACCACTGCCGCCTGCAGAACTTTGCGGCCAAAACCAGCATCCGCTGAGGCCCGAACATCAACCTTGTAAAACTTGGAAAAAGTATGAACAGAAGACCAAGTAGCCGCCTTGTTCAACAGAAGCCTGGTGCTGGAAGGCCCAGGATGCCCCAACAGCACGAGTAGAATGAGCAGTGATACGAAAAGGAGGATCCTTTCCCCTAGCAGAATAGACCCTAAAAATAGCCTGACAAATCCATTTGCTAATAGTAGACTTAGCAGGAGCCAGACTCTTCTTGGGACCCGAAGGGACCAGAAACAAGGCATCAGTCTTTCTGAAAGGTGCAGTAGCCACCAAGTAGAACTTCAAATTCCTGACCACATCCAGGGAATGTAAGGCCCTCTCCTTGGAATTACCAGGATTAGGGCACAAGGAAGGAAGCACAATGTCCTGATTGAGATGGAAGGCAGAGACAATCTTAGGCAAGAAATCAGGTTTAAAGCGGAAAACCACCTTGTCCTGGTGTCTCTCAAAGTAGGGGGCAGGAATAGACAGTGCCACCAACTCCAAAACACGCCTAACCGAGGTGATAGCCACCAAAAAGGCTTTAAGAGTGAGAATAGACAGAGCAGCTTCATGCACAGGCTCAAATGGAGACAAAACCAAATTCAAGTCCCAAACTGGCAACAGAGGTTTGTGAGGGGGGACGCACATGAGCAACCCCCTGGAAGAAGGTCTTGACCAGAGGATGTTGAGCGAAAGATCTCTGGAAGAAAACAGCAAAGGCAGAAACTTGACCCTTGAGCGTGCTGAGCTGAAGCCCCAGATCCAGACCATGCTGAAGGAACTCCAGAATCCTGGGAATGGAGAACACCCGACAGGGAAGGACCCTAGACTCACACCAGTCAATGTAGGCCCGCCAGATCCTATAGTAGATGAGGATTTCTTCCTAGCCCTGATCAGAGTATTAACCACAGAATCAGAAAGCCCCTCATCGCTTAAGATGGAGGTTTCAGAAGCCAGGCCGTCAAAGCCAGCGTTTGTAAATTGGGATGGCATAGCCGCGCTTGAGTGAGAAGGTCCGGAACCGGGGGCAGAGCGTACTGATCTACCGCCAGCTGAACGATATCTGCGAACCACACCTGTCTCGGCCAACGAGGGGCCACCAGGATTGCTGGCACCCTTTCCTGAGCCAGCTTGCGCAGAACCCTGCCCAGCACGGGGAATGGAGGAAAAAGATACAGGAGACGGAACCCCTGCCAGGATAGAGTCAGAGCATCCACCGCAAGGGCCAGGGGATCCTGGGACAAAGAGACAAAGACTGGGAGCTTGTGATTGTGGCAGGATGCAAACAGGTCCACTTCCGGAACCCCCCCAACGGTGACACAGGGATAGGAAGACCTTGCTGTTGAGAGACCATTCCCCCAGGCGAGAAGTCCCCCTGCTCAGAAAATCTGCCTCCAGATTCTCCACCCCCGGAATGTACACTGCTGCGATGCAAGGAACATTGTCCTCCGCCCAGGACAGAATCATGGACACCTCCTTGAAGGCACTCTTGCTCCGAGTCCCTCCCTGATGATTGATGTAGGCAACCGCCGTCTGGTTGTCTGAACGAACTTGGACCAGCCGGCCCCGCAGGTGAAGAGTCTATTGGGCCAGAACCAACCGAACAGCCCTCAGTTCCAGGATGTTGATAGGAGCATGGGCCTCCTGAGGGCCCCACAGCCCCTGGAATTGAAGGGACTTCCAGAAGCCCCCCCAACCTGACAGACTGGCATCCGTGGTGACTGTCTCCCAACAGGGGGCCAGGAAGGATCTGCCCCCCAACAGGTTCCTCGAGTCCAGCCACCACAAGAGGGACCGCCGGACCAGAGGAGACAGAACGAAGGCCTGATCCAGAGACAGGGGACTCTTGTCCCAGACTGATAGGAGATGGAGTTGAAGAGGTCTCATGTGAAACTGCGCATATGGGACCGCCTCGAAGCAGGACACCATCTGCCCCACTAGCTGCATCCCCTGCCGGATGTAGGGGTGAGGGCATGACAGCAGGGAGTGAACCAGAGCTTGCATAGAGTCCACCTTCTGCTGAGGAAGAAAAATCCTGGCCTGAACAGTATCCAGATTCATGCCCAGGAAGGAAGTCACCAGAGATGGGGATAGCGAAGATTTGGGATGATTGATCACCCAGCCGAACAACTCCAGAACTGTCACCACCCGTTGGGTATCCAATACCGCCTGCTGGAAGGACTGAGAAGTGATGAGAAGGTCGTCCAGATAGGGAAGAATGCGAATGCCCTGAGCCGAGCCATGACACCCGCCAGCACCTTGGTGAAGACCCTGGGGGCCGCAGTGCCACAAATTGGTAGTGCTGGTCCGCCAGTGCAAACCTGAGGAATCTGATGTCCTGGGAAGACTGGAACATGAAGGTAAGCATCTTTGATGTCTATGGAGGTCATGAAGTCTCCCGGGCGCAATGAACTGATCGCGGAGCGCAGGGCCTCAATGCGAAAGTGCCTGGTCCTGCTGAACTTGTTGAGCAAATTTATGTCCAGAATGGACCTCTTTCCACAGGAGGGACCTGACAGATGACCCCCAAGTCCAGTAGATTTTGCACCGCCAGAAAAAGTCCATGAGCTGCCAAGGGGTCTAGAGGAATCCGAGAACTGAGAAATCGTGGAGGCGGCAACGCAGTGAACTCTAGCTTGTAGCCGGAGGACACAACCTCCAGAATCCACCTGTCTGAAACCTGTTGTCTCCAGCGAAGAGCCGCAGCGGGCACGACCTCTGCCCCTGCCCCAGAAGTCTCCCCTAGAGCCTGCAAAGGAGACCCCTCTCCCGGACCTGGATCTGTGGTAGGAGGGAACAAAGGCCCCCGAACTGGCCGCAACTGCTTCTTACATTGAGGCAACTTACCCCCCTTGGCAAACAGGTCCAAGCGATCACCAAATAAGTGCAGCCCCTTAAAGGGGATTCCCGTGAGGGCCTTCTTAGCAGCGTTATCAGCTGCCCACTGGCGCAGCCAAACAGAGCGGCATATAGCAACCACCAATGCAGAGGTTCTACTACACATCCTAATGGTGTCATCTAAGGCAGAAAGGACATATGCAATGAACATTTCACACTGTGACAAGGCCCTGAACTCGGCACTATCATAAGTATCATCAGGGGCGCCTTCCAACAGACCCTTGAGGAGAGTCCTAACAGCAACAGCAGTAATAGCAGAAGCACAAACAGGGTGCAAGGCAGACCCCACACAGGCAAAGGCATGGGAAGCCAGCTGGTCAATGCGCCGGTCCTCACTATCCTTAAGAGTAGTGGAATCAGGTGAATGGACCACAGAAGTGTTGGACAACCCCAATACTGGAGCATCCACCTCTGGAGGGGGTGACCAACATTTAACCACATCAGCGGGAAAAGGGTACCTTTTATCCCAGCTCTTGGGGATTCCCAGGAGTCGGCAGGACGCTCCCATTCTTTGAGGACAAGATTATTGAAATGGGCCTGTTCTGGAAATTCCAAACGTGGTTTAGCAGTACTAAAAAGTTCCCCCTGTTGCTTGGGAGTTGCAGCAGGGAGGGAGATAGAAAGCACATCAAAAATCTATTGGTGTCATCAGCATCCCAGTGATCAGAGCCATAGTCAGCACCACTGAAATGCTGATCGTCAGAGAACAATTCCCCCTCCTCAAGTGGGGTATAGTCAGACAAATCAAGGAAATTCTCAGTCTCCATAGGAAAGGCAGACGCACCTGGCGCCACATGCCGCCTTTTAGCCGGGGCATTGCGGGCCGCAGAGCTAGCAATCAGCCTCTCAATGTTAGCTAACCTGGAAGACGCGTCGGGCTGAGACTCCCCACTAGTATCTAGCTCACTGGGGGTCATAATAAAGCGAGGGGGAGTGGGTGAGGACATAGTGGGCGCAGGCCCAGTCACAGATAGCCCAGAATGCAGCGCAAGCGCCTGCTGGGCGCAGGGCACACAGACCCGCACATCATCGCTCACAGGGGATGCCCCACACACCACACACAGCCGGGCTTGTCTCGAGGGGACCCCGAGCACAATATCCTGTGAAGCCTCCATATGGTGATTAAGGTGGCACAACTGGCCAATAGGAATTACGCCGTATAAGCAACCCGGGATGCCCCAAATGTCCGCCAGGGAAGTGGGAGGATTTTACAGTGTAGGCCTCTAATAAAGTTACTATAACTAATAGAGGGGACAGGACCGGGAGAAACCTCTTAAAAACAGGTATCCCGCCTGAAAGACATAATAGTGACACCCCATCAGCACACCGAAATGACAATGGAATAACAGCCAAGCCCGCAGGGGCGCTCACGGACTGCGGTGGGGAGCCAGCAATCACACCAGGCGAGGACCAAAATGGCGCTGGAGGAACCTCAAGGGTTCCGCAGGAGGGTCCGACGCGGAACGTGCCAACAGAGCAAGCCACGCCCCCTCCGAGAAGCGCAGAGATAGGCCAGACGCTACAGCCAATGGGCGCGCAGGGATTCTTGATGATGATGCCGCCGCTGACGCCAGAAGGTGTGCGTGTCAGTGGCGGCAAATTCAAAATGACAAGTGAAAGACAGAGCGCGGAGCCCTGAATGAAGTGCAATCACACACAATGCAATAAGCGCACATACACCCCCCCCCCCCCCCCCCCCCCCGAACGGGACAACGAGAGAGGATGTCAATAAGAGACCCACCAATGACCAGGGCAGGGAAGGGCAGGAGCGGACGGGGCATCCCAAAACAGGTTGACCATAACCTGCACCGCCTGCCCTTTGGTGGGGGATTGCGGTCGGAGCCAGGCTCTGCAGAGAGCACCTGTGATAGGCCTACCGTCACCTGACCAGCGCAGCCAAGGCTGGGAGGCACAAGTAATAAGAGGAACGGGTGGGAATAGTCCTACAGGGCCGCGGGCTAATAGCCCCGCTCTCCTGCGAGAAGAGAAGCCATCTTCTGACCTTCGCAGCCGACTGCAGAGAAGATACTGGGAATTTGTGGGAGGTCCCGGGTATATATGGACCGGGAGGGGCCTCTTTTTGCCATCTCTGCAGTCCAGCGCCATCTAGCAGAGGTAATCCCAACGGTTATGAATCTTTATCTGGAGCAGGACGTGCTGCATACTTACAATAGGACAGAAATCTCAGAATGCAGAGCAGCACAGTCAGAAGACACTTCCTGTTTGCAGGCTGCCTGATGGTCCATGAGCCGCCATCTTGGATGTTTAAAGGCTCAGAAAATGCAGTAGATTCAGGTAGGATGATTTTTAATGTGGGCAATCTGTATGTACAGGGGGGAAACATATAAGATAGACTCTTATTCAGGGTGAAGGTCCGGATTAATGTGAGCAATCTGTATGTACAGGGGGAAACATATAAGATAGACTCTTATTCAGGGTGAAGGTCCGGATTAATGTGGGCAATCTGTATGTACAGGGGGAAACATATAAGATAGACTCTTATTCAGGGTGAAGGTCCGGATTAATGTGGGCAATCTGTATGTACAGGGGGATAACATACAAGATAGGCTCCTATTCAGGGTGGGGGTCCGGATTAATGTGGGTAATCTGTATGTACAGATTCCCCTCTGCTCCTGGTGACACCCATGGCATTGCTGTTATATTCCAGAAGGCGGAGATTATGTAGATGAAGTAAACAAACATTCCCCTCTGCTCCTGGTGACACCCATGGCATTGCTGTTATATTCCAGAAGGCGGAGCTTATGTAAATGAAGTAAACAAAAACATTCCCCTCTGCTCCTGGTGACACCCATGGCATTGCTGTTATATTCCAGAAGGCGGAGCTTATGTAAATGAAGTAAACAAAAACATTCCCCTCTGCTCCTGGTGACACCCATGGCATTGCTGTTATATTCCAGAAGGCGGAGCTTATGTAAATGAAGTAAACAAACATTCCCCTCTGCTCCTGGTGACACCCATGGCATTGCTGTTATATTCCAGAAGGCGGAGCTTATGTAAATGAAGTAAACAAACATATACGGAGATTTAAAAAAAAAGTCTTTTATTTACGTGTTGTGTTTAGGTCACGTCACATAAGTCGTCCTTTAAAGTGCACCCGTCACCGTGGAGACTCGGGTGACAGTTAGGGGCATTGGCACATGCGGCAGCAGTTAGGTCATTACTGGAATCCACTGGCTTTTCCCTAAAATGTGGGACTTTAATGCAAATAAATCCAAGGGGCGTGGCGTCATTTAAATAACATAACAGCAGATCTGACGATTGAGGCACTTTTAATGCGGCGCCAGCAGATGGCGCTGCTGAGCATCTCGGCTTTCTCTGCCGGGTAGAGGCCTGTGGCTGATGGTGCCGCATTTCATCATCGCAGGCGGGCGCGCGTCTCGTCTCCTGGTGACTTAATCGGGGTGCTGCTTAGGGATTGGCCAAAGCCCCTGCTTTAAAAGAGAAGGGTCCTTAATGTGGACCAAAACCCAGGATTTTGACTATACTGTGGTTTTTTTTTTTGGGGGGGGGGGGGGGGGGGGGGGGAGGTCCCAATTTGTGACTCCAGCGATGGGTTCTGATCCACTTTAAAGCAGACCAAAACCCAAGCAACATGGTGCTAGAGGCCCCTGGGATCACCCTTAATTACCTTAGTCCCACGGCGCATGCCCAGGCCTCCCCGGGACCCCGGGGTTTGATGCACTGCTAGGAGAAAGTGAGTATTCGTGAATATATCACACAGCGGGGCATCCCAAAGCCCAGGTTTGGGTCCACTTTAATGAGAGCAGGTTAGTGATTAGGCCCAGTCCAAGAGCTTCAGCACCAATGGATCGGGGTCCATGGCGCCTGGAGACCTAAAGCTTCCCATGGTTACCCTGCTGCATGCCCCCCCCCAACATGGCGGCTGCCATAGGTGCTGGTTTCGGGCGAGTACAGGTATAGAGTCTCTGTGTCCGGGGGTACGCGGCTGAGATAATAGAAAGTACCCCAAAGCCTCTCGTCGTACGGCGCCTCGCTTCATCAGGAGACGTCCCACCACAATACAGATCCGTATCCAGGCAACAGCAGGCAGCCTCCTGCACTCCAGGTCCCCTTTAATTCACACAAGGTAAAAAGACGCCCCCCCCCCCCCCCTCAGCCGTCCTGGAGGTCGGGAAGGTCGGAGAGGATCATGGGAGATCCCAGCTGCAGGTCCTCCTGAAGGGCGGTCAGGTCTGCGGGATTCATGCGGTGGACTTCCAGCCAATCGGCCAAGAGGGAGGCCGAAAGGGGGGCGGAGTCTGCAAGGCTGAAAAGACAAAGAGTACCTATCAGGAAGCAGTCGGTCATTAACGGTTTCCATGGCAACAAACATGGCAACCAAGGCTGAAAGACAAAGAGACCCATCAGAGAATTCCTATCAGTACCTATCAAGAAACAGCCGGTTTCCATGGCAACATAAACATGGCCGCCAAGGACCAACCCCGACCATCAGAGAATTCCTATCTGTACCTATCAGGAAGCAGCCAGTCATTAACGGTTTCCATGGCAACATAAACATGGCCGCCAAGGAATGACGATTAATCACACACCACAGGCAGCCAGTCATTATCGGTTTCCATGGCAACATAAACATGGCCGCCAAGGAATGACGATTAATCACACAACACAGGCAGCTCAGAAATGGCTGCACGCCCCTGTTGCCATGGAGGGAAGTTCAAGAGGACCAAAACCTGGGATTTTCCCTATCCTTGGGGGCATCCCGATTTGGGCTATGTGACACCCACAAGACGCACCTTCCCCCTGTTCCCATGGAGCATGTGGGGGGCTCTCGTCCAATCAGTGCCGTTAGTGGTGTATATTAAGTGGACCTAAACCCGGGATAGTGCAAATACCAGGTTTTGGTCCACTTTAATATACTCCGCTATTTGCTACTTTGCGGTTGTTGCCCCTTTGGCATGCCCCGCTGTGCGACACCCCCGTATTACCATAACACTTACCTAGTTAGCACACAGGGCCCCCTCCCCCAATCAGGGTGCCTTGGGGGAAAGGAACAAAATCCAGGATAGTCAAAATCCTGGGTTTTGGTCCACTTTAATATATCACCAGTTTCAGGCCCTTATTGTTTTTTTTCAGGCCCAATTTGGGCCCCTTTAGTGACTCACCTCTCGCGACTCTCCGATGCCATATCAAAGCTCTGGTTCAGGAACTCCTCCAGATCGAAGCCCAGGCCATAGCCAGCGCCGCTGCCCTTCGGGGTCACCGAGAAGACAGGCGGCAGGATGTCCTCCACCTGCGGAGAGAAAGACAAGACAATGACTAGGGGGTGCCAGGAGAGCCTAACCCTTTACCAAGAGAGCCTAACCCTGTACCAAGAGACCCTAACCCTTTACCAAGAGAGCCTAACCCTTTACCAAGAGAGCCTAACCCTTTACCAAGAGAGCCTAACCCTTTACCAAGAGACCCTAACCCTGTACCAAGAGACCCTAACCCTTTACCAAGAGAGCCTAACCCTTTACCAAGAGAGCCTAACCCTTTACCAAGAGAGCCTAACCCTTTACCAAGAGAGCCTAACCCTTTACCAAGAGAGCCTAACCCTTTACCAAGAGAGCCTAACCCTGTACCAAGAGAGCCTAACCCTGTACCAAGAGAGCCTAACCCTTTAAGAGAGCCTAACCCTTTACCAAGAGAGCCTAACCCTTTACCAAGAGAGCCTAACCCTGTACCAAGAGAGCCTAACCCTGTACCAAGAGAGCCTAACCCTGTACCAAGAGAGCCTAACCCTGTACCAAGAGAGCCTAACCCTTTACCAAGAGAGCCTAACCCTTTACCAAGAGAGCCTAACCCTTTACCAAGAGAGCCTAACCCTTTACCAAGAGACCCTAACCCTTTACCAAGAGAGCCTAACCCTTTACCAAGAGAGCCTAACCCTTTACCAAGAGAGCCTAACCCTGTACCAAGAGAGCCTAACCCTGTACCAAGAGAGCCTAACCCTTTACTAAGAGACCCTAACCCTTTACCAAGAGAGCCTAACCCTGTACCAAGAGAGCCTAACCCTGTACCAAGAGACCCTAACCCTTTACCAAGAGAGCCTAACCCTTTACCAAGAGAGCCTAACCCTTTACCAAGAGAGCCTAACCCTTTACCAAGAGAGCCTAACCCTTTACCAAGAGAGCCTAACCCTGTACCAAGAGAGCCTAACCCTGTACCAAGAGAGCCTAACCCTGTACCAAGAGAGCCTAACCCTGTACCAAGAGAGCCTAACCCTGTACCAAGAGAGCCTAACCCTGTACCAAGAGAGCCTAACCCTGTACCAAGAGAGCCTAACCCTGTACCAAGAGAGCCTAACCCTTTACCAAGAGACGCTAACCCTTTACCAAGAGACGCTAACCCTTTACCAAGAGAGCCTAACCCTTTACCAAGAGACCCTAACCCTTTACCAAGAGAGCCTAACCCTGTACCAAGAGAGCCTAACCCTGTACCAAGAGAGCCTAACCCTGTACCAAGAGAGCCTAACCCTGTACCAAGAGAGCCTAACCCTGTACCAAGAGAGCCTAACCCTGTACCAAGAGAGCCTAACCCTGTACCAAGAGAGCCTAACCCTGTACCAAGAGAGCCTAACCCTGTACCAAGAGAGCCTAACCCTGTACCAAGAGAGCCTAACCCTGTACCAAGAGAGCCTAACCCTGTACCAAGAGAGCCTAACCCTGTACCAAGAGAGCCTAACCCTGTACCAAGAGAGCCTAACCCTTTACCAAGAGACGCTAACCCTTTACCAAGAGACGCTAACCCTTTACCAAGAGAGCCTAACCCTTTACCAAGAGACCCTAACCCTTTACCAAGAGACCCTAACCCTTTACCAAGAGACCCTAACCCTTTACCAAGAGAGCCTAACCCTGTACCAAGAGAGCCTAACCCTGTACCAAGAGAGCCTAACCCTGTACCAAGAGAGCCTAACCCTGTACCAAGAGAGCCTAACCTTGTACCAAGAGAGCCTAACCCTGTACCAAGAGAGCCTAACCCTGTACCAAGAGAGCCTAACCCTGTACCAAGAGAGCCTAACCCTGTACCAAGAGAGCCTAACCCTGTACCAAGAGAGCCTAACCCTTTACCAAGAGAGCCTAACCCTTTACCAAGAGAGCCTAACCCTGTACCAAGAGAGCCTAACCCTGTACCAAGAGAGCCTAACCCTGTACCAAGAGACCCTAACCCTGTACCAAGAGACCCTAACCCTGTACCAAGAGAGCCTAACCCTGTACCAAGAGAGCCTAACCCTGTACCAAGAGACCCTAACCCTGTACCAAGAGACCCTAACCCTGTACCAAGAGAGCCTAACCCTTTTCCAAGAGAGCCTAACCCTTTACCAAGAGAGCCTAACCCTGTACCAAGAGACCCTAATCCTTTTACCAAGAGACCCTAATCCAAAAGACCCTAATCCAAGAGACCCTAATCCAAGAGACCCTAATCCAAGAGACCCTAATCCTTTTACCAAGAGACCCTAATCCTTTTACCAAGAGACCCTAATCCTTTTACCAAGAGACCCTAATCCTTTTACCAAGAGACCCTAATCCTTTTACCAAGAGAGCCTAACCCTTTACCAAGAGAGCCTAACCCTTTACCAAGAGAGCCTAACCCTTTACCAAGAGAGCCTAACCCTTTACCAAGAGAGCCTAACCCTGTACCAAGAGAGCCTAACCCTGTACCAAGAGAGCCTAATCCTTTTACCAAGAGAGCCTAACCCTTTACCAAGAGACCCTATTATTTGCCAGGAGACCCTAATCCTTTCCAGGAGACCCCGACCTTTTCCAGGAGACCCTAACCCTTTCCAGGAAACCATAGCATTTGCCAGGGGGCACCAATCTTTACCAGGGAAAGCTGTGGAGATCGGCAGGTTTGATGGACAAGGAGGACCAGATGACTAAGGGGGTGGTTCTCCCCACCAAGTTTCCTTTAAAGCAGACCTAAACCCTCTTGGCTGGGAGGCACTAACCCTTGTCAGGGGAGGCTGTGCAGATGAGCAGGATTTCCTCTTCATGTGCATCATGGTGGTCAGTCTCCCTGATGGACATGAAGGTCAGCTGACTAGGGGGTGGGGGGTAGTTCTCACTACTAATTCCCCTTAAGGCAGAGCTAAACCTTCCTGGCCAGGTGAGATGAGGTCAGTGTAGGTCCGCTTTATCATGGCTGCAATATGCCCAGCATGTGGGTCTTACCCGTCTCTCGGAGAAGGGGCGTGGCATGGGAGGACAGGTCAAAGGGCGTAACATTGGGGGAGGCGAGATGAGGTCAGGGTAAGTTTGCAATGTACCGAGGGGCATGTGGGTCTTACCTGTCTCTAGTAAAAGGGGCGTGGCATGGGGAAGGTGACTTGAGGTCAGGGTAAGTCCGATTTAGCATGGCTGCAATGTACCCAGCGTGTGGGTCTTACCTGTATCTAGAAGGGGCGTGGCTTGAGGGGAAGGTGAGGTCAGCGTATGATCGCATTAGCATGGTTGCAATATGCCCAGCATGTGAGTATTACCCGTCTCTAGAAGGGGCGTGGCATCGGGGGGAGGTGAGAGGAGGTCAGGGTAGGTCCGCTTTAGCATGGTTGCAATATGCCCAGCATGTCAGTCTTACCCGTCTATAAGTGAAGGGGTGTGGCATAGGGGGGTGAGATGTCAGGATAATGTAATGTACCGAGCTTGTCAGTCTTACCTGTCTCTAGAAGGGGCGTGGCATTGGAAGACAGGTGAGATGAGGTCATGGTAAGTCCGCTTTAGCATGGTTGCAATATGCCCAGCATGTGGGTCTTACCTGTCTCTAGTAAAAGGGGCGTGGCATGGGGGACAGGTGAGATGAGGTCAATGTAGGTCCGCTTTATCATGGCTGCAGTGTACGGAGCATGTAGCACTTGCCTGTCTCTAGGAGAAGGGGCATGCCATGGGAAGGTGAGACGAGGTCAGAGTAAGTTCGTAATGTACAGAGCATGTGGCACTTACCTGTGTCTTGGAGAAGGGGCGTGGCATGTGGAAGGTGAGATGAGGTCAGGGTAAGTTCACAATGTACTGAGCATGTGGGTCTTACCTGTCTCTAGTAAAAAGGGGCGTGGCATGTGGAAGGTGAGATGAGGTCAGCATATGCCTGCTTTAGTATGGCTGCAGTGTACGGAGCATGTAGCACTTGCCTGTCTCTAGGAGAAGGGGCGTGGCATGGGAAGGTGAGACGAGGTCAGGGTAAGTTTGCAATGTACAGAGCATGTGGGTCTTACCTGTCTCTTGGAGAAGGGGCGTGGCATGAGAGGACAGGTGAGATGAGGTCAGGGTAAGTCCGCTTTATCATAGCTGCAATGTACAGAGCATGTTGGTCTTACCTGTCTCTAGGAGAAGGGGCGTGGCATGGGAGGACAGGTGAGATAAAGTCAGGTTAAGTCCCCTTTATCATGGCTGCAATATAACGAGCATGTAGCATTTACCTGTGACATGGAGAAGGGGCGTGGCATGGGAAGGTGAGACGAGATCAGGGTAAGTTTGCACCTAGCATGTGGGTCTTACCTGTCTCTAGTAAAAGGGGCGTGGCATTGGGGACAGGTGAGATGAGGTCAGCATATGCCCGCAGTGTAAGGAGCATTGGCACTTACCTGTCTCTAGGAGAAGGGGCGTGGCATGAGAGGACAGGTGAGATGAGGTCAGTATAGGTCCGATTTAACATGGCTGCAATGTACCCAGCATGTGGCACTTACCTGTCTCTAGGAGAAGGGGCGTGGCATGGGAAGGTGAGAGGAGGTCAGGGTAAGTTTGCACCTAGCATGTGGGTCTTACCTGTCTCTAGTAAAAATACCATTTTGTGAATACTCACCTGTAAAATGGGTATTATAAGTATGTCACACACCCCACTTCAGACTTAATAATTACACTAGGGTTAACGCACCTCTAGGTGGCAGCATTGCAGAGAACTTCTCCAAAAAAAAAACTTCAACAGGCCCCTCCCGGTCTATACATACCTGGTACCTCCCAAGAACCTCCCAGTATTAGAACAGCAGTAAGACAAGGTACCAGAACCAAACAATGTAACCCTCAACGTAAAGAACCAAACTTCACCAAATAGAGAGCCAGGATACCAAAAAGGGCGGGTGAAGTGGGGTGTGTGACATACTTATAATACCCATTTTACAGGTGAGTATTCACAAAATGGTATTATTCTAAGTATGTCACACACCCCACTTCAGACTTAATAATTACACTAGGGACATCCAACAGCAGTGTCCAGAAAAGGGTGGGTATCCGAACAGGCAATAACGCAGAAAAAATTCAAACCACTGCAGTCTGCAAAACCTTGCGGCCAAAAACAGCATCCGCTGAAGCCCGCACATCAACCTTATAGAACTTAGAAAAAGTATGAACAGAAGACCAAGTTGCAGCCTTACACACTTGTTCAACCGAAGCCTGGTGCTGAAAAGCCCAGGACGCACCAACCGCACGAGTAGAGTGAGCAGTAACTCGAAAAGGGGGATCCTTCCCCTTGGCCGAATAAACACCAACAATGGCCTGACGAATCCATTTACTAATGGAAGATTTGGCCGGAGCCAAACCCTTCCTAGGCCCACAGGGCACAACGAAAAAGGCATCCGTCTTACGAAAAGAAGACGTAGCACGTAGATAGTACCTGACACAACGTACCACATCCAAGCAGTGCAAAGCACGCTCCTTGACATTCTTAGGCTTAGGACACAAGGAAGGAAGCACAATGTCCTGGTTAAGATGAAAAGCAGAGACCACTTTAGGAAGAAAATCTGACTTGTAACGAAAAACCACTTTGTCCTGATGATCCTCAAAATAAGGAGCCTGAATAGACAAAGCTGCCAGCTCTGAAACACGCCGAACCCAAGTGATGGCCACCAGAAAGGCAACCTTCTGAGTAAGAATGGACAAGGCGACATCCCGCAAAGGCTCAAAAGGAGGAGCCTTAAGAGCAGAAAGAACCAAATTCAAATCCCACACTGGGAGCAAAGGCTTCCTAGGAGGCCGCACATGCGAAACCCCCTGGAAAAAAGTCTTGACCAACGAATGACTAGCAAAAGATTTCTGGAAAAAAATTGACAAAGCAGAAACCTGCCCCTTCAAGGTACTCAGCTGAAGACCGGAGTCCAGCCCCACCTGAAGGAACTCCAAAATCCTAGACACAGAAAAGACCCGGCAGGGCAAAGACCTAGCCTCACACCAATCAATATAAGCTCTCCAATACCTGTAATAGATGGAAGAAGAAGATCTCTTCCTGACACTAATAAGAGTCTGAATGACCGCATCCGAAAGACCCTCCTCCTTTAAGATGGAGGTTTCAGCAGCCAAGCCGTCAAAGCCAGCGTTTGTAAACTGGGGTAACAGAGTTGACCCTGAGTGAGAAGATCTGGCCGAAGAGGCAGATCGAACTGATCTACGGCCAGACGAACGATGTCCGCGAACCACACCCGCCTTGGCCACCTTGGAGCCACGAGAATGGCGGGAACTCCTTCCAGAACCAACTTTCGCAGAACCCTGCCTAGCATGGGAATCGGAGGAAACAGATAAAGAAACCCCAGGTCCCTCCAGCTCAGGGTCATGGCATCCACCGCCAGAGCCAGAGGGTCCCGGGACAGGGACACAAAGGACGGAAGCTTGTGATTGTGACGAGAGGCAAACAGATCCACCTCCGGCGTCCCCCACCGGAGACAAAGTGACCGAAACACCTGGGGATGGAGAGACCACTCCCCCCGACGGGACGCACACCGGCTCAGAAAATCCGCCTCTGTGTTTTCCACTCCCGGAATGTAAACTGCCGATATGCAAGGGACATGAGTCTCCGCCCAGACCAAAATCAGAGACACTTCCCTGTGGGCACCCAGACTGCGAGTCCCTCCTTGGTGATTGATGTAAGCAACCGCCGTCTGATTGTCTGAGCGAACCTGAACCAGCAGACCTTGTAAATGATGCGTCAAGTGAGACAGAACCAACCTGATGGCTCGCAATTCCAGAACATTGATGGGCAAGTGGGCCTCCTGAGGGTCCCACTGCCCCTGAAACCGAAGATCCTTCCAATAACCTCCCCAGCCTGACAAACTGGCATCCGTGGTGACAGTCTCCCAAAGTGGAGTCAGAAACGACCTGCCCTTCAGAAGGTTGTCCGAGACCAACCACCACAGAAGGGACTGCCGAACCCGAGGGGACAACCGGAAGGACCGATCCAACGACCCCGGACACCGGTTCCAAGACGCCAAAAGATGAAGCTGAAGAGTCCTCGTATGAAACTGAGCAAAGGGAACTGCCTCGAACGAGGCCACCATCAACCCCACCAGTCTCATCCCCAGACGAATGGACGGATGAGGATGGGAGAGGAGCAGCTGGACCAATTCCTGAATCATCAGAACCTTGGCCTGAGGAAGAAACACTCTGTGCTGGCAGGAATCCAACGACATCCCCAGAAAGGTCACCACCCTGGCCGGAACCAGCGAGGACTTGGGGTAATTGATCACCCAGCCGAACCTCTCCAACATAGACACCACCGTGCTGGTGTCCCCCTCTGCTTGACTGAAGGAAGGAGCCATGATGAGAAGATCGTCCAGGTAAGGCACAATGCGAATCCCCTGAGCTCTGAGCAGGGCCATTACCCCCGCCAACACCTTGGTGAACACTCTCGGAGCAGAGGTGAGCCCGAACGGAAGAGCCACAAACTGAAAATGCCGATCCCCCACCACGAAACGGAGGAACCGCTGATGAGCAGGAAAGATCGGCACGTGCAGGTACGCATCCTTGATGTCTATGGACGTCATAAAGTCCCCCTGCCGAAGCGAACCGATCGCCGACCGCAGGGTTTCCATGCGAAACGTCCGAGGACGAATAAACCTGTTGAGAAACTTCAAATCCAGAATAGGACGGAAGGACCCGTCCTTTTTGGGGACCGTGAAGAGATTGGAATAAAACCCGCGCCCCACCTCTGAAGGAGGAACCGGGCAAATGACGGCTAAATCCAGAAGATTCCTTACTGCCGCCAGGAGCCCCTGCGCGGCCAAAGGATCCAAAGACACCCGAGACCTGAAGAACCTTGGAGGAGGACGGGACTCGAACTCCAACTTGTAACCGGCCAAAACCACCTCCCGGATCCATCTGTCCGGGACCTCCTGGTCCCACACCCGGGAGAAAAGTTGCAACCGTCCCCCCACCCGAACGGGTGAGGGTGCCCCCTCATTGCTGGATGGGCTTGGCAGCTGGCTTGGGCTTGGCACCCCAGACGCGAGTGGGGCGGCCACGGCCTCTGCCCCTATTCCAACTGCCGCCCCTGGGGGCCGAGGAGCCCGCACCTCTACCGGCGCCAACTCCCCGAAAGGACGGATTGAACGAGACCATCCCCCGAAAGGAACGGCGAAATTTCTTGCGCTGAGGTAACTTACCTCCCTTGGCAACAGAGTCCAGCCTCTCACCAAAAAGCCTCAAACCCAGAAAGGGCAGAGCCGTGAGCGATCTTTTAGAATTAAAATCGGCCATCCACTGTCTCAACCACACACAGCGCCGGATAGCTACCAGCAAGGCAGTAGCCCTGCCACACATCAGCATGGCATCCTCCTGAGCGGCCAGGATAAAGGACAAAAAAGCATCACAGCGCTTAAGCCCAAGGGACTCATCACTGGAGGGCTCGAGATCCACACCCAAGTCCCTGACAATAGACCTGACAGCAAAAGTCAAAAGAGCCGAAGCACAGACAGGCCTTAACACCGAACCCGCACATACAAAACCATGACGGGCAAGCTGATCAACCCGGCGATCCTCGCCGTCCCTGAGCGAAGTCGTGTCAGGGGAATGCACGACCGCCGTGTTGGACAGTCCCAAGACCGGAGTATCTACCTCAGGGGGGACAGACCAACGCTTCATCAATTCCGCCGGAAAAGGATACTTCCTATCCCAGCTAGACGGCACACCGACGAGACGCGTAGGTTGCTCCCATTGCTTGAAGACAATTTCTTCAAAATGCTGTTGGCTGGGAAATTCCAGACGCTGCTTGGACACCCCAAAAAGCTGACCCTTGGGCCTGGGAGCAACCACCGGAGGCTCCAAATCCAAAACCTCAAACATCTGGCTCAAAATGGTAGAGGAATCGAGAGGGAGGCCATCATCCTGATCCCCCTCAGAACCCAGCAACTGCTGAACATCAGAATCTTCATCCTCAATGAGCTCACCTTCTTCACGGGGACGATCCGACCAATCCAGATCTCCCACCACTTCCTCATCTGAATCCGGCGGAGGCGGAGACAGATGCTTCCGCTTAGCTGAAGCCTTTTGAGCGGCTATAGCAGAAAACCGCTTCTCAAGGCTGGTCAAACGGGCACATACCTCAGCCTGCGAATCCCCGCCCAGGACAACGTCACACGGGGTCCGGAATAAGCGAGGGGGAGAGGGAGATGGCGCGGCCGAAGAAGTGCTAGGCACCGGAGTACTGGACTGCCGTGCAATGTTCTGCTGTGCACAAGGGATACACAAAATGACATCATCTCCCTGGAGCGGAGTCCCACAACCCCCGCACACCTTGGATTGTCCCGAAGAACCATTCCCGGTATCTGTGGCAACCTCCATGTGGTGAAATTATGGTATTTGCAGAACCCAGAGATTTATGCGGTACGCGACCCGGGATGCCCCTTAATAACCTAACACTTGTCTAAGGACAGTCACAAGATCCTGACCCAGGGGAATAGCATAAGACCCTTATAAAAATACAAATAAATGTGTATATATATAAATATTTTGCAAAGACAAAACACCCCCCACGAGCCAGGTATATATGACCGGGAGAGCCCTGCCAGACGGGATCCCAGGATCTGAAAAACACAAAGGGAGAGAGAGACAGGCGTCAATCAGCACCATGCCAAAAAACACCGCATAATATACAAAACCCCCCTCACACCACCCCCCCCCTCATTAACCAGAGCAACGGAAATGGTTAATGCCAACCAGCACCATCAAGCTGCGCCGGAGCGAGGAGGGAGGCAAGGGAGAAGGAAGGATCCGAGGGGCCACTGACATACCAGCCTAAGAACGCCTACCTGGAGAGAAGAGGAACCGCGCAGCCAGCAGAAGATGGCGGCCAGCACACCGAGGACGGAGGAAGAGAGAAGCTCCGGGAGCGCGGGAGCCGAGAAGGCCCCGCCCCTCAGGCCGTCCAATCCGTGCGCGGCCCGCGCGCGCGCGACCCCGCCCCCAGGCAGCGTCAGCGTCTGCCTGCGGGGACCGCAATCAGACCTCGATCACGGGGCCAGCGGCGCCACCCGCCGGCTCCCGGAGTACAGCGCCGGAGTAAACACAGACCCACACACTGATAAAATGTCCCCCCTGAGCAGCCGGGCAAGCAGGCTGCAAGCGCAGGATACGGCGCCCAGCCACCAGCGGGACCGCGGCGCAGAACGCCGCGAGGCCCCGCCCCCCCCGGCTCCTGAGGGGAGATACACAGCCATGGGAGAAAAGAAAAAAGGAGAACAGACAGTGAAATCAGCCAAGTAAAATCACAAAGGGAATCACAAGGAAAAGCGCAGCAGCACACTCACACAGCATGTACATATTAAAAGCATGACACTGTCCCCAGCGCGCCCCACACCCCGGAAGAGACACAATAACCCAGGGCAAGACATAACCTGACCACTAACTCCTATAAAATGGGGCATCCCACATCCGGATCACCACTCCGGGAATCCCGCTATGCCCCGCAATGAAGGGTCGAGCGGAGGAGCTAATCTCCTAGGCACCAATGGTGCCGGCTACCTTATTGCCCGGCCTACAGCCGAAGCTGGGAGGCTGCCATTACATAGAACACATTCAAACAAAAGCCGGGCAGAAATAGACCACGGGGGGGGGATACCCCGGCTACCTGCAAGCAGGAGACTTCTTTCTTCTGTCTTGTCGCCACCTTGCAGAGAACAACACTGGGAGGTTCTTGGGAGGTACCAGGTATGTATAGACCGGGAGGGGCCTGTTGAAGTTTTTTGGAGAAGTTCTCTGCAATGCTGCCACCTAGAGGTGCATTAACCCTAGTGTAATTATTAATGTTTGAAGTGGGGTGTGTGACATACTTAGAATAGGGGCGTGGCATGGGAGGACAGGTGAGATGAGGTCAGTGTAGGTCCGCTTTATCATAGCTGCAATGTACGGAGCAGGGGGGCACTTACCTGTGACTTGGAGAACTGCTGGGTCACCAGGTTGATATCGGGGGACGTGGAGCTGGCGGGGTCGCTGCAGCTGAAGTTGCTGGGCGGGAGGGGCGTCAGGCGATCTTGTGGTTTAGCCTCCTCCTGCAGGTGGCGCTCTAACCCCCCGGAGAACGTGGCGGCGGGGCCGCGCGGCACCCGATCGACCTCGGCGGGGTTCTGCAGGAACATAGCCGGATCCACCGCGACGGGATCGCGCTTCCCGTCCCCCGCGTCTGGCGCCGGCCACCCTTCCTGCGGCGCGCCCCTGCCCCAGGCCGGAAGAGCGGGTCCTCCGGATAGGAACTGAAGGTCCTGGGAAAGCTGGGCCGGCGCCGGCTTCACCTGAGGAGCCAGCACCACGGGGCCGATGTGAAAGGAGGCGGGGCCTGGGGGCACGTAGGCCAGCACCGGTCCGGGGTTCAGGCCCCGAGGGACGAACTGGAGACTCGGCGCAGCAGCAGTGGGCCCGTTGGTAACCGGGTTGAGGGCGGTCACCTGGAACACAGTCTGCTGCTGGGGGCGTGGCTGAACGATGACATCCGCGGGGGCGGGTACCGGTTGTACCGCGGGGGCGGGCACTGGCTGCTGCTGGGTCTGATCGATCATTCGGTTCCACCTTTCCAGAAGGTTCTTGTCGTTCTCGCTCAGGATGAGGCCCCCGAATCCTTCGGCCTTCTTCAGGTCGCGCCGCTCCTTCTCCTTCTGCTTCTTCTCCTTCTCCCGGGCGCGCTCCTGCCGCCGCCGCCTCTTCTCCTCCCGCTCGCGCTGACGCTCCTGGGCAGTGATTGGCTTCTTCGTTTCGGGCGTCTCGGGGACCGAACTGGGGGCGTCTGGGGAGATAGAAGATAGTTTTACTTTACTCACCTTTTCCCTTCCTTTTAGCTTTGGAATATAAGGTCTGTCTATTGGGATCCATGTGTGGCTCCGCCCCCAATTCTCAATGAGACCGCCCACTTCCCCCAAGTTAAACCGGACCTTCAGCGTGATTTAATGAAAAGTCCAAACCATTAAAAACTCTTCCCCAGCATCTAAAATTAGTATATTTTACAGTTTTAGTCACCTTTTACTTATTATTTGCAACTCTGTTCAGGACTCTAGGATACGGGCGCCGCCATCTTTACTCAGAAGCATCACATACTGAGGAGAGGAGAGCGGGATAAAGTACAGGGGGCGGGTTATAGCTGTGCTTTGCTCAGACAGAGCAGAGCTGGGGTCAGGAAAAGGACAGTAATCCCAGAATGCAGAGTGGCACAGTCAGAAGGCACTTCCTGTTTGCAGGCTGCCTGATGCTCCATGAGCCGCCATCTTGGATGTTTAAAGGCTCATAACATGCAGTAGATGCAGGTAGGATGATTATTAATGTGAGCAATCTGTATGTACAGGGTCTGGGAAACATATAAGATAGGCTCTTATTCAGGGTGAAGGTCCGGATTAATGTGAGCAATCTGTATGTACAGGGTGTGGGAAACATATAAGATAGGCTCTTATTCAGGGTGAAGGTCCGGATTAATGTGAGCAATCTGTATGTACAGGGTGTGGGAAACATATAAGATAGGCTCTTATTCAGGGTGAAGGTCCGGATTAATGTGAGCAATCTGTATGTACAGGGTGTGGGAAACATATAAGATAGACTCTTATTCAGGGTGAAGGTCCGGATTAATGTGGGCAATCTGTATGTACAGGGTGGGGGAAACATATAAGATAGGCTCTTATTCAGGGTGAAGGTCCTCTTTAAACAAAAGCTTATTTGACTAGTATAAATGAGGATAACAATAGTCTGGGAAAAGCTACAGAAAGTGGTTGATAAGCTCTGTTACCAGGATTTTATGCTAGGGAGGGTTTTATAACGCAAGCTCAGACCAGGTGTCTCCGTGTGGAATTTGACCTATAAACAAGCTCCATTGTTTGGCAGAATGCTCCATGTGCGCTTTTAGGTTTCATACGGCGTCAGCTCTTCCAGAATAAATAAATAGCGCCATAGACTGAGCTGATTACACAACTTCAAGGAAACAATGTCTTTCACCCAAAACTCGCTTTACCAGATAAAGATGTGAAACCGCAATAAAAGATTCCATGATGCCGTCATTTAAAATATATGCGACACTATTTTATTTTATATAAGTAGTATGTTAAATAAATGCCCAATGTATTAAGTTAAATGATGGTTGAGTAGATTTATTTTTTTTAATATATAAGGTAAGTGAATTTCTGGGAATGTGGTATTATATCTTTTTAAGATAATCAGTATAATGGAAAGATATATTGAATTATATTTTAACGGTTATTATATGTATTATGAAGTTCAAATTGTTTCAAATATTGGCCATAATAATTATTCACATATTTCCAGTTGTCTATATAAGATAACTGAGAAACTAATTGTGGATATCCAAATGATCAATATGAGATATTATTGGGGTATTTGGGTAAGCATGTGTGTATATATATATATATATATATATATTAGATATTATTGGGGTATTTGGGTATGCATGTGTGTATATATATATATATATATATATATATATATATATATATATATATATATATATATATATATATATATATATTAGATATTATTGGGGTATTTGGGTATGCATGTGTATATATATATATATATATATATATATATATATATATATATATATATATTATAAAATAATATAATTATATATTATAAAATAATATTATATTATATATTATAAAATAATATAATCTATTATATATTATAAAATAATATAATCTATTATATATTATAAAATAAAATAATATAATATAATAATAAAATAATATAATATAATATATTATAATAATAATAAAATATTATAATATCATATATTATAATAAAAAAATAATATAATATATATATAAATATATATTAAAGTGGACCAGCACCCAGGATTTTCACTATCCTGGGGTTTTGGTCCACTTCCGCGTTTCTGCGTGAAACCCCCCAGAACGCCCGATAAAACTCACCTCACCCCGCTCCTACGGCACATGCCCGGGCACTCGTCCAATCAGCGCGCTCAGAGCCGCTGTGGTATGCGCGTCTAACCACAGCGGCCGCATCTAGGGCTTCCCTCTAACAGGAAGCGCACCAACGATGGCCATTCACAGATGGCTGGCACGGGCATGCGCCCTGCTAGAGACGAGATGCGGCCGCAGCCCGCGCATGCGCTGTTGGACCGGGAGTAAGGTAAGGCTAGCGGGCGTCCTCAGGGGTTCACACAGCGGGCATCCCGATTTTGGATGCCCCGCAGGGAGGGATCGGATCGGCCTGGGAATCTTATAGATTCCCGGGCCAATCTAGGAGGGTGTTGGTCCACTTTAATATAAATATATAGAATATGCCTATGTGGGAAGAATGACTATTGAACATGGTTAATCATATAAAAAGTGCGGGATCCATTTTTTAACCTATACTGCCCTCCTGTGGTTAGCCCAGAAATGGCTAGGTAATCATTAACCACGCCCCCAGTGACATCATGTTTACAAGAGGTGGGGAAAAAGATAAGAAATTTCCATAAAACATGTGTCTAAGGACACAGAAGGATCTGATCATCTCAGCTTACCTGAGCGCACAGATGACATCATCAGCTCATCATATCAGCCCCTGATCGATTACATATCGAGGACACATATCTCCTAAGCTCTGCATTGCACTGGAAGCCGATATCCCAGGATACTCGGTAACGTATAGTTATTATTTGATAATTAACTGGCTGGATATTATAAAATTCTTGTTGGAATATACATTCCCACAAGTTAAAGTGGACCAACACCCAGGATTTTGACTATCCTGGGTTTTGGTCCACTTCGGCGGGGCACCCCGATCGGGGGTGCCCCGCTGTGTGAAACCCCCCAGAAACCCCAAAAAACTCACCTCTCAACGCTCCCACGTGAACGCCGCAGCCAATCCCCGCCAACGTCCAGGCGGGGATCAGGAACGTCCAAGCCGCTTCCGCCGCCTCCCGCCGTCACTCTCGGCGCGCGCGCGCCCCCGCCGGCCATTCACAAAAATCTGGAAGGGGGGCGGAGCTCGAACTCCAGCTTGTAACCGGAAGACACCACTTCCCGGATCCATCTGTCCGAGACCTCTTGATCCCAGACCTGGGAGAAGAGTCGCAGCCGTCCCCCCACCCGCATGGGTGAGGGCGCCCCCTCATTGCTGAGCTGGCTTAGTAGCCGGTTTGGGCTTAGAGCCCCAACTGAATCCTGGACGGGCACGTCCTCTGCCCCTGCTCCCAGAATCTCCTCTGGAAGAGGGGAATGCAAATCCCCTGCCAGATCTGGCCCCACGAAAGGAGGGGGTAAAGGAAGGCGCCCCCCGAAAGGGACGGCGTTGTTTCTTGCGTTGAGGTAACC
Organism: Gastrophryne carolinensis; assembly: GCA_027917425.1. NCBI lineage: Eukaryota > Metazoa > Chordata > Amphibia > Anura > Microhylidae > Gastrophryne > Gastrophryne carolinensis. The sequence continues at coordinate 11,867,738 of CM051240.1, read as the reverse complement.
TACCACCCTTGGTAACAGAGTCCAATGTCTCTCCAAAAAGCCGTAGACCCACAAAGGGTAGAGCCGTTAGTGACTTCTTGGACATAAAATCTGCTGCCCACTGGCGCAGCCACACCGAGCGCCGAATAGTGACCAGCAGCGCCGATGTCCTACCACACATCATCAAAGTGTCATCCAAGGCTGTCAACACAAAAGATAAAAACAGCTCACACCGTTTAAGGCTAAGGAACTCAGCACTACCGGGACGCAGCCCGGAAGAGGTCAACAGGTCCCTAACCATGGACCTGGCAGCCAACACCATTAGCGCCAATGCGCAAACAGGCCGCATGGCTGACCCAACGCTAGCAAAACCATGACAAGCCATCTGGTCAATACGTTTATCCTCTCCATCCTTGAGAATGGAACAATCAGGTCCATTTAAAGTGGACCAACACCCACGGGTGATCGGCCCGGGAATCTATAAGATTCCCGGGCCGATCACCCCCCACCCCGCGGGACATCCGAGATCGGGATGTCCCGCGGGGTGTAACCCCCCCAAAACCCCCGAAAAACCCTACCTGATCTTCGGCGGCGGCCGGCCGCCGCCGCCTCCCTCGCGCCCCTGCAGGCGTGCGCGCGCCCGCGCCGGCCGTCTGCGAATGGCCGGCGCGGGCGCGCGCGCGTCAAAAGGGACGCGCGGGAGGCGGCGGCGGCGGCAGCCGCTTAGACGTCCTTGTACGTTGGCGCTGGGAGCGCGGAGAGGTGAGTTTTTCGGGGGGTTGGGGGGGGTTTCACACAGCGGGGCACCCCGATCGGGGGTGCCCCATCGAAGTGGACCAAGACCCAGGATAGTCAAAATCCTGGGTGTTGGTCCACTTTAAAACAGAGGAATTGGACAACCCCAAAACCGGCGCATCCACCTCGGGGGGAGATGCCCAGCGCTTAACCGCCTCCGAAGGGAAGGGATATTTCCTATCCCACCCCTGAGGGATGCCAGGGAGCCGAGCCGGCCTGTCCCATTCTTTGGCAATAATTTTGTCAAAATGCCTTTGTGTAGGGAATTCCAAGCGCGGCCTGGATTCCTCAAACAATTCACCCTTCTGCTGTGACACCTCCTCAGGAGGGGAAATATTCAGGACCTCTAACATCAGAGCCAGAGCGTGAGGAGTATCCAAGGATCTCCCCAAGTCACCCAGCTCGGCTTCAGCGCCAAAGGACTGCTCATCGTCCGAAAAATCAGAATCCTCATAAACCTCCCCTTCCTCTAGCGGGGAATAATCAGACCAATCCAGATTATTAACATCCTCCTGGTCCTCCACCAGCGGAGCCGGCGACAAATGCTTCCTCTTAGTCGGAGCCTTACGGGCGACCGAGCTGGAGATAATTTTTTCAAGGTTAGCCAATCTGGCGCACATCTCAGATGGCAGCTCCCTGCCCATGACGACATCGCACGGGGCGCGTGTCAAGGTGGGAGGAGGAGACGAAGCGACTGGCGGTGCTGACCCAGACGCCTGGGGTTCGGACTGCCGCGTGATGGTCTGCTGTGCACATGGTATACACAGAAGTACATCGTCCCCAGAAATGGATACCCCACACAACATACACTTTCGGGGATGCCCCGAAGGGGCCCCGAGCCCAGTATCCGGGGATGCCTCCATAAGGTGAACTTTTTTAGGAATAGTCGCTATGACCCAGGGAATTACGCCGCTAGACAACCCGGGATGCCCCTTTAATGTCCCGAGTGGGAGGATTTATGAACAATAATGAACCCAGTGATTAAGGATCGGGAGGGACCCCCTAAATGCTACTGGAGATCCTCCTAAACCACCACCTGAAAGACACAGAAGGACTAATAAGGCTATGGCCAAAACACCCTACAGCACAAACACAGGGAAGAAGGAAAAGGGGCCATAGGCCACTCACGGAACCGCGGAGCTGGAATGGCGACCAGAAGAATCCTCCTGATGCTGCTGAGGGAAGAGGCGAAGAGGAGAAGGGGGCGTGGCCAGCGCGGGACGCGCGCGACGCCGAACCACGCCCCCCCCCTCCGCAGCGGCGCCGGGGACAGATGGGGGCGGGCAGCGGTGACGCGCGCAGCACCGGCCCCGCCTCCAGAACATCGTGAGGAGAAATCTCCTCAGAGTAAAAAAGGCGCCAAGAACCGGCCGGCGCCGCAGCATGAAGTGCGGCCGCCGGCCGGTACAGTCAACACAAACACACACACACACAGGCAAACAGCAGGGACGGGTCCCGGCCCTGCGCCGACGGACCGCCCCCCCCCCACTATGGCGTGAGGGAGCTGCCTCCGCCATAGAAGACAGAGACAAGATGGGGGGGGAACAAGAAACGGAGACAGAGAAACTCAAAGTATGCTGCCCTGTGAAAGGAATGATATTCAGCTACAGTGAAACATTTAAAGGAACACTCACACACAACATGAGAGAGATACTTCCACATATCCCCTGGGACTAATAAAGGAGGGACCCACACTCCCCATCCCCACTGAGGAAAAGGGAATTGGGAAGGGCCAGTGAAAATTAATTCAAGGGACAGGGCATCCCAAACCGGGGTCACCAACCCGGAGTAACCGCCTACCCTCTCATATAGGGTCTCACGGTGGAGCTCTGCTCCTGAGCACCTAAGGTGCTGATATACCCTCGCCTGGACCCTCAGCCGAGGCTGGGAGGCATATGGATTTCTGGGGAAAAAAGGTCCAAACGGAAATAAATAAATAGCGGGCCGGGAGTCACCCCGGCTACCTGAAATCCCCCTGTGCAAGGAGGAGCCATCATCTTCTGACTTGCTCGCCGTCTGCAGAGATGGAAAACTGGGTGATGAGTGGGAGGTCCCAGGTATTTATGGATCGGGGAGGGGCTTTCTTTTGCATCATCTCTGCAGGAACGCCTCTTCAGGTCGGTATTACCCACATGTTATGGATATCTTGAAGCGGGGTGTGTGACATACTTAGAATAATCCTGGGTGTTGGTCCACTTTAAAAGGTTATTTGTGTTATAGAAGTGAGCCATCTTGTGGACAAATTTAATAAGTGTATGATATATGATTTTTATTTGATTTTATTTTTATTGGTTATTTTTAATTGTATTAATTATAAATCATTGTTATTTTTCTCTAACCGTTATTAGTACGTTTTTACTATTGCGCTACCAAATTACATACGAGAGATCTCTATTAGAGGCGTTTTTATGTCCACCTGGAAGAATCAACCCAAGCTATAATTTTCATTTTTTGATCTTCCTTATTTTATATAAAGCTTTGCTTTATATACCAGACATTCTGCTTTAAAGTGGACCAACACCCACCGCTGATCGGCCCGAGAATCTACAAGATTCCCGGGCCGATCAGCTCCCTCCCCACGGGGCATCCGAAATCGGGATGCCCCGCTGTGTGACACCCCCCCAGAAAGCCCCTAAAAACTTACCTTATCGGCGACAGACAAGCGACGGATAAGCTGTCCCACTAGCAGGGCGCACACCCGCGCCGGCCGTTTGTGAATGGCCAGCGTGGGCGTGCGCCCTGTAAGAGCGACGCGCGAGAGGCGGCCGCGGCGGCTTATCCGTGGCTTGTCCGTCGCCGATAAGGTAAGATTTAAGGGTCTTTCTGGGCGGTTTCACACAGCGGGGCACACGCGGAAGTGGACCAACACCCAGGATAGTGAAAATCTTGGGAATTGGTCCACTTTAAAGGGCACCATTGCAGTCAACCCCCCCCCCTCCCCCACCCTCTCCTCACCTTTGCTTTTATTGCGCAGAGCAGACTTCAGCAGAGCAGCCTTCAGTGCCGCCTTGGTATCGTCCGATATGGCGCCCTCTCGCTTGGGCGCGGGCTCGGGGTCCCTCTTGACCGGCAGCGGGGGCGCCGCCTCCTCCTCCTCCTTCACTTCCCCACTCGGCAGCGGCACGCCATCGTCGCCTTCCACGGGCGAGGTCAGGTCGATAGTCTCGGGCTTCTCTGGGAACCTGGGCGACTCCATTGGGAAGTCGTCTCTGTCCCTGGCGGAGCCGGCGCTGGGCATGTCCACGTCGAGGCCCCTCGGGAGGCGGGCGAGGCCGCCTGGACCCTCGGGGGCGGGCCTGAGGGCGGGCTTGAAGCTGATCTGCCTGCGGATGCCCTCGCGCCTCCGGTGGAAGCCGTCGATCTCGGCCACGATGGCCTCCTTGATCTGCTCCTTGGTCAGGACCCTCTTGTCGAAATCGAAGTCGAAGGCCGGCACGCACTCGGGCTCGTCGTCGGGGTCGTGGTACTTGGACAGGAAGGGGTGTCGCAGGGCCTCGGCCACGGACGCGCGCTCGCGGGGGTCGAAGCGCAGCATCGCCGACAGCAGGTCCAGTGCCTTGCGGTCGGCCTGAGGGTAGAGGCTGGACCATGGCGTGGGCTGGCGGGAGGGAAGGCTCTGGACGTAGGCGCGCACGCGCTCGGCGCCGATGGCGCGCACCACCTGTCCGGAGGGCGTGCCCAGCACGGCGATGATGAGCTGAAGCTGGTGCACGTAGTTCTTGCCCGGGAAGAGCTGCTTGCGGCCCAGCATCTCGGCGAAGATGCAGCCCACGGACCAGACGTCGATGGCGCGCGTGTACTCGTGCAGCGACAGCATGAGCTCGGGGGCGCGGTACCAGCGCGTGGCCACGTACTCCGTCATCAGGTGCTTGTTGTAGTCGTCAGGCCGGGCGCACAGGCCGCGCGCCATCCCGAAGTCGCCGATCTTCAGCTCGCAGTTCTCGTTGATGAGCAGGTTGCTGGGCTTCAGGTCGCGGTGCAGCACGTTGGCCGAGTGGATGTACTTCAGGCCGCGCAGCAGCTGGTACAGGAAGTAGCGCGCGTGCTCCAGCGTCAGCGGCTGCGAGGAGTGGATGATCTGGTGAAGGTCGCTCTCCATGAGATCCAGCACCACGTACCTGGGGGGGGGGGGGGGGAGGAGCAATAGGAGGACGTCAGACCAATCAGCTCAAAGCTGACACGTGCAAGGGGCGGAGCTAATAAAGCAGCACATGCACTTTAACAAGCGGAAGCGCTAATAGTGTCGCATTCACTTGGCAAGTGGTAGAGCTAATAAAGCGTCACATTCGCTTACCAAGGGGCGGAGCTAATAAAGTGTTACTTTTAAGCTCCGCCTCTTTTCGAAACGAAATTATCACATGCACTTGGGCAAGTGTCAGAGCTAACAAAGCGTCACATTCACTTTAACAAGGGGCGGAGCTAATAAAGCATCACATTTGCTTGGCAAGGGGTGGAGCTAATACAGTGTCACATTCACTTTGGCAAGGGGCGGAGCTAACACAGTGTCACATTCACTTCGGCAAGGGGCGGAGCTAACACAGTGTCACATTCACTTTGGCAAGGGGCGGAGCTAACAGTGTCACACTTTGGCAAGGGGCGGAGCTAATACAGTGTCATATTCACTTTGGCAAGGGGCGGAGCTAATACAGTGTCACATTCACTTTGGCAAGGGGCGGAGCTAATACAGTGTCACATTCACTTTGGCAAGGGGCGGAGCTAATACAGTGTCACATTCACTTTGGCAAGGGGCGGAGCTAATACAGTGTCACATTCACTTTGGCAAGGGGCGGAGCTAACACAGTGTCACACTTTGGCAAGGGGCGGAGCTAACACAGTGTCACACTTTGGCAAGGGGCGGAGCTAATACAGTGTCACACTTTGGCAAGGGGCGGATTTAACACAGTGTCACATTCACTTTGACAGGCGGTAGAGCTAATAGTGTCACATTCACTTTGGCAAGGGGCGGAGCTAATGGTATAAGTGTCACATTCACTTTTACAAGCGGAGCTATTAAAGTGTCACATTGGCTTGGCAAGGGGCGGAGCTAATAAAGTGTCCCATTCGCTTGGCAAGGGGCGGAGTTAATAAAGCGTCTCATTCACTCGGCAAGAGGCGGAGCTAATAAAGCATCTCATTCACTTGGCAAGGGGCGGAGCTAATAAAGCGTCACATTGGCTTGGCAAGGGGCGGGGCTAATAAAGCGTCACATTGGCTTGGCAAGGGGCGGGGCTAGTAACTTACACAGATCTGAACTCAGAGTAGGGGACGGAGGGCTTCAGGATGTCCTTGATGGCGATGACGTTGTCGTGCTTAAAGTGCTTCAGGATCTTGAGCTCGCGCAGCGTGCGTTTCGCGTGAGTCACTACGTCAAAGGCGTTGGGGATCTTCTTAATGGCAACCATCTGACCTGCAGCAATATTAGAGTGCAGGTATATACAAGTGAGTAATATTAGAGTGCAGGTATATACAGGTGAGTAATATTAGAGTGCAGGTATATACAGGTGAGTAATATTAGAGTGCAGGTATATACAGGTGAGCAATATTAGAGTGCAGGTATATACAGGTGAGTAATATTAGAGTGCAGGTATATACAGGTGAGTAATATTAGAGTGCAGCTATATACAGATGAGTAATATTAGAGTGCAGGTATATACAGGTGAGCAATATTAGAGTGCAGCTATATACAGGTGAGCAATATTAGAGTGCAGGTATATACAGGTGAGCAATATTAGAGTGCAGGTATATACAGGTGAGCAATATTAGAGTGCAGCTATATACAGGTGAGCAATATTAGAGTGCAGCTATATACAGGTGAGCAATATTAGAGTGCAGGTATATACAGGTGAGCAATATTAGAGTGCAGGTATATACAGGTGAGTAATATTAGAGTGCAGCTATATACAGATGAGTAATATTAGAGTGCAGGTATATACAGGTGAGCAATATTAGAGTGCAGCTATATACAGGTGAGCAATATTAGAGTGCAGGTATATACAGGTGAGCAATATTAGAGTGCAGGTATATACAGGTGAGCAATATTAGAGTGCAGCTATATACAGGTGAGCAATATTAGAGTGCAGGTATATACAGGTGAGCAATATTAGAGTGCAGGTATATACAGGTGAGCAATATTAGAGTGCAGGTATATACAGGTGAGCAATATTAGAGTGCAGGTATATACAGGTGAGCAATATTAGAGTGCAGGTATATACAGGTGAGTAATATTAGAGTGCAGGTATATACAGGTGAGTAATATTAGAGTGCAGGTATATACAGGTGAGTAATATTAGAGTGCAGGTATATACAGGTGAGTAATATTAGAGTGCAGGTATATACAGGTGAGTAATATTAGAGTGCAGGTATATACAGGTGAGTAATATTAGAGTGCAGGTATATACAGGTGAGTAATATTAGAGTGCAGGTATATACAGGTGAGTAATATTAGAGTGCAGGTATATACAGGTGAGCAATATTGGAGTGCAGGTATATACAGGTGAGTAATATTAGAGTGCAGGTATATACAGGTGAGCAATATTGGAGTGCAGGTATATACAGGTGAGTAATATTAGAGTGCAGGTATATACAGGTGAGTAATATTAGAGTGCAGGTATATACAGGTGAGTAATATTAGAGTGCAGGTATATACAGGTGAGTAATATTAGAGTGCAGGTATATACAGGTGAGCAATATTGGAGTGCAGGTATATACAGGTGAGTAATATTAGAGTGCAGGTATATACAGGTGAGTAATATTAGAGTGCAGGTATATACAGGTGAGCAATATTAGAGTGCAGGTATATACAGGTGAGTAATATTAGAGTGCAGGTATATACAGGTGAGCAATATTGGAGTGCAGGTATATACAGGTGAGTAATATTAGAGTGCAGCTATATACAGGTGAGTAATATTAGAGTGCAGGTATATACAGGTGAGTAATATTAGAGTGCAGGTATATACAGGTGAGTAATATTAGAGTGCAGGTATATACAGGTGAGTAATATTAGAGTGCAGGTATATACAGGTGAGCAATATTGGAGTGCAGGTATATACAGGTGAGTAATATTAGAGTGCAGGTATATACAGGTGAGCAATATTGGAGTGCAGGTATATACAGGTGAGTAATATTAGAGTGCAGGTATATACAGGTGAGTAATATTAGAGTGCAGGTATATACAGGTGAGTAATATTAGAGTGCAGGTATATACAGGTGAGTAATATTAGAGTGCAGGTATATACAGGTGAGCAATATTGGAGTGCAGGTATATACAGGTGAGTAATATTAGAGTGCAGGTATATACAGGTGAGTAATATTAGAGTGCAGGTATATACAGGTGAGCAATATTAGAGTGCAGGTATATACAGGTGAGTAATATTAGAGTGCAGGTATATACAGGTGAGCAATATTGGAGTGCAGGTATATACAGGTGAGTAATATTAGAGTGCAGCTATATACAGGTGAGTAATATTAGAGTGCAGCTATATACAGGTGAGCAATATTAGAGTGCAGGTATATACAGGCGAGTAATATTAGAATGCAGCAAGATACAGGTGAGTAATATTAGAGTGCAGCTATATACAGGTGAGCAATAATACCATTTTGTGAATACTCACCTGTAAAATGGGTATTATAAGTATGTCACACACCCCACTTCAGACATTAATTATTACACTTGGGTAACTCCACCAGCAGGTGGCGACGTTGCAGAGAAGTCATGAAAAACGAGCCCCTCCTGGTCTATACATACCTGGTACCTCCCACTCATTCCCCAGTATTCAAACAGCAGTAAAGACAAGGTACCAGGAAAAACCCATAGGAAACCCTCAAACTGTAAACGAAACATCACCCTAAAAAGAATCCAGGATACCAAAAAAGGGCGGGTGATGTGGGGTGTGTGACATACTTATAATACCCATTTTACAGGTGAGTATTCACAAAATGGTATTATTCTAAGTATGTCACACACCCCGCTTCAGACATTAATTATTACACTTGGGACATCCAACAGCAGTGTCCAGAAAAGGGCGGGAATCCAACAAGGCCATAATGCAAGACTCAAACCACTGCAGCTTGCAAAACCTTGCGGCCAAACACAGCATCCGCTGAGGCCCGCACATACCAAGTAAAAATTTGGAAAAAGTGTGAACAGAAGACCAAGTAGCAGCCTTACAAACTTGTACAACAGAGGCCTGGTGCTGAAAAACCCAACAGCACGAGTAGAATGAGCAGTGATACGAAAAAAGGGGAAACCTTCCCCTTGGTAGAATAGGCTCCAACAACAGCCTGACGAATCCATTTGCTAATGGAAGACCTAGCGGGAGCCAAACCCTTACTAGGCCCAACAGGGCACCACGAAAAAGACATCAGTCTTACAAAAAAGAGAAGTAGTAAACAAACCGTACGTCACCCAGCGTACCACATCCAAACAGTGCAAACCCTCTCCTTGTCATTCCTAGGCTTAGGACACAAGGAAGGAAGCAATGTCCTGGTTAAGATGAAAAACAGAGACCACCTTAGAAGGAAAGTCCGGTTTGAAGCGGAAAACCACCTTGACCTGATGTCTCTCAAAGAGCCTGAACCAACAAGGCTGCCAACTCCGAGACACGCAGAACAGAAGTGATGGCCACCAACAAGGCAACCTTCTGAGTCAGAATAGGAAGAACAATAACCAGCAAAGCCTCAAGGAGAAGCCGGAAGAGCAGAGAACCAAATTCAAATCCCAAACAGGGAGCAAAGGCTTCCTAGGAGGCCGCAGATGCGGACCCCCTGGAAAAAAGTCCTGACCAAAGGATGGAGTGCACATGACCTAAAAAGATAGACAAGGCAGAAACCTGCCCCTTCAAAGTACTCAGCTGAAGACCAGAGTCCAGCCCAGATTGAAGAAAATCCAAAATCCTAGAAACAGAGAAGACCCGACAGGGCAAAGATCTAGCCTCACACCAATATAAGATCTCCAAGCCCTATAATAGATAGAAGAAGAGGATCTCTTCCTGGCACTAATAAGAGTCCGAATGACCGAATCCGAAAGACCCTCCTCCTTTAAGATGGAGGTTTCAGCAGCCAAGCCGTCAAATCCAGCGATGGTAAACTGGGGTAGCACAGTTGACCCCGAGTGAGAAGATCCGGCCGAAGATCCGCCGCCATAGCCAGAGGATCCTGGGAAAGCGACACGAACGTCGGAAGCTTGTAATTGTGACAAAAGGCGAACAGATCCACCTCCGGCGTCCCCCACCGGAGACAAAGCGACCGAAGCACCTGGGGGTGGAGAGACCATGCCCCCGGTGGGAAGAACACCGGCTCAGAAAGTCCGCCTCCGTGTTTTCCACTCCTGGAATGTACACTGCCGAAATGCAAGGAACATGAGTCTCTGCCCAAACTAGGATCAGAGACACCCCTCTGAGGGCACCCAGACTGCGAGTCCCTCCTTGGTGATTGATGTAAGCAACAGCCGTCCGATTGAACCTAAACAGGCAAGCCCTGTAAATGCTGCGTCAAGTGAGACAGAACCAACCTGATGGCTCTCAACTCCAAAACATTGATGGGCAAGTGGGCCTCCTGAGGACCCCACCGCCCCCGGAACCGAAGATCCTTCCAGAAACCTCCCCCTCCTAACAAACTGGTGGCCGTGGTGACAGTTTCCCAAAGCAGGGTCAGAAATGACCCCCACAGTAGAGACTGCCGAACCCGGGAGGACATCCGGAAGAACCGATCCAACGACCGCGGTCGCCGGTCCCAAGATGCCAACAGATGAAGCTGAAGCGTCCGTGTGTGAAACTGCGCGAAGGGAACTGCCTCGAAAAAAGCTACCATCAACCCCACCAGTCTCATTCCTAGACGGATGGACAGGGGCGAGGATTGGAAAGAAGAAGCTGAACCAATTCCTGAATCAAAAGAACCTTGGCCTGAGGGAGAAAGACTCTGTGCTGGCAAGAGTCCAAGGACATCCCCAGAAAGGTCACCACCCTGGCCGGAACCAGTGAGGACTTGGGGTAGTTGATCACCCAGCCGAACCTCTCCAGAGTGGACACCACCGTGCTGGTGTCCCCATCCGCATGACTGAAGGAAGGCCCAGATAAGGCACAATGCGAATCCCCTGAGCTCTGAGCAGGGCTATCACGCCCGCCAACACCTTGGTGAAAACTCTCAGAGCCGAGGTGAGGCCGAATGGAAGAGCCACAAACTGAAAACGCCAATCCACCACCACAAAGCGAAGAAACCTCTGGTGAGCTGGAAAGATCGTATTGTGAAGGTATGCACCCATGATGTCTATGGACCTCATAAGGCCCCCCTGCCTAAGCGAATTGATCGCAGACCACAGAGTTTCCATGCGAAACTTCCTGGGACGAACAAACAGGTTGAGAAACTCCAAATCCAGGATGGGACAGAACGACCCATCCTTTTAGGCACTCGTGAAGAGATTGGAATAATACCCGCGCCCCACCTCCGAAGGAGGGACCGGGCAGATGACTGCCATTTCCAGAAGATTTCTTACCGCCGCCAGGAGCCCCTGCGCGGCCAAAGGATCTGAAGGGACACGAGACCTGAGAAACCTTGGAGGAGGGCTGGACTCGAACTCCAGCTTGTAACCGGCCGACACCACCTCCCGGATCCATCTGTCCGAGACCTCCTGGTCCCATACCCGGGATAAGAGTCGCAGCCGTCCCCCCACCCGTAAGGGTGAGGGCGCCCCCTCATTGCTGAGCGGGCTTGGCAGCTGGCTTGGGCTTGGCGCCCCAGATGTGAACGGGACGGCCACGGCCTTTACCCCTGTTCCAGCTGGCACCCCTGGAAGCCGAGAAGCCCGCACCCCTGCCGGCTCTGGCTCCCCGAAAGGAAGGATTGAAGGGGGCCGCCCCCCAAAGAAGCAACGAAATTTCTTGCGCTGAGGTAACTTACCTCCCTTGGCAACAGAATCAATCTTTTCACCGAAAAGTCTCAAACCCAGAAAGAGAAGAGCCGTGAGCGATCTCTTAAGAATTAAAATCAGCCGTCCACTGCCACACTGAGCGGCGGAAAGCTACCAACAGAGCCGTAGCCCTGCCACACATTAACATGGCATCATCCTGAACGGCAAGAATAAATGAAACGAAGGATTCACAACGCTTAAGGACAAGAAAACTCATCACAAGTAGGATCAAGATCCACACATAAATCCCTGACAATAGACCTAACCGCCAACAATAAAAGTGCCAAAGTACAAACAGGCCTCAAGACCGAACCCGCACAGACAAAACCATGGCGGGCCAGCTGATCAATCCGGCGATCCTCGCCGTCCTTAAGAGAAGTCGTGTCAGGGGAATGTACAACCGCCGTATTAGATAGTCCCAAAACCGGAGCATCAGCCTCGGGAGGGACAGACCAACGCTTAACCAAGTCCGCCGGAAAGGGATACTTTCTATCCCAGCTAGGCGGCACCCCAACGAGACGCGTAGGTTGCTCCCATTCCTTAAGGACAACATCCACGAAATGCTGTTGACTGGGAAACTCCAAGCACGGCTTGGACACCCCAAAAAGCCGACCCCCTGGCCGAGGAGCAACTTCAGGAGGTTCCAAATGCAAAACCTCAAACATTTGGGCCAGAATGGAAGACGTGTCGGGGACCGACCCCGTGGCCTGGTCACCCTCAGCGCCCAGCAGCTGCTGACCCTTAGGATCATCTAAATCCTCAATAAGCTCACCCACTTCAAGGGGACGATCTGACCAATCCAGAGCCTCAACAACCTCATCATCTGAGTCCGACGGAGGCGGGGACAAGTGTTTCCGCTTAGCCGGAGCCTCTAAGCGACCACAGCGGAAAACCTTTTCTCGAGGCTGGCCAATCGGGCGCAAACCTCAGATTGCGAATCACCCCCAATGACAACGTCACAAGGGGTCCGGAAAAGGCGAGGAGGGGAGGGAGATGGCGCGGCCGAGGAAGGACCGGGCACCGAGGTGCCGGACTGGCGCTCAATGTTCCGCTGCGCACATGGAATACAAATAATGACATCATCCCCCGGGAGCGGAGTCCCACACCCCCCACACAGCCTGGATTGTCCCGAAGGACCGTTTCCGGTATCTTTGGTAGCCTCCATATGGTGAATTTATGGTATTCGCAGAACCCAGGGATTTACGCAGTAAGCGACCCGGGATGGCCCTCTAATGAAATTTTTTTTTTTTTTTCCATATATGAAAAGCCCCAATGGGAAAAAGACAAAAATAAAAGCCAATCCCAACTAGCCAGGTATTTAAGACCGGGAGAGCCCTGAAGGATGGGATCCCAAGATCTGAAAGACCAGAAAAAAACAGTCACACCCTGTACAGTGAAAACACACACATACATTACAAAAAACAAAACCAATTCATTGAGGGATTACTTCCAGATGCGCCACATCAACAAGAACAATATCAGGCAGAGACCCATATGAGGCAGCATAACAGGAAAAAAATATGGATAATATATATATATATATATATATATATATATATATATATATATATATATAAATAAACACGCTGCATAATAACGTGAAATAGGAGAACCCAGAAGGATTCCCAGCAAGGGCCCTGCCGTCACCCCCAACGATAAGTGTCCTACCTGGACCAAAAGAAGCGAGAAGTATGGCGCCAGCGAAACGGAGGAGGATGGAGACAGAGGGAACAGACCCACAAGCGCGGGAGACGCTGTGGCCCCGCCCCTCCCAGCACAGTAGACACGGCGCGGGCCGCGCCAAAAACGCAGCCCTGCCCACCATCCTCACAGAGCCGAACAGTGCGCACAGAATGGCGCCGACATAAGCCGCCAGACGGCCGTAGTACAAGAGCCGCCTGGAAACCGCCCCCAGTCTAGCTAGCCGCCCCGCCTCGCCCCCGCCAGCTATGGAGAACGGGCTGAGAGACAGGTGCCAAAATGGCGCCTGCCCTCAGAAAGCAAGGGGACAAAGCGGCGGGCCAGCGACACATACGCCGCCCGACCCGCCCCAACACCAACAAGGAAAGGCGACCAGGGGGCTCAAGGAGCCCCCAAAAGAACCAGTAAAACGGCAGACGGACGGACCACGGCACCCGTCCCTGCCAAAAGCACAACACACACTCCCCTCACACATAACAAGAGCTCCTAAAAGGCCCAACGCAGGGAGAAATTAAAGAAGCACACACACAAGTACAAGGGTGGGAGGGGGGCAGAAATGACCTAGGGGCTGGGGCATCCCACATCCGGATCACCAACTGGATAACCGCATTGCCCCCTAATATGGGGTCGAGCGGAGGAGCTAATCTCCTAGGCACCTTAAGTGCCGTCTACGCTTTGCCCGGCCTACAGCCTAAGCTGGGAGGCTACCACATAAATCAGGGGAAAGTAACAAGAGGAACCGGGCAGAAATAGACCATAAGGGGGGGGGGGGGGGGGCCGGGGTGATACTTCTTTCTTCTGTCTTGTCGCCATCTTGCAGAGAAGAAAAACTGGGGAATAAGTGGGAGGTACCAGGTATTATAGACCAGGAGGGGCTCGTTTTTCATGACTTCTCTGCAACGTCGCCACCTGCTGGTGGTATAACCCAAGTGTAATAATTAATGTCTGAAGTGGGGTGTGTGACATACTTAGAATAATACCATTTTGTGAATACTCACCTGTAAAATGGGTATTATAAGTATGTCACACACCCCGCTTCAGATATTAAATCATTAGACTTGGGTTATACTCACCGCTAGGTGGCACTGTTGCAGAGAAGTCCAGAAAACAACAAGCCCCTCCCGGTCTATACATACCTGGTACCTCCCAACAATTCCCCAGTATTCAAACAGCAGTAAAGACAAGGTACCAGGAAAAAAACAATGGTAACCCTCAACTGTAAATAAAAAACTTCACTATATAAAGAACCAGGATACCAAAAAGGGCGGGTGAAGCGGGGTGTGTGACATACTTATAATATCCATTTTACAGGTGAGTATTCACAAAATAGGATTATTCTAAGTATGTCACACACCCCGCTTCAGATATTAAATCATTAGACTTGGGACATCCAACAGCAGTGTCCAGAAAAGGGCGGGTATCCAACCAGGCAATAATGCAGAAACTCAAACCACTGCAGCCTGCAGAACCTTGCAGCCAAAAACAGCATCCGCTGAGGCCCGCACATCAACCTTATAAAACTTAGAAAAAGTGTGAACCGAAGACCAAGTAGCAGCCTTACAAACTTGATCAACAGAAGCCTGGTGCTGAAAAGCCCAGGACGCTCCAACCGCACGAGTAGAATGAGCAGTAACACGAAAAGGGGGATCCTTCCCTTTGGCAGAGTAGGCCCCAACAATCGCCTGACGAATCCACTTGCTAATGGAAGACTTAGCCGGAGCCAAGCCCTTCCTAAGCCCACAGGGCACCATGAAAAAAACACCAGTCTTACGAAAAGGAGAAGTGGTATGCAAATAGCACTTAACACAACGCACCACATCCAAACAATGCAAAGCGCTCTCCTTGTCATTCCTAGGCTTAGGACACAAGGAAGGAAGAACAATGTCCTGGTTAAGATGAAAAGCCGAGACCACTTTAGGAAGAAAGTCTGGTTTGAAACGAAAAACCACTTTGTCCTGATGTTTCTCAAAATAAGGAGCCTGAATCGACAAGGCTGCCAACTCCGAAACACGCCGGACCGAGGTGATGGCCACCAGAAAAGCAACCTTCTGAGTCAGAGTAGAAAGAGCAATGTCCTGCAAAGGCTCAAAAGGAGGAGCCTGAAGAGCAGAGAGAACCAAATTCAAATCCCAAACAGGGAGCAAAGGCTTCCTAGGAGGCCGCAGATGCGAAACCCCCTGGAAAAAAGTCTTGACCAAAGGATGGAGTGCAAATGACCTCTGAAAAAAGATAGACAAAGCAGAAACCTGCCCCTTCAAAGTACTCAGCTGAAGAGTCCAGCCCTGATTGAAGAAATTCCAAAATCCTAGAAATAGAAAAGACCCGGCAGGGCAAAGATCTAGCCTCACACCAATCAATATAAGATCTCCAAGCCCTATAGTAGATGGAAGAAGAGGATCTCTTCCTGGCACTAATAAGAGTCCGAATAACCGAATCCGAAAGACCCTCCTCCTTTAAGATGGAGGTTTCAGCAGCCAAGCCGTCAAAGCCAGCGTTGGTAAACTGGGGTAACACAGTAGACCCTGAGTGAGAAGATCCGGCCGAAGAGGCAGATCGAACTGATCCACTGCCAGACGAACGATGTCTGCGGACCACACCCGCCTTGGCCACCTTGGAGCCACGAGAATGGCGGGAACACCTTCCAGAACCAACTTTCGCAGCACCCTGCCTAGCATGGGGATCGGAGGAAACAGATAAAGAAATCCCAGGTCCCTCCAGCTCAGGGCCATGGCATCCGCCGCCAGAGCCAGAGGATCCTGAGAAAGCGACACGAATGTCGGAAGCTTGTGATTGTGACGAGAGGCAAACAGATCCACCTCCGGCGTCCCCCACCGGAGACAAAGCGACCGAAACACCTGGGGATGGAGAGACCATTCCCCCCGGCGGGTAGAACACCGGCTCAGAAAGTCCGCCTCCGTGTTTTCCACTCCTGGAATGTACACTGCCGAGATGCAAGGGACATAAGTCTCCGCCCAAACTAGGATCAGAGACACCTCTCTGAGGGCACCCAGACTGCGAGTCCCTCCTTGGTGATTGATGTAAGCAACCGCCGCCGATTGTCTGATCGAACCTGAACCGGCAAGCCCTGTAAATGCTGCGTCAAGTGAGACAGAACCAACCTGATGGCTCTCAACTCCAGAACATTTATGGGCAAGTGGGCTTCCTGAGGACCCCACCGCCCCCGGAACCGAAGATCCTTCCAGAAATCTCCCCATCCTGACAAACTGGCGTCCGTGGTGACAGTTTCCCAAAGCGGGGTCAGAAATGACCTGCCCTTCAAGAGATTGTCCGAGACCATCCACCACAGCAGAGACTGCCGAACCCGGGGGGACATCCGGAAGGACCGATCCAACGACCGCGGTCACCGGTCCCAAGACGCCAACAGATGAAGCTGAAGCGTCCGCGTGTGAAACTGCACGAAGGGAACTGCCTCGAAAGAAGCTACCATCAGCCCCACCAGTCTCATCCCTAGACGGATGGACGGGCGAGGATTGGAAAGAAGAAGCTGAGCCAATTCCTGAATCAAAAGAACCTTGGCCTGAGGGAGAAAAACTCTGTGCTGGCAAGAGTCCAAGGACATCCCCAGAAAGGTCACCACCCTGGCCGGAACCAGAGAGGACTTGGGGTAGTTGATCACCCAGCCGAACCTCTCCAGCATAGACACCACCATGCTGGTGTCCACTTCCGCTTGACTGAAGGAAGGAGCCATGATGAGAAGATCGTCCAGATAAGGCACAATGCGAATCCCCTGAGCTCTGAGCAGGGCCATCACGCCCGCCAACACCTTGGTGAACACTCTCGGAGCCGAGGTGAGGCCGAATGGAAGAGCCACAAACTGAAAATGCCAATCCTCCACCACAAAGCGAAGAAACCTCTGGTGAGCCGGAAAGATCGGAATGTGAAGGTATGCATCCTTGATGTCTATGGACGTCATAAAGTCCCCCTGCCGAAGCGAATTGATCGCAGACCGCAGAGTTTCCATGCGAAACTTCCGGGGACGATTAAACAGGTTGAGAAACTTCAAATCCAGGATGGGACGGAACGACCCATCCTTTTTGGGCACTGTGAAGAGATTGGAATAATACCCACGCCCCACCTCCGAAGGAGGGACCGGGCAGATGACTGCCATTTCCAGAAGATTCCTTACCGCCGCCAGGAGCCCCTGCGCGGCCAAAGGATCTGAAGGGACACGAGACCTGAAAAACCTTGGAAGAGGGCTGGACTCGAACTCCAGCTTGTAACCGGCCGACACCACCTCCCGGATCCACCTGTCCGAGACCTCCTGGTCACATACCCGGGAGAAGAGTCGCAGCCGTCCCCCTACCCGTAAGGGTGAGGGCGCCCCCTCATTGCTGAGTGGGCTTGGCAGCTGGTTTGGGCTTGGCGCCCCAGACGTGAACGGGACGGCCACGGCCTTTACCCCTATTCCAGCTGGCACTCCTGGAAGCCGAGAAGCCCGCACCCCTGCCGGCTCTGGCTCCCCGAAAGGAAGGATTGAAGGGGGCCGCCCCCCAAAAGGAGCGACGAAATTTCTTGCGCTGAGGTAACTTACCTCCCCTGGCAACAGAATCCAGCTTCTCACCGAAAAGTCTCAAACCTAGAAAGGGAAGAGCCGTGTGCGATCTCTTGGAATTAAAATCAGCCGTCCACTGCCTCAACCACACTGAGCGGCGGATAGCTACCAACAGAGCCGTAGCCCTGCCACACATCAACATGGCATCATCCTGAGCGGCAAGAATAAATGACACGAAGGATTCACAATGCTTAAGGGCAAGAAACTCATCACAAGTAGGATCAAGATCCACACATAAATCCCTGACAATAGACCTAACCGCCAACAATAAAAGTGCCGAAGCGCAAACATGGCCTCAAAACCGAACCCGCACAGACAAAACCATGTCGTGCCAGCTGATCAATCCGGCGATCCTCGCCGTCCTTAAGAGAAGTCGTGTCAGGAGAATGCAAAACCGCCGTATTAGATAGTCCCAAAACCGGAGCATCCACCTCGGGAGGGACAGGCCAACGCTTCACCAAGTCCGCCGGAAAGGGATACTTCCTATCCCAGCTAGGCGGCACCCCAACGAGACACGTAGGTTGCTCCCATTCCTTAAAGACAACATCCTCGAAATGCTATTGACTGGGAAACTCCAAGCGCGGCTTGGTCACCCCAAAAAGCTGACCCTTAGGCCGAGGAGCAACTTCAGGAGAGTCCAAATCCAAAACCTCAAACATTTGGGCCAGAATGGAAGGCGTGTTGGGGACAGACCCCGTGGCCTGGTCACCCTCAGCACCCAGCAGCTGCTGAACCTCAGGATCATCTAATTCCTCAATAAGCTCACCCTCTTCAAGGGGACGATCTGACCAATCCAGAGCCTCAACAACCTCATCGTCTGAGTCCGGCGGAGGCGGAGACAAGTGTTTCCGCTTAGCCGGAGCCTCTAAGCGACCACAGCGGAAAACATTTTCTCGAGGCTGGCCAATCGGGCGCATACCTCAGATTGCGAATCACCCCCAATGACAACGTCACACGGGGTCCGGAACAGGCGAGGAGGGGAGGGAGATGGCGCGGCCGAGGTAGGACCGGGCACCGGGGTGCCGGACTGGCGCTCAATGTTCCGCTGTGCACATGGAATACATATAATGACATCATCCCCTGGGAGCGGAGTCCCACACCCCCCCCCCAGAGCCTGGACTGCCCCGCAGGACCGTTTCCGGTATCTTTGGTAGCCTCCATATGGTGAAATTATGGTATTTGCAGTAACCCAGGGATTTACGCAGTAAGCGACCCGGGATGCCCCTCTAGTATTCTTATGACTATATATAGAGCCCAGAAATGGGGAATTTAGCAAAAAAAACCAAAAATGAAGGTAACGGCCAACCCCAACTAGCCAGGTATCTAAGAGCGGGAGAGCCCTGTAGCATGGGATCCCGGGATCTGAAAAACAAGAGACAACAGTCACTCCAGGCACAACCATAAAACCTGGATAACACACATATAATAAGTACTGAGACACAAAGCGGGTCAGGCAAGAACCCCCAATGGGGCAGCATAGCAAAGATTAAATACACATATTGAGAATATATATATATATATATATATATATATATATATATATATTACAACAGATGTGTGAGCCAGGGAAGCCAGTAAGACTCCCAGCCAACTGGCCTAGAGCCAGGCTAAAGGGATCCTGCCGATACCCCCCCCCCCCCCCGCGAGGGAGGGGGCCAGAAGACAGTAGAAGCCCCCAGCCCAGTAAAGATGCAGCCTAAAATGCCTACCTGAGCCCCCGCAGCGTGAGATGGCAGCCAGCGCGAGGAGGGAAGAGAGAAGAGGGGCAGGCCCAGCAAAACGCGGGAGACGCTGTGGCCCCGCCCCTCCCTGACCAGCCAGACACGGCGCGGGCCGCGCAAGACGCGGCCCCGCCCACCCTCCAAGTCAGAGCCAGCCGAACAGCGGGCGCCACAAGGAATGGCGCCCGCATATGCCGCCCGGTCCCGCCCGCCTCCAGCATGACAGCCAGCGGGCGCTGAGATGCGATCCCCGGCCCCGCCCACCGCCAACCCTGAAGATCCAGCCGAGAGGCGGGCGCCAGAACATGGCGCCTGCCCTCAGAAGAGAACAAGCGGCCCTCTGCACCAAGTAAAGCTAGTCCCGGAGGCTCAGGGAGCCCCCCAAGCCAAAAAGTGACCAGGCAGACGGACGGGCCGGCCTCAAGCCACCCGTCCCTGCCACACGCACCAAGCACACTCCACACACACAGCACACATACAAGCCAAAAACACAGGGAGAAGGCCAAACGAGGGGGAACCTGAAAGTGACCTAAGGGCTGGGGCATCCCACATCCGGATCACCAAATACCAGATAACCGCATTGCCCCATAATATGGGGTCGAGCGGAGGAGCTAATCTCCTAGGCACACTAAGTGCCATCTACCATTGCCCGGACACCAGCCTAAGCTGGGAGGCTACCAATTAAGACCGGGGAATAATAACAAAAGTAGCTGGGCAGAAATAGACCAGGGGGGGGGGGGGCGGGTGATACCCCGGCTACCTGCAAGCAGGAGACTTCTTTCTTCTGTCTTGTCGCCACCTTGCAGAGAATAACACTGGGAGATTATTGGGAGGTACCAGGTATGTATAGACCGGGAGGGGCTTGTCTTTTTCTGGACTTCTCTGCAACAGCGCCACCTAGCGGTGAGTATAACCCATGTCTAATGATTTAGTAACCTGAAGCGGGGTGTGTGACATACTTAGAATATTAGAGTGCAGCTATATACAGGTGAGCAATATTAGAGTGCAGGTATATACAGGTGAGTAATATTAGAGTGCAGGTATATACAGGTGAGTAATATTAGAGTGCAGCTATATACAGGTGAGTAATATTAGAGTGCAGGTATATACAGGTGAGTAATATTAGAGTGCAGCTATATACAGGTGAGTAATATTAGAGTGCAGCTATATACAGGTGAGTAATATTAGAGTGCAGCTATATACAGGTGAGTAATATTAGAGTGCAGGTATATACAGGTGAGTAATATTAGAGTGCAGGTATATACAGGTGAGTAATATTAGAGTGCAGGTATATACAGGTGAGTAATATTAGAGTGCAGCTATATACAGGTGAGTAATATTAGAGTGCAGGTATATACAGGTGAGTAATATTAGAGTGCAGGTATATACAGGTGAGTAATATAAGAGTGCAGCTATATACAGGTGAGTAATATTAGAGTGCAGGTATATACAGGTGAGTAATATTAGAGTGCAGCTATATACAGGTGAGTAATATTAGAGTGCAGCTATATACAGGTGAGTAATACTGGAGTGCAGCTATATACAGGTGAGCTATATTAGAGTGCAGGTATATACAGGTGAGCTATATTAGAGTGCAGCTATATACAGGTGAGTAATATTAGAGTGCAGCTATATACAGGTGAGTAATATTAGAGTGCAGCTATATACAGGTGAGTAATATTAGAGTGCAGCTATATACAGGTGAGTAATATTAGAGTGCAGCTATATACAGGTGAGTAATATTAGAGTGCAGCTATATACAGGTGAGTAATATTAGAGTGCAGCTATATACAGGTGAGTAATATTAGAGTGCAGGTATATACAGGTGAGTAATATTAGAGTGCAGCTATATACAGGTGAGTAATATAAGAGTGCAGCTATATACAGGTGAGTAATATTAGAGTGCAGGTATATACAGGTGAGTAATATTAGAGTGCAGCTATATACAGGTGAGTAATATTAGAGTGCAGCTATATACAGGTGAGTAATACTGGAGTGCAGCTATATACAGCTGAGCTATATTAGAGTGCAGCTATATACAGGTGAGTAATATTAGAGTGCAGGTATATACAGGTGAGTAATATTAGAGTGCAGGTATATACAGGTGAGTAATATTAGAGTGCAGCTATATACAGGTGAGTAATATTAGAGTGCAGGTATATACAGGTGAGCTATATTAGAGTGCAGGTATATACAGGTGAGCAATATTAGAGTGCAGCTATATACAGGTGAGCAATATTAGAGTGCAGGTATATACAGGTGAGTAATATTAGAGTGCAGGTATATACAGGTGAGCTATATTAGAGTGCAGCTATATACAGGTGAGTAATATTAGAGTGCAGCTATATACAGGTGAGCAATATTAGAGTGCAGGTATATACAGGTGAGTAATATTAGAGTGCAGGTATATACAGGTGAGTAATATTAGAGTGCAGCTATATACAGGTGAGTAATATAAGAGTGCAGCTATATACAGGTGAGTAATATTAGAGTGCAGGTATATACAGGTGAGTAATATTAGAGTGCAGCTATATACAGGTGAGTAATATTAGAGTGCAGCTATATACAGGTGAGTAATACTGGAGTGCAGCTATATACAGGTGAGTAATACTGGAGTGCAGCTATATACAGCTGAGCTATATTAGAGTGCAGCTATATACAGGTGAGTAATATTAGAGTGCAGCTATATACAGATGAGTAATATTAGAGTGCAGGTATATACAGGTGAGTAATATTAGAGTGCAGCTATATACAGGTGAGCTATATTAGAGTGCAGGTATATACAGGTGAGTAATATTAGAGTGCAGGTATATACAGGTGAGCTATATTAGAGTGCAGGTATATACAGGTGAGTAATATTAGAGTGCAGGTATATACAGGTGAGTAATATTAGAGTGCAGGTATATACAGGTGAGTAATATTAGAGTGCAGGTATATACAGGTGAGTAATATTAGAGCGCCAGGTAAACACACTCACCATTGTCCTTCCTGCGGGCTGCGCACACCACGCCGTACGCCCCCGTGCCGATGGTTTCGATGATGTCATACGCCTCGCCCACATCAAAGGTGACATCGAAGGAGCGCTCCTTGAGGATGGCGAGGTTCTTGGCGGCGACGCGGCGGGACGCTTCCAGTTTCGCGCGCTCGCTCACCTGCGCTGCCTCCTCCCCCTCCTCCTCGCTGGGTTTCTTGTCCGCCATGGCCGCCTGTGAGATGGGGAAGAGGGCGAGGTGAGTACTGCGAGCGTTACAGCCCCCCATAGAGAGAAGAGATAAGCAGGCGCCCCCTAGTGGGCGGAGCCGGGATTTACCATCAGTGGCCGGCTCTCTGCAGGGTCTGAGCGATCCGAGACTCACACCTGAGAGCGATCAGACCGACGCCCTACAGGTGTATAGGAAAAGCCCCGCCCACTTCTATGCAAATCCTTATCTAATCACTGTGTGCAGCGAGTCACCGGAATGTCAGAGCCTGATCCAAACAGGCAAAGTCACCTACACTACAGGTGTGCCCCAATATCTGCCCCCATACTACAGGTGTGCCCCAATATCTGCCCCCATACTACAGGTGTGCCCCAATATCTGCCCCCATACTACAGGTGTGCCCCAATATCTGCCCCCATACTACAGGTGTGCCCCAATATCTGCCCCCATACTACAGCTGTGCCCCAATATCTGCCCCCATACTACAGGTGTGCCCCAATATCTGCCCCCATACTACAGGTGTGCCCCAATATCTGCCCCCATACTACAGGTGTGCCCCAATATCTGCCCCCATACTACAGGTGTGCCCCAATATCTGCCACCATACTACAGGTGTGCCCCAATATCTGCCCCCATACTACAGGTGTGCCCCAATATCTGCCCCTCCACTACAGGTGTGCCCCAATATCTGCCCCCATACTACAGGTGTGCCCCATTATCTGCCCCTCCACTACAGGTGTGCCCCAATATCTGCCCTCATACTACAGGTGTGCCCCAATATCTGCCCCCATACTACAGGTGTGCCCCAATATCTGCCCCCATACTACAGGTGTACCCCCATTATCTGCCCCTCCACTACAGGTGTACCCCATTATCTGCCTCTCCACTACAGGTGTACCCCATTATCTGCCTCTCCACTACAGGTGTACCCCATTATCTGCCTCTCCACTACAGGTGTACCCCCATTATCTGCCCCTCCACTACAGGTGCACCCCATTATCTGCCTCTCCACTACAGGTGTACCCCATTATCTGCCTCTCCACTACAGGTGTACCCCATTATCTGCCTCTCCACTACAGGTGCACCCCATTATCTGCCTCTCCACTACAGGTGTACCCCCATTATCTGCTCCTCCACTACAGGTGTACCCCCATTATCTGCCCCTCCACTACAGGTGTACCCCCATTATCTGCCCCTCCACTACAGGTGTACCCCCGTTATCTGCCCCTTCACTACAGGTGCACCCCATTATCTGCCCCTCCACTACAGGTGTACCCCATTATCTGCCCCTCCACTACAGGTGTACCCCCGTTATCTGCCCCTTCACTACAGGTGCACCCCATTATCTGCCCCTCCACTACAGGTGTACCCCCATTATCTGCCCCTCCACTACAGGTGTACCCCCGTTATCTGCCCCTTCACTACAGGTGCACCCCTTTATCTGCCCCTCCACTACAGGTGTACCCCCATTATCCGCCTCTCCACTACAGGTGTACCCCCATTATCTGCCCCTCCACTACAGGTGTACCCCCATTATCTGCCCCTTCACTACAGGTGCACCCCATTATCTGCCCCTCCACTACAGGTGTACCCCCATTATCTGCCCCTCCACTACAGGTGTACCCCCGTTATCTGCCCCTTCACTACAGGTGCACCCCTTTATCTGCCCCTCCACTACAGGTGTACCCCCATTATCCGCCTCTCCACTACAGGTGTACCCCCATTATCTGCCCCTCCACTACAGGTGTACCCCCATTATCTGCCCCTCCACTACAGGTGTACCCCCATTATCTGCTCCTCCACTACAGGTGTACCCCCATTATCTGCCTCTCCACTACAGGTGTACCCCCATTATCTGCCCCTCCACTACAGGTGTACCCCCATTATCTGCCCCTCCACTACAGGTGTACCCCCATTATCTGCCTCTCCACTACAGGTGTACCCCCATTATCTGCCCCTCCACTACAGGTGTACCCCCATTATCTGCCTCTCCACTACAGGTGTACCCCCATTATCTGCCTCTCCACTACAGGTGTACCCCATTATCTGCCCCTCCACTACAGGTGTACCCCGTTATCTGCCCCTCCACTACAGGTGTACCCCGTTATCTGCCTCTCCACTACAGGTGTACCCCATTATCTGCCTCTCCACTACAGGTGTACCCCATTATCTGCCTCTCCACTACAGGTGTACCCCCATTATCTGCCTCCCCACTACAGGTGTACCCCCATTATCTGCCTCTCCACTACAGGTGTACCCCATTATCTGCCCCTCCACTACAGGTGTACCCCATTATCTGCCTCTCCACTACAGGTGTACCCACATTATCTGCCTCTCCACTACAGGTGTACCCCGTTATCTGCCTCTCCACTACAGGTGTACCCCATTATCTGCCCCTCCACTACAGGTGTACCCCATTATCTGCCTCTCCACTACAGGTGTACCCCCATTATCTGCCTCTCCACTATAGGTGTACCCCCATTATCTGCCTCTCCACTACAGGTGTACCCCATTATCTGCCCCTCCACTACAGGTGTACCCCCATTATCTGCTCCTCCACTACAGGTGTACCCCCATTATCCGCCTCTCCACTACAGGTGTACCCCCATTATCCGCCTCTCCACTACAGGTGTACCCCCATTATCTGCCTCTCCACTACAGGTGTACCCCATTATCTGCCCCTCCACTACAGGTGTACCCCATTATCTGCCTCTCCACTACAGGTGTACCCCCATTATCTGCCTCTCCACTACAGGTGTACCCCCATTATCTGCCTCTCCACTACAGGTGTACCCCCATTATCTGCCCCTCCACTACAGGTGTACCCCCATTATCTGCCTCTCCACTACAGGTGTACCCCCATTATCTGCTCCTCCACTACAGGTGTACCCCATTATCTGCCTCTCCACTACAGGTGTACCCCATTATCTGCCTCTCCACTACAGGTGTACCCCATTATCTGCCCCTCCACTACAGGTGTACCCCATTATCTGCCTCTCCACTACAGGTGTACCCCATTATCTGCCTCTCCACTACAGGTGTACCCCCATTATCTGCTCCTCCACTACAGGTGTACCCCATTATCTGCCTCTCCACTACAGGTGTACCCCATTATCTGCCTCTCCACTACAGGTGTACCCCATTATCTGCCTCTCCACTATAGGTGCACCCCATTATCTGCCTCTCCACTACATGTGTACCCCCATTATCTGCCTCTCCACTACAGGTGTACCCCCATTATCTGCTCCTCCACTACAGGTGTACCCCATTATCTGCCCCTCCACTACAGGTGTACCCCATTATCTGCCTCTCCACTACAGGTGTACCCCCATTATCTGCCTCTCCACTATAGGTGTACCCCCATTATCTGCCTCTCCACTACAGGTGTACCCCATTATCTGCCCCTCCACTACAGGTGTACCCCCATTATCTGCTCCTCCACTACAGGTGTACCCCCATTATCCGCCTCTCCACTACAGGTGTACCCCCATTATCTGCCCCTCCACTACAGGTGTACCCCATTATCTGCCTCTCCACTATAGGTGCACCCCCATTATCTGCCTCTCCACTACAGGTGTACCCCATTATCTGCCCCTCCACTACAGGTGTACCCCATTATCTGCTCCTCCACTACAGGTGTACCCCATTATCTGCCTCTCCACTACAGGTGTACCCCCATTATCTGCCTCTCCACTACAGGTGTACCCCCATTATCTGCCTCTCCACTACAGGTGTACCCCCATTATCTGCCTCTCCACTACAGGTGTACCCCATTATCTGCTCCTCCACTACAGGTGTACCCCATTATCTGCCTCTCCACTACAGGTGTACCCCATTATCTGCCTCTCCACTACAGGTGTACCCCATTATCTGCCTCTCCACTATAGGTGCACCCCATTATCTGCCTCTCCACTACAGGTGTACCCCCATTATCTGCCTCCCCACTACAGGTGTACCCCCATTATCTGCCTCTCCACTACAGGTGTACCCCATTATCTGCCCCTCCACTACAGGTGTACCCCATTATCTGCCTCTCCACTACAGGTGTACCCACATTATCTGCCTCTCCACTACAGGTGTACCCCGTTATCTGCCTCTCCACTACAGGTGTACCCCATTATCTGCCCCTCCACTACAGGTGTACCCCATTATCTGCCTCTCCACTACAGGTGTACCCCCATTATCTGCCTCTCCACTATAGGTGTACCCCCATTATCTGCCTCTCCACTACAGGTGTACCCCATTATCTGCCCCTCCACTACAGGTGTACCCCCATTATCTGCTCCTCCACTACAGGTGTACCCCCATTATCCGCCTCTCCACTACAGGTGTACCCCCATTATCCGCCTCTCCACTACAGGTGTACCCCCATTATCTGCCTCTCCACTACAGGTGTACCCCATTATCTGCCCCTCCACTACAGGTGTACCCCATTATCTGCCTCTCCACTACAGGTGTACCCCCATTATCTGCCTCTCCACTACAGGTGTACCCCCATTATCTGCCTCTCCACTACAGGTGTACCCCCATTATCTGCCCCTCCACTACAGGTGTACCCCCATTATCTGCCTCTCCACTACAGGTGTACCCCCATTATCTGCTCCTCCACTACAGGTGTACCCCATTATCTGCCTCTCCACTACAGGTGTACCCCATTATCTGCCTCTCCACTACAGGTGTACCCCATTATCTGCCCCTCCACTACAGGTGTACCCCATTATCTGCCTCTCCACTACAGGTGTACCCCATTATCTGCCTCTCCACTACAGGTGTACCCCCATTATCTGCTCCTCCACTACAGGTGTACCCCATTATCTGCCTCTCCACTACAGGTGTACCCCATTATCTGCCTCTCCACTACAGGTGTACCCCATTATCTGCCTCTCCACTATAGGTGCACCCCATTATCTGCCTCTCCACTACATGTGTACCCCCATTATCTGCCTCTCCACTACAGGTGTACCCCCATTATCTGCTCCTCCACTACAGGTGTACCCCATTATCTGCCCCTCCACTACAGGTGTACCCCATTATCTGCCTCTCCACTACAGGTGTACCCCCATTATCTGCCTCTCCACTATAGGTGTACCCCCATTATCTGCCTCTCCACTACAGGTGTACCCCATTATCTGCCCCTCCACTACAGGTGTACCCCCATTATCTGCTCCTCCACTACAGGTGTACCCCCATTATCCGCCTCTCCACTACAGGTGTACCCCCATTATCTGCCCCTCCACTACAGGTGTACCCCATTATCTGCCTCTCCACTATAGGTGCACCCCCATTATCTGCCTCTCCACTACAGGTGTACCCCATTATCTGCCCCTCCACTACAGGTGTACCCCATTATCTGCTCCTCCACTACAGGTGTACCCCATTATCTGCCTCTCCACTACAGGTGTACCCCCATTATCTGCCTCTCCACTACAGGTGTACCCCCATTATCTGCCTCTCCACTACAGGTGTACCCCCATTATCTGCCTCTCCACTACAGGTGTACCCCATTATCTGCTCCTCCACTACAGGTGTACCCCATTATCTGCCTCTCCACTACAGGTGTACCCCATTATCTGCCTCTCCACTACAGGTGTACCCCATTATCTGCCTCTCCACTATAGGTGCACCCCATTATCTGCCTCTCCACTACATGTGTACCCCCATTATCTGCCTCTCCACTACAGGTGTACCCCCATTATCTGCCCCTCCACTACAGGTGTACCCCCATTATCTGCCTCTCCACTACAGGTGTACCCCCATTATCTGCTCCTCCACTACAGGTGTACCCCATTATCTGCCTCTCCACTACAGGTGTACCCCATTATCTGCCTCTCCACTACAGGTGTACCCCATTATCTGCCTCTCCACTACAGGTGTACCCCCATTATCTGCCCCTCCACTACAGGTGTACCCCATTATCTGCCCCTCCACTACAGGTGTACCCCATTATCTGCTCCTCCACTACAGGTGTACCCCATTATCTGCCTCTCCACTACAGGTGTACCCCATTATCTGCCCCTCCACTACAGGTGTACCCCATTATCTGCTCCTCCACTACAGGTGTACCCCATTATCTGCCTCTCCACTACAGGTGTACCCCATTATCTACCCCTCCACTACAGGTGTACCCCATTATCTGCCTCTCCACTACAGGTGTACCCCCATTATCTGCCCCTCCACTACAGGTGTACCCCATTATCTGCCCCTCCACTATAGGTGCACCCCATTATCTGCTCCTCCACTACAGGTGTACCCCATTATCTGCCTCTCCACTACAGGTGTACCCCATTATCTGCCTCTCCACTACAGGTGTACCCCATTATCTGCTCCTCCACTACAGGTGTACCCCCATTATCTGCCTCTCCACTACAGGTGTACCCCCATTATCTGCCTCTCCACTACAGGTGTACCCCCATTATCTGCCTCTCCACTACAGGTGTACCCCCATTATCTGCCTCTCCACTACAGGTGTACCCCATTATCTGCCTCTCCACTATAGGTGCACCCCATTATCTGCCTCTCCACTATAGGTGTACCCCCATTATCTGCCCCTCCACTACAGGTGTACCCCCATTATCTGCCCCTCCACTACAGGTGTACCCCCATTATCTGCCCCTCCACTACAGGTGTACCCCATTATCTGCTCCTCCACTACAGGTGTACCCCATTATCTGCCTCTCCACTATAGGTGCACCCCATTATCTGCCTCTCCACTGTAGGTGTACCCCATTATCTGCCTCTCCACTATAGATGCACCCCACTATCTGCCCCTCCATTACACCAGGCCCCATGTCGGGGTACATAACGCCCCCCTGTGGCGGATGGTGGGGCTGCACCCGGTTATCCCTCCGGTGAGGGCGTGGCCCTATGTTGAGAGTGTCCCCGGAGAGAGAGTGGCACAGTCACCCCGCCATGCTGCCCCCTAGCGCCGGTCACCACACATCGCCTCACAGAGAGGCGACACTCACCGAGAGACGGCCAGCGGCTCCCCGGATGTACGGCACACAGCACCTGGGCGTGGCCCGCAACCATGCGTCTCCGCCAATTACCGACGAGAAGGGGCGGGGTCAGGGGAGTGCACCATGCGTCTCCGCCAATCACCGACGAGAAGGGGCACGGTCAGGGAGTGCACCATGCGTCTCCGCCAATCAACGACAAGAAAGGGCGGGGTCCGGGGAGGGCAGCAAGAGCGTAAGAGGTTGCTTAGGGGGTGTGTCCTGTCTCCTAGCGACGGGACAGGCGCTATGCCCGGGCAAGCGCGGGAAGGGAAGGGGGTGGAGCCTGCAAGCTGAGGCGTGTACGGCGAACAGCACCCGGGCGTGGCCCGCAATCAAGCGTCCCTGCCAATCACCGACAAGAAGGGGCGGGGTCAGGGAGTGCACCATGCAACCGTGCGTCCCCGCCAATCACCGACAAGAAGGGGCGGGGTCAGGGGAGTGCACCATTAGCGTAAGAGGTTGCGTAAGGGGCGTGTCCTGTCTCCTAGCGACGGGACAGGGGCTAGAAGAGAGGGGTGGAGCCTGCAGCTGAGGCGTGTACGGCACACAGCATCTGGGCGTGGCCCGCAACCATCTGTCTCCGCCAATCACCGACAAGTAGGGGCGGGGTCCGGAGAGTGCACCATGAGCGTAAGAGGTTGCGTAGGGGGCGTGTCCTGTATCATAGCGACGGGACAGGCGCTATGCCCGGGCAAGCGCGGGAAAGGAAGGGGGTGGAGCCTGGCGCTGAGGCGTGAGGCCTAGAGAATGGCGGGAAGCCCGTATGGCGGTGCCATTTTACCATCGTGGCTCGTTCTATCCCCATCCTAAACGCGCTAATATGGGTTTATGTTCTGTAAATCATTACAGAGAGGAAGGGTGAGGACTTAACGAAAGGCGCTGCTATGTTGGTGACATGGCTTTCTGTGAAATGAACTTCCTGTCTCCGAGCAGGAAGTGGGGTCCTCGGTTAAAGCGGACCTTCACTCTGAATAAGAGTCTATCTTATATGTTTCCCCTCCTGTGCCCACATTAATCCTTTACCCTGAATTAGAGTCTTTTTTTTTTAAAATACTTTATTTAAGCTTATGCAAAACATACAAGTTTGAGAGCACAATATTACAAGAGTGATGCAGATTTAAACACATCCATCAGAAGACGAGATATTACATCATACATAACATTGCTTCCAGAAACTTCACTCAGGAACAGGACACTACATAATAGACAAGAAGATTCCGGGGGCAATAAAGAAATCATCACAGCACTAGACATCGAAATAATGAATCTTCTGTTTGAACTTTTCAATACACTTAAAGTGGACCAACACCCAGGATTTTGACTATCCTGGGTTTGGGTCCGCTTCGGTGGGGCACCCCGATCGGGGGAGCCCCGCTGTGTGAAACCCCCCAGAAAGCCCCCAAAACTCACCCCACTCCCACGTGACCGCTGCATCCAATCCCCGCCGACGGATAAGCGAGCGTGCGCGCCACCTCCCATGCGTCCCTCTTACAGGGTGCGCGCCCTGCTAGAGGGACGCGTGAGCGGCGGCTTGCTGGATCGAGGAGCAGGTAGGGATTTCGAGGCTTTCTGCGGGGTTTCACACAGCGGGGCACTCCCGATCTTATAGATTCCCGGGCCGCTCAGCATCGGGTGTTGGTCCACTTTAATGTAATCGAGGAGAAACAACAAGGGTAGAATAGAAAGGGGGGGAGATCAAATGGAGACGGGAAAATGAAGAGCAAAATAACCTATGAAACGGAGGCCTATGTCATGCCTCCCAACTGTCCCGATTTTCCCGGGATTGTCCCGATTTTCGCAAAGAATCCCGCGGGCCCGGAACATTAACAAATGTCCCGGGACGCCCTGCGCCGTGGCCGCAACGACGCCGGCACGAAGATACTAACTTCCTGGCGTGTGGGGTGAGAGAGTGGGGCGGGCGCACGGGGGTGGGTGGGCGGTATGCTGGGTTGGGGATAAAAAAACGTACGCATGCAGGGGTGAAGGCAGCCGACATTGCTAGAGCCGGAGGGCGTGACGGGGGTGTGGCCGGGGCATGGCAGGGGTGTGGCTGGGGTGTGACGGGGGTGTGGCTGGGGCATGGCAGGGGTGTGGCTGGGGCATGGCAGGGGTGTGACGGGGGTGTGGCCGGGGCATGGCAGGGGTGTGGCCGGGGCGTGACATGGGTGTGGTCGGGGGCATGGCAGGGGTGTGACGGGGGTGTGGCTGGGGCATGGCAGGGGTGTGACGGGGGTGTGGCTGGGGCATGGCAGGGGTGTGGCCGGGGCATGGCAGGGGTGTGGCCGGGGCGTGACATGGGTGTGGTCGGGGGCATGGCAGGGGTGTGGCCGGGGCGGGCGTGACAGGGGTGTGGCCCGGGGCGTGAGATGGGTGTGGTCGGGGCATGGCTTGTCCCGCCTTCACATTTTCAGAAGTTGGGAGGTATGCTATGTTCCTGCGATGATGATGCGCTTGTAGTCCTCAGTATATTGCATCCACAGGAACCAAGTCTCCGTGTATTTCCCATAACCATCCTCCCCAGGCGTCATGAGATCCTCAAACCTCATCATTTCATTCATTCTTAATGCCCACATTGCCAGGATGGGGGGATCCTCTTTTTCCCACAATTGCGGAATACACATCTTGGCTGCGCTTAAGAGGTGACACAGCAAAGAGCCACGATACTTTTTGAGTGGAGTCTTTGTCCTAATAAGAGTCTATCTTCTATGTTTCCCCCCCCCCCTATACATACAGATTGCTCACATTAATCCAGGCCCTTACCCTGAATAAGAGCCTATCTTATATGTTTCCCACACCCTGTACATACAGATTGCTCACATTAATCCGGACCCTCACCATGAATAAGAGCCTATCTTATATGTTTCCCACACCCTGTACATACAGATTGCCCACATTAATCCGGACCTTCACCCTGAATAAGAGCCTATCTTATATGTTTCCTCCACCCTTTACATACAGATTGCTCACATTAATCCGGACCTTCACCCTGAATAAGAGTCTATCTTATATGTTTCCCACACCCTGTACATACAGATTGCCCACATTAATCCGGACCCTCACCCTGAATAAGAGTCTATCTTATATGTTTCCCACACTCTGTACATACAGATTGCTCACATTAATCCGGACCCTCACCCTGAATAAGAGTCTATCTTATATGTTTCCCACACCCTGTACATACAGATTGCCCACATTAATCCGGACCCTCACCCTGAATAAGAGCCTATCTTATATGTTTCCCCCGCCCTGTACATACAGATTGCTCACATTAAAAATCATCCTACCTGCATCTACTGCATGTTATGAGCCTTTAAACATCCAAGATGGCGGCTCATGGAGCATCAGGCAGCCTGCAAACAGGAAGTGTCTTCTGACTGTGTCGCTCTGCATTCTGGGACTGCTGACCTTTTCCTGACCCCAGCTCTGCTCTGTCTGTGCAGAGTACAGCAATAACCCGCCCCCCTGTACTTTATCCCACTCTCCTCTCTTCAGTATGTGATGCTTCTGAGGCAAGATGGCGGCGCCTGTATGCTAGAGTCCTGAACAGAGTTGCAGCCCAGTGGGGGAAAGAATAATAAGTAAGTGACTAGAAACTTATAATATATTAATATTAGATGCTGGGGAATCATTTTATAAGGGTTTGGGCTTTTCATTACATCATGGTGAGGGTCCGGATTAACGAAAGGCTCTGCTATGTTGGGGACACTCACGGGGTTTCTGTGAAATGAACTTCTGTCTCTGAACACGAAGTGGGGTTAGAGCTCATCCGTCACAAAGCTTATACATTTAAAGCGGGTCCAATCCCAGGCTTTTCCTCTCACCTAGGTCTTGGTCAGCTTTACTGGGGTATCCCATGTGGGATGCCCCTGTCTCTCCGGCAATCCCGTGGCGCATGCGCAGGCTCCCATAGTCGGAATTGATGGCTGGGTGGTGCCAGCCAATCAGAATGGATCGTGTCATCTGGCTAGCTGATGTGTGCCTGCATTGTGGGATTACCGGAGGCCTGTACATGCACTGAGGGATCACCGGAGGCCTTCACATGCACTGAGGGATCACCCGGGGCCTGCACATGCACTGAGGGATCACCCGGGGCCTGCACATGCACTGAGGGATCACCGGAGGCCTTCACATGCACTGAGGGATCACCCGGGGCCTGCACATGCACTGAGGGATCACCCGGGGCCTGCACATGCACTGAGGGATCACCCGGGGCCTGCACATGCACTGAGGGATCACCCGGGGCCTACACATGCACTGAGGGATCACCGGAGGCCTTCACATGCACTGAGGGATCACCCGGGGCCTGCACATGCACTGAGGGATCACCCGAGGCCTGCACATGCACTGAGGGATCACCAGAGGCCTGCACATGCACTGAGGGATCACCCGAGGCCTGCACATGCACTGAGGGATCACCAGAGGCCTGCACATGCACTGAGGGATCACCCGAGGCCTGCACATGCACTGAGGGATCACCAGAGGCCTGCACATGCACTGAGGGATCACCCGAGGCCTGCACATGCACTGAGGGATCACCAGAGGCCTGCACATGCACTGAGGGATCACCCGGGGCCTGCACATGCACTGAGGGATCACCAGAGGCCTGCACATGCACTGAGGGATCACCCGGGGCCTGCACATGCACAGAGGGATCACCCGAGGCCTGCACATGCACTGAGGGATCACCCGAGGCCTGCACATGCACAGAGGGATCACCCGGGGCCTGCACATGCACTGAGGGATCACCAGAGGCCTGCACATGCACAGAGGGATCACCCGGGGCCTGCACATGCACTGAGGGATCACCCGAGGCCTGCACATGCACAGAGGGATCACCCGGGGCCTGCACATGCACTGAGGGATCACCCGAGGCCTGCACATGCACTGAGGGATCACCAGAGGCCTGCACATGCACTGAGGGATCACCGGAGGCCTGCACATGAACTGAGGGATCACCCGAGGCCTGCACATGCACTGAGGGATCACCAGAGGCCTGCACATGCACTGAAGGATCACCAGAGGCCTGCACATGCACTGAGGGATCACCCGAGGCCTGGACATGCACTGAGGGATCACCCGAGGCCTGCACATGCACAGAGGGATCACCCGAGGCTTGCACATGCACTGAGGAATCACCAGAGGCCTGCACATGCACTGAGGGATCACCAGAGGCCTGCACATGCACTGAGGGATCACCAGAGGCCTGCACATGCACTGAGGGATCACCAGAGGCCTGCACATGCACTGAGGGATCACCAGAGGCCTGCACATGCACTGAGGGATCACCAGAGGCCTGCACATGCACTGAGGGATCACCCGAGGCCTGCACATGCACTGAGGGATCACCCGAGGCCTGCACATGCACTGAGGGATCACCCGAGGCCTGCACATGCACTGAGGGATCACCAGAGGCCTGCACATGCACTGAGGGATCACCAGAGGCCTGCACATGCACTGAGGGATCACCCGAGGCCTGCACATGCACTGAGGGATCACCCGAGGCCTGCACATGCACTGAGGGATCACCAGAGGCCTGAACATGCACTGAGGGATCACCCGAGGCCTGCACATGCCCTGTGGGATCACCAGAGGCCTGCACATGCACTGAGGGATCACCCGAGGCCTGGACATGCACTGAGGGATCACCCGAGGCCTGCACATGCACAGAGGGATCACCCGAGGCTTGCACATGCACTGAGGAATCACCAGAGGCCTGTACATGCACTGAGGGATCACCAGAGGCCTGCACATGCACTGAGGGATCACCAGAGGCTTGCACATGCACTGAGGGATCACCCGAGGCCTGCACATGCACTGAGGGATCACCCGAGGCCTGCACATGCACTGAGGGATCACCCGAGGCCTGCACATGCACTGAGGGATCACCAGAGGCTTGCACATGCACTGAGGGATCACCCAAGGCTTGCACATGCACTGAGGGATCACCAGAGGCCTGCACATGCACCGAGGGATCACCAGAGGCCTGCACATGCACCGAGGGATCACCCGAGGCCTGCACATGCACTGAGGGATCACCAGAGGCCTGCACATGCACTGAGGGATCACCAGAGACCTGCACATGCACTGAGGGATCACCAGAGGCCTGCACATGCACTGAGGGATCACCAGAGGCCTGCACATGCACTGAGGGATCACCCGAGGCCTGCACATGCACTGAGGGATCACCCGAGGCCTGCACATGCACTGAGGGATCACCAGGGGCCTGCACATGCTCTGTGGGATCACACGAGGTCTGCACATGCACTGAGGGATCACCCGAGGCCTGCACATGCACTGAGGGATCACCCGAGGCCTGCACATGCACTGAGGGATCACCCGAGGCCTGCACATGCACTGAGGGATCACCAGGGGCCTGCACATGCTCTGTGGGATCACCCGAGGCCTGCACATGCACTGAGGGATCACCCGAGGCCTGTACATGCACTGAGGGATCACCCGAGGCCTGCACATGCACTGAGGGATCACCCGAGGCCTGCACATGCACTGAGGGATCACCCGAGGCCTGCACATGCTCTGTGGGATCACCCGAGGCCTGCACATGCACTGAGGGATCACCCAAGGCCTGCACATGCACTGAGGGATCACCCGAGGCCTGCACATGCTCTGTGGGATCACCCGAGGCCTGCACATGCACTGAGGGATCACCCGAGGCCTGCACATGCACTGAGGGATCACCCGAGGCCTGCACATGCACTGAGGGATCACCAGAGGCCTGCACATGCACTGAGGGATCACCCGAGGCCTGCACATGCACTGAGGGATCACCAGAGGCCTGCACATGCACTGAGGGATCACCCGAGGCCTGCACATGCACTGAGGGATCACCCGAGGCCTGCACATGCACTGAGGGATCACCAGAGGCCTGAACATGCACTGAGGGATCACCCGAGGCCTGCACATGCCCTGTGGGATCACCAGAGGCCTGCACATGCACTGAGGGATCACCCGAGGCCTGGACATGCACTGAGGGATCACCCGAGGCCTGCACATGCACAGAGGGATCACCCGAGGCTTGCACATGCACTGAGGAATCACCAGAGGCCTGCACATGCACTGAGGGATCACCAGAGGCCTGCACATGCACTGAGGGATCACCAGAGGCTTGCACATGCACTGAGGGATCACCCGAGGCCTGCACATGCACTGAGGGATCACCCGAGGCCTGCACATGCACTGAGGGATCACCCGAGGCCTGCACATACACTGAGGGATCACCAGAGGCTTGCACATGCACTGAGGGATCACCCAAGGCTTGCACATGCACTGAGGGATCACCAGAGGCCTGCACATGCACCGAGGGATCACCCGAGGCCTGCACATGCACTGAGGGATCACCAGAGGCCTGCACATGCACTGAGGGATCACCAGAGACCTGCACATGCACTGAGGGATCACCAGAGGCCTGCACATGCACTGAGGGATCACCAGAGGCCTGCACATGCACTGAGGGATCACCCGAGGCCTGCACATGCACTGAGGGATCACCCGAGGCCTGCACATGCACTGAGGGATCACCAGGGGCCTGCACATGCTCTGTGGGATCACACGAGGTCTGCACATGCACTGAGGGATCACCCGAGGCCTGCACATGCACTGAGGGATCACCCGAGGCCTGCACATGCACTGAGGGATCACCCGAGGCCTGCACATGCACTGAGGGATCACCAGGGGCCTGCACATGCTCTGTGGGATCACCCGAGGCCTGCACATGCACTGAGGGATCACCCGAGGCCTGTACATGCACTGAGGGATCACCCGAGGCCTGCACATGCACTGAGGGATCACCCGAGGCCTGCACATGCACTGAGGGATCACCCGAGGCCTGCACATGCTCTGTGGGATCACCCGAGGCCTGCACATGCACTGAGGGATCACCCAAGGCCTGCACATGCACTGAGGGATCACCCGAGGCCTGCACATGCTCTGTGGGATCACCCGAGGCCTGCACATGCACTGAGGGATCACCTGAGGCCTGCACATGCACTGAGGGATCACCAGAGGCCTGCACATGCACTGAGGGATCACCCGAGGCTTGCACATGCACTGAGGGATCACCAGAGGCCTGCACATGCACTGAGGAATCACCAGAGGCCTGCACATGCACTGAGGGATCACCTGAGGCCTGTACATGCACCGAGGGATCACCCGAGGCCTGCACATGCACTGAGGGATCACCAGAGGCCTGCACATGCACTGAGGGATCACCAGAGGCCTGCACATGCACTGAGGGATCACCAGAGGCCTGCACATGCACTGAGGGATCACCAGAGGCCTGCACATGCACTGAGGGATCACCCGAGGCCTGCACATGCACTGAGGGATCACCCGAGGCCTGCACATGCACTGAGGGATCACCAGAGGCTTGCACATGCACTGAGGGATCACCCGAGGCCTGCACATGCACTGTGGGATCACCAGAGGCCTGCACATGCACTGTGGGATCACCAGAGGCCTGCACATGCCCTGAGGGATCACCCGAGGCCTGCACATGCACTGAGGGATCACCCGAGGCCTGCACATGCACTGAGGGATCACCAGAGGCCTGAACATGCACTGAGGGATCACCCGAGGCCTGCACATGCACTGAGGGATCACCCGGGGCCTGCACATGCACTGAGGGATCACCCGGGGCCTGCACATGCACTGAGGGATCACCGGAGGCCTGCACATGAACTGAGGGATCACCAGAGGCCTGCACATGCCCTGAGGGATCACCGGAGTCCTGCACATGCACTGAGGGATCACCCGAGGCCTGCACATGCACTGAGGGATCACCAGAGGCCTTCACATGCACTGAGGGATCACCAGAGGCCTGCACATGCACCGAGGGATCACCCGAGGCCTGCACATGCACTGAGGGATCATCCGAGGCCTGCACATGCACCAAGGGATCGCCAGAGGCCTGCACATGCACTGAGGGATCACCAGAGGCCTGCACATGCACTGAGGGATCACCAGAGGCCTGCACATGCACTGAGGGATCACCAGAGGCCTGCACATGCACTGAGGGATCGCCAGAGGCCTGCACATGCACTGAGGGATCACCAGAGGCCTGCACATGCACTGAGGGATCACCAGAGGCCTGCACATGCACTGAGGGATCACCAGAGGCCTGCACATGCACTGAGGGATCACCAGAGGCCTGCACATGCACTGAGGGATCACCCGAGGCCTGCACATGCCCTGTGGGATCACCAGAGGCCTGCACATGCCCTGAGGGATCACCAGAGGCCTGCACATGCACTGAGGGATCACCAGAGGCCTGCACATGCACCGAGGGATCGCCAGAGGCCTGCACATGCACTGAGGGATCACCAGAGGCCTGCACATGCCCTTTGGGATAACCCAAGGCCTGCACATGCACCAAGGGATCACCTGAGACCTGTACATTCCCTGTGGGGCCACCAAAGGCCTGTACATGCCCTGTGGGATCAAGACGATTATACAGGAAACCAAGGTGTTCCACACTGTGGGGCAACCTAAATTGGGATGCCCCTGGGACTGGGGGCACCAGCAATCGGGATACCTCCATGCATGGACAACACCCACTTTGTGTAACAAGTGTGTTGTCTATTTTAAAATGGACCAAAACCCTTTAGTTCAGGGCCGGGTGGTCCCCCGTCTCCCCCTGGTTGCCTTGTAAGTATACTGGAGGGGATGTGCAGAGCTCCGAAATCCTGGACTAAAGGGTTTTGGTCCACTTTAAAATGGCTAACACCATTATTACACTGAATAAGTGTTGGTCCATGCGTAGATGGGTATCCCGATTGCTGCGCATACAGAGAAATCCAGCCCTGTGATTGGCCATGGACTGACATTCTTTCAGATTAACCCCGACCATGTGACTGCCAGCGGCCAGTCATGGGGCTGGATTTTGTACTGCGCATCAGCAATAGGGATCCCCCCCCGCGCATGGACCAACACCTATTCGGTGTAAAATTGGTGTTGATCCTCTCTACAAGACTACATGACTTGCACTCACCTGGGTTTTGGTCTGCTTTACACCGGCATGATGATTTGGGATGCCCCCCATTTGCTTATTTCAATTAGCGCTCCCGTAGCGTATGCACAGGCTCTCATGCCGTTAATATTCGTACCCGCTGCCCCCCCCCCCTCCGCTGTGCGCACCCGGCACCAGTCATTCGGATACGGTGACGGGGGCGTGCTTGGAATGCCCGTGCATGTGCTATGGGAGCCATTACCGAGGTAAGCATCTGGCAAAACCGGGGAGCTTCACATAGGCGGTCATCCTGTTTTAGGGGCAAGCTTATTAGGGTTGTGGTCCACTTTAAAGCACACCAAAAGCTGCAGCGGCCGTTAGACTCCAGGGCCAGCTGTTTCCCATTCACAAATGCTTGGCACGCACCAGGCTGAAAGGACAGTGTAGTGAGGCCATGGCCTGCGCATGCGCCGATGGATAAGGGGATTTTTACTGCGAATTCGGGGGTGGGGGGTTCACACAGCGGGGCATCCCAAATTGCCCTGGAGGGCATCCCAAATTGGGATACCCTGAGGAGAGGGAAACAGGCAGCCCTGGAGGGCATCCCAAATCAGGATACCCCAGGGGAGAGGGAATCAGGCAGCCCTGGAAGCATCCCAAATCAGGATACCCAGGAAGAGGGAATCAGGCAGCCCTGGAAGCATCCCAAATCGGGATACCCCGGGGAGAGGGAATCAGGCAGCCCTGGAAGCATCCCAAATCGGGATACCCCGGGGAGAGGGAATCAGGCAGCCCTGGAGGGAATCCCAAATCTGGAAAGCCTGGGGAAAGGGAATCAGGCAGCCCTGGAAGCATCCCAAATCGGGATACCCCGGGGAGAGGGAATCAGGCAGCCCTGGAAGCATCCCAAATCGGGATACCCCGGGAAGAGGGAATCAGGCAACCCTGGAGGGCATCCCAAATCTGGATACCCCGAAAAGAGGGAATCAGGCAGCCCTGGAAGCATCCCAAATCAGGATACCCCGGGAAGAGGGAATCAGGCAGCCCTGGAAGGCATCCCAAATAAGGATACCCCGGGAAGAGGGAATCAGGCAGCCCTGGAAGCATCCCAAATCAGGATACCCCGGGAAGAGGGAATCAGGCAGCCCTGGAAGGCATCCCAAATCAGGATACCCCGGGAAGAGGGAATCAGGCAGCCCTGGAAGCATCCCAAATCAGGATACCCAAGGAGAGGGAATCAGGCAGACCTGGAGGGAATCCCAAATCCGGATACCCCGGGGAGAGGGAATCAGGCAGCCCTGGAGGGCTTCACAAATTGGGATATCCAGGGGATAGGAAATCTGGAGGGCATCCCAAATCAGGATACCCCGGGTGTGGGAATCAGGCGGCCCTGGAGGGCATCCCAAATCAGGATACCAAGGGAGAGAGAAACGGGCAGCCCTGGAGGGCATCACAAATTGGGATAACCCGGGGAAAGGGAAATCAGGCAGCCCTGGAGGGAATTCCAAATCAGGATACCCAGGGAAGAAGGAGTCAGGCGGCCCTGGAAGCATCCCAAATCGGGATACCCCGGGGAGAGCGAATCAGGCAGCCCTGGAGGGCATCCCAAATCGGAATGCCCTGGGGAGAGGGAAATCAGGCAGCCCTGGAGGGCATCACAAATTGGGATACCCTGGGGAATAGGAAATCTGGAGGGCATCCCAAATCGGGATACCCCAGGGAGAGGGGATCAGGCAGCCCTGGAGGGCATCACAAATCGGGATGCCTCGTGGAAAGGGAATACCTCATTCCCTCTCCCCCAGAGTATCCTGATTTGGGATACCCTCCAGGGCCGCCTGCTCTCCTGGAGTCCCAAATCGGGATACTTGGGGTAGGCTTGAGGACCACCTGATCCCCTCTCCCCGGGGTATCCCGATTTGAGATGTCCCGCTGTGTGAAACCCTTTAGAATGGGTTTTGGTCCACACTAAAAAAAAAAATAATCTAAAAATCCCCCATAGAATTGAATGGTGGAGTGTCAGCTTATAAAGCACCGCCATCCTCCGTGGCGCTGTACAAGGTAGCCTATATCAGGACATACAGGCTGCACTGTGATGCTCCATGTGGGGCTGTTGGGGGTATTCTTTAGGGGCAAGTTTGCCTGAGAGTCTCTGGACCCAGGAGCTAGCACTCCATTCCTGTGGGGGGAGCATGCTCTGGGCCCAGGAGCTAGCACTCCATTCCTGTGGGGGGAGCATGCTCTGGGCCCAGGAGCTAGCACTCCATTCCTGTGGGGGGAGCATGCTCTGGGCCCAGGAGCTAGCACTCCATTCCTGTGGGGGGAGCATGCTCTGGGCCCAGGAGCTTGCACTCCATTCCTGTGGGGGGAGCATGCTCTGGGCCCAGGAGCTAGCACTCCATGCCTGTGGGGGGAGCATGCTCTGGGCCCAGGAGCTAGCACTCCATTCCTGTGGGGGGGGGGAGCATGCTCTGGGCCCAGGAGCTAGCACTCCATTCCTGTGGGGGGGGGGAGCATGCTCTG
Source organism: Gastrophryne carolinensis (assembly GCA_027917425.1). Lineage (NCBI taxonomy): Eukaryota > Metazoa > Chordata > Amphibia > Anura > Microhylidae > Gastrophryne > Gastrophryne carolinensis. Next base: position 11,825,390 of record CM051240.1, on the reverse strand, counting down.
GGCCCAGGAGCTAGCACTCCATGCCTGTGGGGGGAGCATGCTCTGGGCCCAGGAGCTAGCACTCCATTCCTGTGGGGGGAGCATGCTCTGGGCCCAGGATCTAGCACTCCATTCCTGTGGGGGGGGGGAGCATGCTCTGGGCCCAGGAGCTAGCACTCCATGCCTGTGGGGGGGGGAGCATGCTCTGGGCCCAGGAGCTAGCACTCCATTCCTGTGGGGGGGGGGGAGCATGCTCTGGGCCCAGGAGCTAGCACTCCATTCCTGTGGGGGGAGCATTCTCTGGGCCCAGGAGCTTGCACTCCATTCTTGTGGCAGCAGCAGAGGGGAGGGGGAGCATTCTCTGGGCCCAGGAGCTTGCACTCCATGCCTGTGGCAGCAGCAGAGGGGAGGAGGAGCATGCTCTGGGCCCAGGAGCTTGCACTCCATGCCTGTGGCAGCAGAGGGGAGGGGGAGGGGCTGGCAGCATTGTCCCTGCTTTGTTCTCCTCTTTCCCCCTCCTGCTCGGCGCCCCTCCCTCCCTCTTCCCCCCTGTTATTGTGTGCTCACCCCCCTTCCTCCTCCTTTCTGGCCGCCCTTCCCCCTCCCCTCCTGCAGCTCAGAGACAGGCGCAAGCACACAGGGGAGGAAGAGGGGCCGCAGGGACACCCAGGGAAGGGAGCAGGGGGTCACCCAGAGACGGCCAGGCCCCGAGGGACGCGCAAGACACCTGGGACCACCGGAGAGCTGCGAGAGTGCAGGCACCGACTATCCTGCTCGGAGGCCGGGGACAGGGCCAGAGTCCAGAGAGAGACATCCAGGTCTATAGAGAGACCTCCGAGACCAGAAGAGACATCCCAGTCTATAGAGAGACTTGTGAATCCAGAGAGACATCCCAGTCCAGAGAGAGACATCCAAAACCAGAGAGAGTCTTCCGTGACCAGAGAGAGTCATAGGAGGCCAGAGAGAGACATCCGAGACCAGAGAGAGTCATACGAGGCCAGAGAGAGACCTCCGAGACCAGAGAGAGTCTTCCGAAACCAGAGAGAGACATACGAGGCCAGAGAGAGACCTCCGAGACCAGAGAGAGACATCCGAGACCAGAGAGAGACATCCGAGACCAGAGAGAATCATACGAGGCCAGAGAGAGACATCCGAGACCAGAGAGAGTCATACGAGGCCAGAGAGAGACCTCCGAGACCAGAGAGAGACCTCCGAGACCAGAGAGAGACCTCCGAGACCAGAGAGAGACCTCTGAGACCAGAGAGAGACCTCCAAGACCAGGGAGAGACCTCTGAGGCCAGAGAGAGTCATACGAGGCCAGAGAGAGTCATACGAGGCCAGAGAGAGACCTCCGAGACCAGAGAGAGACATCCCAGACCTGAGAGAGTTATCCGAGTTCCGAGATACACCCAAGTCTATAGAGAGACGTCCAGAGAGAGACATCTGAGGCCAGAGAGAGACATCTGAGGCCAGAGAGAGACATCTGAGGCCAGAGAGAGACATACGAGACATCCAAGACCAGAGAGAGTCATCCGGGAGCAGAGAGAGACATCCCAGTCCAGAGAGAGTCATACCAGGCCAAAGAGAGACATCCGAGACCAGAGAGAGACATCCGAGACCATAGACAGACATTCGAGTGCAGAGACATTTGAATATAGAGAGACCTCCGAGTGCAGAGAGACATCCAAATCCAGAGACTCTCCCGAGCCGCAGTTCTAGAGCGCGAGAGTCCAGAGAGACAGCCCTTAGCCATGGCCACCAGTCCCACCCCGATGCCCCTCCTGCCCTCCCTGAGCTGCGTCATGTGCCACGACGTGCCCCGCGAGCCCGTCACCATGTCCTGCGGCCACTGCCTGTGTCGGGGGTGCCTGGAGCGATCGTGGAGAGGGCAGGAGACTTACCCCACCTGCCCTAAGTGTCGCCCCCCGCCTCCCTCGGGGCCCACCACGGAAAGTGGGCCCAGGGGCCTGTGCGCCGAACACGGGGAGAAGGTGCAGTTCTTCGCCACCCAGGACGCCCGGCTGCTGTGCCCACGATGCACTGGTGCCACCGAACCGCCACCCGGCCACAGTCTCATCCCCGTCCAGGAGGCTGTGGGTGGCTATAAGGTAAGTGACTTGGGATAAGTAGCCAATAGCGCCATCTCTCCTAATGCTGGGTGGTGCCCGACCAATAGCCAATGGCATCATCCCTCCTAATGCTGGGTGGTGCTGAGTAATAGCCACTGGTGCCATCCCTCCTAATGCTGGGTGGTGCTGAGTAATAGCCAATGGCGCCATCCCTCCTAATGCTGGGTGTTGCTGAGTAATAACCAATGGCATCATCCCTCCTAATGCTGGGTGGTGCCGAGTAATAGCCAATGGCGCCATCCCTCCTAATGCTGGGTGGTGCTGATTATTAGCCAATGGCATCATCCCTCCTAATTCTGGGTGGTGCTGAGTAATAGCCAATGGCATCATCCCTCCTAATGCTGGGTGGTGCTGATTATTAGCCAATGGCATCATCCCTCCTAATTCTGGGTGGTGCTGAGTAATAGCCAATGGCATCATCCCTCCTAATGCTGGGTGGTGCTGAGTAATAGCCAATGGCATCATCCCTCCTAATGCTGGGTGGTGCTGAGTAATAGCCAATGGCATCATCCCTCCTAATGCTGGGTGGTGCTGAGTAATAGCCAATGGCACCATCCCTCCTAATGCTGGGTGGTGCTGAGTAATAGCCAATGGCACCATCCCTCCTAATGCTGGGTGGTGCTGAGTAATAGCCAATGGCATCATCCCTCCTAATGCTGGGTGGTGCTGAGTAATAGCCAATGGCACCATCCCTCCTAATGCTGGGTGGTGCTGAGTAATAGCCAATGGCATCATCCCTCCTAATGCTGGGTGGTGCCGACTAATAGCCAATGGCGCCATCCCTCCTAATGCTGGGTGGTGCCAAGTAATAGACAATGGCGCCATCCCTCCTAATGCTGGGTGGTGCCGACTAATAGCCAATGGCGCCATCCCTCCTAATGCTGGGTGGTGCTGACTAATAGCCAATGGCATCATCCCTCCTAATGCTGGGTGGTGCCGACTAATAGCCAATGGCGCCATCCCTCCTAATACTGGGTGGTGCCGAGTAATAGCCAATGGTACTATCCCTCCTAATGCTGGGTGGTGCCGACTAATAGCCAATGGCGCCATCCCTCCTAATGCTGGGTGGTGCCGACTAATAGCCAATGGCGCCATCCCTCCTAATGCTGGGTGGTGCTGAGTAATAGCCAATGGCGCCATCCCTCCTAATGCTGGGTGGTGCTGAGTAATAGCCAATGGCGCCATCCCTCCTAATGCTGGGTGGTGCTGAGTAATAGCCAATGGCATCATCCCTCCTAATGCTGGGTGGTGCCGACTAATAGCCAATGGCATCATCCCTCCTAATGCTGGGTGGTGCTGAGTAATAGCCAATGGCGCCATCCCTCCTAATGCTGGGTGGTGCTGAGTAATAGCCAATGGCGCCATCCCTCCTAATGCTGGGTGGTGCCGACTAATAGCCAATGGCATCATCCCTCCTAATGCTGGGTGGTGCTGAGTAATAGCCAATGGCATCATCCCTCCTAATGCTGGGTGGTGCCGACTAATAGCCAATGGCGCCATCCCTCCTAATGCTGGGTGGTGCCGACTAATAGCCAATGGCATCATCCCTCCTAATGCTGGGTGGTGCTGAGTAATAGCCAATGGCGCCATCCCTCCTAATGCTGGGTGGTGCCGACTAATAGCCAATGGCGCCATCCCTCCTAATGCTGGGTGGTGCCGACTAATAGCCAATGGCGCCATCCCTCCTAATGCTGGGTGGTGCCGACTAATAGCCAATGGCGCCATCCCTCCTAATGCTGGGTGGTGCCGACTAATAGCCAATGGCGCCATCCCTCCTAATGCTGGGTGATGTTGACTAATAGCCAATGGCGCCATCCCTCCTAATGCTGGGTGGTGCTGAGTAATAGCCAATGGCATCATCCCTCCTAATGCTGGGTGGTGCCAAGTAATAGCCAATGGCGCCATCCCTCCTAATTCTGGGTGGTGCTGAGTAATAGCCAATGGCGCCATCCCTCCTAATTCTGGGTGGTGCTGAGTAATAGCCAATGGCGCCATCCCTCCTAATTCTGGGTGGTGCTGAGTAATAGCCAATGGCATCATCCCTCCTAATGCTGGGTGGTGCTGATTATTAGCCAATGGCATCATCCCTCCTAATGCTGGGTGGTGCCGACTAATAGCCAATGGCATCATCCCTCCTAATTCTGGGTGGTGCCAAGTAATAGACAATGGTGCCATCTCTCCTAATGCTGGGTGGTGCCCGACCAATAGCCAATGGCATCATCCCTCCTAATGCTGGGTGGTGCTGAGTAATAGCCAATGGCGCCATCCCTCCTAATGCTGGGTGGTGCTGAGTAATAGCCACTGGTGCCATCCCTCCTAATGCTGGGTGGTGCCGAGTAATAGCCAATGGCGCCATCCCTCCTAATGCTGGGTGGTGCCGAGTAATAGCCAATGGCGCCATCCCTCCTAATGCTGGGTGGTGCTGATTATTAGCCAATGGCATCATCCCTCCTAATGCTGGGTGGTGCTGAGTAATAGCCAATGGCATCATCCCTCCTAATGCTGGGTGGTGCCGACTAATAGCCAGTGGCGCCATCCCTCCTAATGCTGGGTGGTGCCAAGTAATAGACAATGGCGCCATCCCTCCTAATGCTGGGTGGTGCCGACTAATAGCCAATGGCATCATCCCTCCTAATGCTGGGTGGTGCCGACTAATAGCCAATGGCGCCATCCCTCCTAATACTGGGTGGTGCCGAGTAATAGCCAATGGCACTATCCCTCCTAATGCTGGGTGGTGCCGACTAATAGCCAATGGCGCCATCCCTCCTAATGCTGGGTGGTGCCGAGTAATAGCCAATGGCACTATCCCTCCTAATGCTGGGTGGTGCCGACTAATAGCCAATGGCATCATCCCTCCTAATGCTGGGTGGTGCCGACTAATAGCCAATGGCGCCATCCCTCCTAATGCTGGGTGGTGCTGAGTAATAGCCAATGGCGCCATCCCTCCTAATGCTGGGTGGTGCTGAGTAATAGCCAATGGCATCATCCCTCCTAATGCTGGGTGGTGCCGACTAATAGCCAATGGCATCATCCCTCCTAATGCTGGGTGGTGCCGACTAATAGCCAATGGCATCATCCCTCCTAATGCTGGGTGGTGCTGAGTAATAGCCAATGGCGCCATCCCTCCTAATGCTGGGTGGTGCTGAGTAATAGCCAATGGCATCATCCCTCCTAATGCTGGGTGGTGCCGACTAATAGCCAATGGCATCATCCCTCCTAATGCTGGGTGGTGCTGAGTAATAGCCAATGGCATCATCCCTCCTAATGCTGGGTGGTGCTGAGTAATAGCCAATGGCGCCATCCCTCCTAATGCTGGGTGGTGCTGAGTAATAGCCAATGGCATCATCCCTCCTAATGCTGGGTGGTGCCGACTAATAGCCAATGGCATCATCCCTCCTAATGCTGGGTGGTGCTGAGTAATAGCCAATGGCATCATCCCTCCTAATGCTGGGTGGTGCCGACTAATAGCCAATGGCATCATCCCTCCTAATGCTGGGTGGTGCTGAGTAATAGCCAATGGCATCATCCCTCCTAATGCTGGGTGGTGCTGAGTAATAGCCAATGGCATCATCCCTCCTAATGCTGGGTGGTGCTGAGTAATAGCCAATGGCATCATCCCTCCTAATGCTGGGTGGTGCTGAGTAATAGCCAATGGCATCATCCCTCCTAATGCTGGGTGGTGCCGACTAATAGCCAATGGCGCCATCCCTCCTAATGCTGGGTGATGTTGACTAATAGCCAATGGCGCCATCCCTCCTAATGCTGGGTGATGCTGACTAATAGCCAATGGCATCATCCCTCCTAATTCTGGGTGGTGCTGAGTAATAGCCAATGGCATCATCCCTCCTAATTCTGGGTGGTGCTGAGTAATAGCCAATGGCGCCATCCCTCCTAATTCTGGGTGGTGCTGAGTAATAGCCAATGGCATCATCCCTCCTAATTCTGGGTGGTGCTGAGTAATAGCCAATGGCATCATCCCTCCTAATGCTGGGTGGTGCCGACTAATAGCCAATGGCATCATCCCTCCTAATTCTGGGTGGTGCCAAGTAATAGACAATGGCGCCATCCCTCCTAATGCTGGGTGGTGCTGAGTAATAGCCAATGGCATCATCCCTCCTAATGCTGGGTGGTGCCGACTAATAGCCAATGGCGCCATCCCTCCTAATGCTGGGTGGTGCTGAGTAATAGCCAATGGTGCCATCCCTCCTAATGCTGGGTGGTGCCGACTAATAGCCAATGGCGCCATCCCTCCTAATGCTGGGTGGTGCTGAGTAATAGCCAATGGCGCCATCCCTCCTAATGCTGGGTGGTGCTGAGTAATAGCCAATGGCGCCATCCCTCCTAATTCTGGGTGGTGCTGACTAATAGCCAATGGCATCATCCCTCCTAATGCTGGGTGGTGCCCGACCAATAGCCAATGGCGCCATCCCTCCTAATGCTGGGTGGTGTCTGACTAATAGCTAATGGCGCCATCCCTCCTAATTCTGGGTGGTGCTGAGTAATAGCCAATGGCGCCATCCCTCCTAATGCTGGGTGGTGCCCGACTAATAGCCAATGGCATCATCCCTCCTAATGCTGGGTGGTGCTGAGTAATAGCCAATGGCATCATCCCTCCTAATGCTGGATGGTGCTGAGTAATAGCCAATGGCATCATCCCTCCTAATGCTGGGTGGTGCCGACTAATAGCCAATGGCATCATCCCTCCTAATGCTGGGTGGTGCCGACTAATAGCCAATGGCGCCATCCCTCCTAATGCTGGGTGGTGTCCGACTAATAGCCAATGGCGCCATCCCTCCTAATTCTGGGTGGTGCTGAGTAATAGCCAATGGCGCCATCCCTCCTAATTCTGGGTGGTGCTGATTAATAGCCAATGGTGCCATCCCTCCTAATGCTGGGTGGTGCTGAGTAAGAGCCAATAGCGACGCCCCTCCTAGTGCTGAGTAGGTGCCAATGGCGACGCCCCTCCTAATGCTTTTGCTTCTTGTCTCTCCCGCAGGAGGAGCTTATTTCGGCGATGGCGCCGCTGGAGTCGCGGCTGAAGGAGCTGCAGCAGATGCAGTGCGCCCAGGAGCAGATGGTCGCACAGCACAGGGTAGGTTGTTTCCTGTCCCCCACTATCGGGGGGTATCTTCAAACTTCCCAGCATTTCAGGATGGGAAAGAGGGGCATCGCAATAGAGCTCCTCCTCCTTACAGAGCAGTATGGGGGCATCCCATATTGGGTCCCACATTGGATTACCTACCACGCAACTGGCTGATCTAAACCCTCTGAGGATTCAGGTCCACCTGGACCCCTGAGCTAACTCCTCCTGCTGTCCACAAGCCCTAGATTCATCTTTGTCTCTCAGTGATGGTGGACCAGGAAACAGCTGCACTCTGCCCCAGGACCTCATTAAGTGTGCTGGAGTCCCCTGGGTAAAAGGGTCTAGTGAAGACCTCCTGTGTCAAGTGGGCGGAGACTCCTGGTTTGCCCTCCCCTTTCATCCAGTGCCTCACGTCATGCTTGTGTGCAGCTGTTTCCTGACCCGGTCGGATGGAGAGCTGCTAAGTGAGTATTTACTACTCCCGATTTGGGATGCCCCATCGTGTGAAACCTCCCAGGAACCCCAGCACTCACCGAATAGGGGTGACTGTGTATGCAAAACCCTAAAACCATGCGCAGGCTCTCGTCCAATCAGAACTCATCATGTGCATATTCATGCCTGGCAATAAGTTCTGATTGGAACGCTTGCCGGGCACCTCACGCTGGCACATCTTATGCCCACATTAATCCGGACCTTCACCCTGAATAAGAGCCTATCTTATATGTTTCCCACACCCTGTACATACAGATTGCTCACATTAATCTGGACCCTCACCCTGAATAAGAGCCTATCTTATATGTTTCCCCCACCCTGTACATACAGATTGCTCACATTAATCCGGACCCTCACCCTGAATAAGAGCCTATCTTATATGTTTCCCACACCCTGTACATACAGATTGCTCACATTAATCCGGACCCTCACCCTGAATAAGAGTCTATCTTATATGTTTCCCACACCCTGTACATACAGATTGCCCACATTAATCCGGACCCTCACCCTGAATAAGAGCCTATCTTATATGTTTCCCACACCCTGTACATACAGATTGCTCACATTAATCCAGACCTTCACCCTGAATAAGAGCCTATCTTATATGTTCCCCCCCTGTATATACAGATTGCCTACATTAATCCGGACCCTCACCCTGAATAAGAGCCTATCTTATATGTTTCCCACACCCTGTACATACAGATTGCTCACATTAATCCGGACCCTCACCCTGAATAAGAGCCTATCTTATATGTTTCCCACACCCTGTACATACAGATTGCCCACATTAATCCGGACCCTCACTCTGAATAAGAGCCTATCTTATATGTTTCCCACACCCTGTACATACAGATTGCCCACATTAATCCGGACCCTCACCCTGAATAAGAGCCTATCTTATATGTTTCCCACACCCTGTACATACAGATTGCCCACATTAATCCGGACCCTCACCCTGAATAAGAGCCTATCTTATATGTTTCCCACACCCTGTACATACAGATTGCCCACATTAATCCGGACCCTCACCCTGAATAAGAGCCTATCTTATATGTTTCCCACACCCTGTACATACAGATTGCTCACATTAATCCGGACCCTCACCCTGAATAAGAGCCTATCTTATATGTTTCCCACACCCTGTACATACAGATTGCCCACATTAATCCGGACCCTCACTCTGAATAAGAGCCTATCTTATATGTTTCCCACACCCTGTACATACAGATTGCCCACATTAATCCGGACCCTCACCCTGAATAAGAGCCTATCTTATATGTTTCCCACACCCTGTACATACAGATTGCCCACATTAATCCGGACCCTCACCCTGAATAAGAGCCTATCTTATATGTTTCCCACACCCTGTACATACAGATTGCCCACATTAATCCGGACCCTCACCCTGAATAAGAGCCTATCTTATATGTTTCCCACACCCTGTACATACAGATTGCCCACATTAATCCGGACCCTCACCCTGAATAAGAGCCTATCTTATATGTTTCCCACACACTGTACATACAGATTGCCCACATTAAAAATCATCCTACCTGCATCTACTGCATGTTATGAGCCTTTAAACATGCAAGATGGCGGCTCGTGGAACATCAGGCAGCCTGCAAGCAGGAAGTGCCTTCTAACTGTGCCGCTCTGCATTCTGGGATTGCTGATCTTTTCCTGACCCCAGCTCTGCTCTGTCTGAGCAAAGCACAGCTATAACCGGCCCCTGTACTTTATCCCACTCTCCTCTCAGTAAGTGTGATGCTTCTGAGTCAAGATGGCGGCGCCTGTATCCTAGAGTCCTGAACAGAGTTGCAGCCCAGTGGGGGAAAGAATAATAAGTAAGTGACTCAAAACGTAAAATATATTAATGTTAGATGCTGGGGAATCGTTTTATAAGGGTCTGGACTTTTCCAATAAATCATGGTGAGGGTCCGGATTAAAGAGGATCTCTATACTTAAAGTGGACCAACACCCAGGATTTTGACTATCCTGGGTTTTGGTCGTTGCCCCCGATCGGGGATGCCAAGTGAATCTCCTGGCCCATTGTCCCCTCTATGACATCATCGCCTGTCTGTCAAGTGAATCTCCTGGCCCATTGTCCCCTCTATGACATCATCACCTGTCTGTCAAGTGAATCTCCTGGCCCATTGTCCCCTCTATGACATCATCGCCTGTCTGTCAAGTGAATCTCCTGGCCCATTGTCCCCTCTATGACATCATCGCCCGTCTGTCAAGGGAACCTTCTGTGTGAAACCCCCCAGATCTCCTGACTGAACTCACCTCTTCCCGGTCCTACGGCGCATGTGCTATCGCTCGTCCAATCAGCGCGCTCAGAGCCGATGACGTCACGTCGTCTAAGGCCAGCGGCTCCGAACGCACTGGCGGCCGCATCACCCGCTTCCCTCAAATAGGGCGTGTGCCCAAGCCGACAAATGCCTGGCGCGGGTACACGCCCATTGGACCGGGAATCAAGGTAAGTGTATGAGGAGACCTGGGGGGTTTCACACAGCGGGGCATCCCGATTTTGGATTTCCTGGGGGGAGGGAATCAATCGGCCCGGGAATCTTATAGGCCACACTGGGTTTTGGTCCTCTTTAACCCCTCTGCTGGGATTGATCCAGCAGGAGCCACGTAAACTGTGCTGGCCCATTTCGGGGAATGTGATTGGCCACCATCGGGATGCCCACCAGTCGCGAGCAGGGTCTTATTTTGCGCCGGTTAACGATCTTAGGTGTGGGATCGCACTAGGTGAGGAGCCTCCACCACTGTAGGTCACCTTTAAAGTGGACCAAAACCAGGGGGATTTTGACTATCCCGGGATTTGGACTTTGCCCCCTGGGCACCCCAATTCTGAATGATCTGCTGTGTGGCCGGGTCGCCCAGTAAAACTCGGCTTTCCCAGGTCCTATGGTATGCCCCGGGGAGGAGGCAATCGGGCGGCCCTGGAATCTTATCGATTCCAAGGCCGTCGGCCGTGGGGTTTGGACCAAAATGGACCAAAACCCAGGATATTGACTATCCTGGGTTTTGGTCCTTGCCCCCGGGCTACCCCGATGGGGGATGCCCCGCTGTGTGAAACCCCCCAGATCGCTGAAGCCAAATCACCTCTTCCCGGTCCTACGGCGCATGTGTGGCTGCTCATCCAATCACTGGGCTCAGAGCCGCTGATGTCACACCGTCTAAGCCTTGGTCTAAGGCCAGTGGCTCCGAGCTCAGTGGCGGCCGCATCCCCCTTTTCTCTCTAACAGGGAGTGTGACCCCGCTGGCCAATCACAAAGGCCTGTCGCGGGTACGCGCCCTGCTAGAGGGATAGCGGGGATGCGGCCTCATCTCAGGGAATATTAGATGTCTGTCAAGGGAACCTCCTGACCCATTGTCCCCTCTATGACATCATCACCTGTCTGTCCGACAAGGGAACCTTCTGACCCATTGTCCCCTCTGACATCATTGCCTTTCTGTCTTTTAGGGGAACCCCCTGACCCATTGTCCCCTCTATGACATCATTGCCTGTCTATCTATGGAACCCCCTGACCCATTGTCCCCTCTATGACATCATTGCCTGTCTATCTATGGAACCCCCTGACCCATTGTCCCCTCTATGACATCATTGCCTGTCTATCTATGGAACCCCCTGACCCATTGTCCCCTCTATGACATCATTGCCTGTCTATCTATGGAACCCCCTGACCCATTGTCCCCTCTATGAAATCATCACCTGTCTGTCCGACAAGGGAACCCCCTGACCCATTGTCCCCTCTATGACATCATCGCCTGTCTTTTAGGGGAACCCCCTGACCCATTGTCCCCTCTATGACATCATTGCCTGTCTATCTATGGAACACCCTGACCCATTGTCCCCTCTATTACATCACTGCCTGTCTCTCTATGGAACCCCCTGGCCCATTGTCCCCTCTATGACATCATCGCCTGTCTGTCTGTCAAGGGAACCTCCTGATCCATTGTCCCCTCTATGACATCATTGCCTGTCTGTCAAGGAAACCCCCTGACCCATTGTCCCCTCTATGACATCATCGCCTGTCTGTCAAGGAAACCCCCTGACCCATTGTCCCCTCTATGACATCTTGTCTCAGGGAATATTAGATTTAGGGGGTTTCACACAGCGTGACATCACAATTCGGGATGCCCCATACAGAGGGAAATCACTGCCTCTAGAGTCTTATAGAGGATAGGTGAGGTTTCCTGGAGTGCTGAAGGCAAACCTCCTCCAGTGTGGGTCCTATTAAAGCAGACCTAAAGTAAACATGACTTTCGGTCCCCCCTGGGGTATGTGGATTCAATGCCCCAGCAGTTAAAGATGACTAGGAAGCCCAAACGCATCATGCAGGGAACTGTGTATGGAGACAGGAAACGGCTGCACATCGCAGCGCACACATCAGAAGAGGCATGGGTGCAGCTGCTTCCTGTTCCTCAACCAATAGCGAGTCTCTCTCTGATGTAGGGCTCACTGATGCAATGGGAGGGGGTGAGGTGTCTCTGTGGATAGAGCAGGTTTAGGTGTGATGTCAGTGACCCGCCCCCGCGGGGTGAGAGAGCCGCACAGTGTTCATGGGAAACCTCTGTGTCTGCTCATAGGTACATGCTGAGGGCCCAGAGTGTACCACTAAAATAGTTGTGTGACAGCACAATCCCCTCTGACATCATCGCTTGTCTGTCTAGAGAAACCCCTGACCCATTGTCCCCTCTATGACATCATCGCCTGTCTGTCTGTTAGGGGGAACCCCGTGACCCATTGTCCCCTCTATGACATCATCGCCTGTCTGTCTGTCTGTTAGGGGAACCCCCTGACCCATTGTCCCCTCTATGACATCATCGCCTGTCTGTCTGTTAGGGGAACCCCCTGACCCATTGTCCCCTCTATGACATCATCGCCTGTCTGTCTGTCTGTTAGGGGAACCTGCTGAACACCAAGCACCACGTCAGTCTGGAGTTCGAGAAGCTGCACCAGTTCCTGCGCGAGAGGGAGGAGCGTCTGCTGCGGGACCTACAGCAAGAGGGCGACCTGATCCTGGCCGAGATGGAGGAGAGCCTCAACAAGATCAAGCAGAACTGCCAGGGTATCCTGCAGACCATCAGCAGCATCCAGCCCCGCCTCTACCAGCAGGACCCCGTCTCCTTCCTGACTGTGAGTATAACTGCCCCGCCTCCTTCCTGACTGTGAGTATAACGGCCCCGCCTCCTGCAGACCATCAGCAGCATCCAGCCCCGCCTCTACCAGCAGGACCCCGTCTCCTTCCTGACTGTGAGTATAACGGCCCCGCCTCCTGCCTGACTGTGAGTATAACGGCCCCGCCTCCTTCCTGACTGTGAGTATAACTGCCCCGCCTCCTTCCTGACTGTGAGTATAACGGCCCCGCCTCCTGCAGACCATCAGCAGCATCCAGCCCCGCCTCTACCAGCAGGACCCCGTCTCCTTCCTGACTGTGAGTATAACTGCCCCGCCTCCTTCCTGACTGTGAGTATAACGGCCCCGCCTCCTGCAGACCATCAGCAGCATCCAGCCCCGCCTCTACCAGCAGGACCCCGTCTCCTTCCTGACTGTGAGTATAACTGCCCCGCCTCCTTCCTGACTGTGAGTATAACTGCCCCGCCTCCTGCCTGACTGTGAGTATAACTGCCCCGCCTCCTGCAGACCATCAGCAGCATCCAGCCCCGCCTCTACCAGCAGGACCCCGTCTCCTTCCTGACTGTGAGTATAACTGCCCCGCCTCCTTCCTGACTGTGAGTATAACTGCCCCGCCTCCTGCAGACCATCAGCAGCATCCAGCCCCGCCTCTACCAGCAGGACCCCGTCTCCTTCCTGACTGTGAGTATAACTGCCCCGCCTCCTGCCTGACTGTGAGTATAACGGCCCCGCCTCCTGCAGACCATCAGCAGCATCCAGCCCCGCCTCTACCAGCAGGACCCCGTCTCCTTCCTGACTGTGAGTATAACTGCCCCGCCTCCTGTCTGACTGTGAGTATAACGGCCCCGCCTCCTGCAGACCATCAGCAGCATCCAGCCCCGCCTCTACCAGCAAGACCCCGTCCCTTCCTGACTGTGAGTATAACTGCCCCGCCTCCTGTCTGACTGTGAGTATAACTGCCCCGCCTCCTGCCTGACTGTGAGTATAACTGCCCCGCCTCCTGTCTGACTGTGAGTATAACTGCCCCGCCTCCTGCAGACCATCAGCAGCATCCAGCCCCGCCTCTACCAGCAGGACCCCGTCTCCTTCCTGACTGTGAGTATAACTGCCCCGCCTCCTGTCTGACTGTGAGTATAACTGCCCCGCCTCCTGCCTGACTGTGAGTATAACTGCCCCGCCTCCTTGCTGACTGTGAGTATAACTGCCCCGCCTCCTTCCTGACTGTGAGTATATTCCACCATAACTGCCCCGCCTCCTTCCTGACTGTGAGTATAACGGCCCCGCCTCCTTCCTGACTGTGAGTATAACTGCCCCGCCTCCTTCCTGACTGTGAGTATATTCCACCATAACTGCCCCGCCTCCTTCCTGACTGTGAGTATAACGGCCCCGCCTCCTTCCTGACTGTGAGTATAACTGCCCCGCCTCCTTCCTGACTGTGAGTATAACTGCCCCGCCTCCTGCAGACCATCAGCAGCATCCAGCCCCGCCTCTACCAGCAGGACCCCGTCTCCTTCCTGACTGTGAGTATAACAGCCCCGCCTCCTTCCTGACTGTGAGTATAACTGCCCCGCCTCCTGCAGACCATCAGCAGCATCCAGCCCCGCCTCTACCAGCAGGACCCCGTCTCCTTCCTGACTGTGAGTATAACTGCCCCGCCTCCTGCAGACCATCAGCAGCATCCAGCCCCGCCTCTACCAGCAGGACCCCGTCTCCTTCCTGACTGTGAGTATAACTGCCCCGCCTCCTTCCTGACTGTGAGTATAACTGCCCCGCCTCCTTCCTGACTGTGAGTATAACTGCCCCGCCTCCTTCCTGACTGTGAGTATAACTGCCCCGCCTCCTTCCTGACTGTGAGTATAACTGCCCCGCCTCCTGCCTGACTGTGAGTATAACTGCCCCGCCTCCTTCCTGACTGTGAGTATAACTGCCCCGCCTCCTTCCTGACTGTGAGTATAACTGCCCCGCCTCCTTCCTGACTGTGAGTATAACTGCCCCGCCTCCTTCCTGACTGTGAGTATAACTGCCCCGCCTCCTGCCTGACTGTGAGTATAACTACCCCGCCTCCTTCCTGACTGTGAGTATAACTGCCCCGCCTCCTGCCTGACTGTGAGTATAACTGCCCCGCCTCCTTCCTGACTGTGAGTATAACTGCCCCGCCTCCTTCCTGACTGTGAGTATAACTGCCCCGCCTCCTTCCTGACTGTGAGTATAACTGCCCCGCCTCCTGCCTGACTGTGAGTATAACTGCCCCGCCTCCTTCCTGACTGTGAGTATAACTGCCCCGCCTCCTTCCTGACTGTGAGTATAACTGCCCCGCCTCCTTCCTGACTGTGAGTATAACTGCCCCGCCTCCTTCCTGACTGTGAGTATAACTGCCCCGCCTCCTGCCTGACTGTGAGTATAACTACCCCGCCTCCTTCCTGACTGTGAGTATAACTGCCCCGCCTCCTGCCTGACTGTGAGTATAACTGCCCCGCCTCCTTCCTGACTGTGAGTATAACTGCCCCGCCTCCTGCCTGACTGTGAGTATAACTACCCCGCCTCCTTCCTGACTGTGAGTATAACTGCCCCGCCTCCTTCCTGACTGTGGATATATATGTGTGTGTTGATTGGCTGTGAGGATAAAGGGGAATCCCGGCTTTAATAAGTTCCTTGTCTCTTTCTTTTTCAGGATATAAAGTCGTGCATGGACATGTGAGTATCCCGCGCATGCGCTGTATGTAATGATGTCATCATTGGAGGGTGCCCCATATCACTCAAGGTCCTCTTTAACACCCATAGGTATCCTATAACATTCCGGGGCTATTACATGGTACCACATAAGGTCCTCTTTAACACCCATCGTCTGTCAAGGGAACCTCCTGACCCATTGTCCCCTCTATGACATCATCACCCGTCTGTCTGTTTGTCAAGGGAACCTCCTGACCCAGTGTTTCCTCTATGACATCATCACCCGTCTGTCTGTTTGTCAAGGGAACCTCCTGACCCATTGTCCCCTCTATGACATCATCACCCGTCTGTCTGTTTGTCAAGGGAACCTCCTGACCCATTGTCCCCTCTATGACATCATCACCCGTCTGTCTGTTTGTCAAGGGAACCTCCTGACCCAGTGTTTCCTCTATGACATCATCACCCGTCTGTCTGTTTGTCAAGGGAACCTCCTGACCCATTGTCCCCTCTATGACATCATCACCCGTCTGTCTGTTTGTCAAGGGAACCTCCTGACCCATTGTCCCCTCTATGACATCATCACCCGTCTGTCTGTTTGTCAAGGGAACCTCCTGACCCATTGTCCTCTCTATGGGGGGGACATAGGTATCCTATAACATTCCAGGGCTATTAAATGGTACCATATACCACATTGCTGCCACCATATAATTATAGGGTGCCCCACCTCACCCAAGATCCTCTTTATCACCCTTAGGCCATCCACAGAGCCTATGGGTCCTCTGTAACACTGTGAGGCCACCTGTACTCTCATTACTGCTGTAAAGGGTGCTCCATACCACCCAAGGTCCTCTTTAACACCCACAGGTATCCTATAACATTCCAGTGCCAATAAATGGTGTCCCATACCACCCAAGGTCCTCTTTAACACCCACAGGTATCCTATAACATTCCAGGGCTAATAAATGGTGTCCCATATCACCCAAGGTCCTTTTTATCAACCTTGGGCCACCCATGATGCCTTGGGGTCCTCTGTAACCCTCTGATGCCACCCTTGCTGTCATTGCTGCCAGCATACAATTAAAGGGCTTCCCCATATCACTCATGGTCCTCTTTATTACCCTCGGGCCACCCAGGAATGTTCCATATCACCCAATGACCTGTTTATCACCCATGGGCGTCCTATAACATCTTGGGGGCATCACCCAAGGTCCTCTTTATCACATTTAGTGCCTAAGGGTTCTCTGTAATACTCTGGGGTCACCTTCCTGTCATTGCTGCCACCATACGGTTATAGGGTGTCCCATATCACCCACAATCCTCTTTATCACCCTTGGACCACCCATGATGCCTAGAGGTCCTCTGTAATACTCTAGGGTCACCCTTCCTCTCATTGCTGCCACCATACGCTTATAGGGTGTCCCATATCACCCAAGGTCCTCTTTATCACTCTTGGGCCACCCATGATGCCTAGAGGTCCTCTGTAATACTCTAGGATCACCCTTCCTCTCATTACTGCCACCATACAAATAAAGGTCTTCCCCATATCACCCAAGATCCTCTTTATCACCCTTGGGCCACCCATACTGCCTAAGGGTCCTCTGTAACACTGTGAGGCCACCTGTACTCTCATTACTGCTGTAAAGGGTGCTCTATACCACCCAAGGTCCTCTTTAACACCCACAGGTATCCTATAACATTCCAGGGCCAATAAATGGTTCCACAGATCACCCAAGATCCTCTTTATCACCCTTGGGCCACCCATAGTGCCTAGAGGTCCTTAACCCTCTGATGTCACCCTTGCTCTCATTGCTGCCAGCATACCTGTAAAGGGCTTCCTCATATCACTCAAGGTCCTCTTTATTAACCTTGGGCCACCCATAGTGCCTAGAGGTCCTCTGTAACCCTCTGATACCACCCTTGCTCTCATTGCTGCCAGCATACAAATAAAGGGCTTCCCCATATCACCCAAGGTCCTCTTTATTATTCCTGGGACACCCACAGAGCCTACAGGACCTCTGTAACCCTCTGGGGTCACCCTTCCTCTTATTGCTGCAGACATACCATTAAAGGGTGCCCCATATCACCCAGTGTCCTTTTTATCACCCATAGGTGCCCTTTAACATTCCAGGGACAATCATATTCTAACCCTGCCATTAAGGGGAGCCCATATCACCCAAGGTCCTCTTTCACCCTTGGGCCACCCATAGGGCCTAGGGGTCATCTATAATATTCTAGGGGCCACCCTGCCACTCATTGCTGCCACCATATAATTATAGGGTGTCCCATATCACCCAAGATCCTCTTTCTCACCCTTGGGCCACCCATGATGCCTAGGGGTCCTCTGTAACACTCTAGGGTCACCCTTCCTCTCATTGCTGCCACCATACAATTAAAGGGTGTCCCATATCACCCAAGGTCCTCTTTAACATCCTTAGGCCATCCACAGAGCCTACGGGTCCTCTGTAACCCTCTGATGCCACCCTTGCTCTCATTGCTGCCAGCATACCATTAAAGTGCTTCCCCATATCACCCAAGGTCCTCTTTATTATTCCTGGGACACCCACAGAGCCTACAGGACCTCTGTAACCCTCTGGGGTCACCCTTCCTCTCATTGCTGTAGACATACTATTAGAAGGGGGCCCCATATCACCCAGTGTCTTTTATATCACCCATAGGTGCCCTTTAACATTCCAGGGACAATTATATTCTTCTCCCACTATTAAGAGGGACCCCACATCACCCAAGGTCCTCTTTCTCACCCTTGGGCCACCCATAGTTCCTGAGGTTCCTCTGTAATACTCTGGGGCCACTTTTCTGCTCATCGCTGCCACCATACAAATAAAGGGTGCCCCATATCACCCAAGCTTCTCTTTCTCACCCTTGGGCCACCCATGATGCCTAGAGGTCCTCTGTAATACTCTAGGGTCACCCTTCCTCTCATTGCTGCCACCATACAAATAAAGGGTGTCCCATATCACCCAAGCTTCTCTTTCTCACCCTTGGGCCACCCATGATGCCTAGAGGTCCTCTGTAATACTCTAGGGTCACCCTTCCTCTCATTGCTGCCACCATACAAATAAAGGGTGTCCCATATCTCCCAAGCTCCTCTTTCTCACCCTTGGGCCACCCATGATGCCTAGAGGTCCTCTGTAATACTCTAGGGTCACCCTTCCTCTCATTGCTGCCACCATACAAATAAAGGGTGTCCCATATCACCCAAGCTCCTCTTTCTCACCCTTGGGCCACCCATACTGCCTAAGGGTTCTCTGTAACACTCTGATGTCACCCTTCCTCTCATTGCTCTAGACATACCATTAAAGGGTGCCCCATATCACCCTATGTCTTTTTTTATCACCCATAGGTGTCCTATAACATCTCAGGGTCAACTGTATTCTCTCCACAACATTAAAGGGTGTCCCAAATCACCCAAGGTCCTCTTTATCATCCTTGGGCCACCCATAGTGCCTAGAGGTCCTCTGTAACCATCTGGGGCCACCCCTCCCCTCATTGCTGCCAGCATATGAATAAAGGGCTTCCCTATATCACTCAAGGTCCTCTTGACATTCCTAGGCCCCCCATAGTTCCGAGGTGTCCTCATTCCTGGGTCAAAAGACCAAACAGGGGCAGCAGAGATGCCTGTAACCCGGACCCCCGGTGCCCAATTCTCTGTCTATCCTATATGCGGTGTACAATTGGTGTAACCGTTATTTCTGTCCCCAGCTGTTACGGAGGTTACAGGGACGGATTCCCGGCGCACAACGTGGTGACCCCCCGAGATTTCGGCTACGGAGCGGTGAAGGATCTCATCCAATACACGGCCTGGAAAGACATGAAGTCCTACATCAGTCCCGGTGAGACCCTCCTCCTGCCTTCCCATATATCACAGACATTATAAATCATGTTAAAGAGGACCAAAATCCACCCCGGGGTCTGAGACTCCGGGGCAGGCATACTCGCCCTGCGTGCCAGGCATTTGTGGATGGCCGGCGCGGGCGCGCTCCCTGTTAGAGGGTAGCAGGGGATGCGTCTGCACGAGCGGCTGCACATGTGTCATAGGACCGGGAAGAGGTGGGTTTGGTCGAGCGACCTGGGGGGGTTCCACACAGCGATCGGGGTGCAAGGACCAAGACCCGGGATAATCAAAATCCTGGGTTTTGGTCCACTTTAAAGGAACAGTCCAGTGTAAATAGCTCTTGCGGTTCATGGGAGCAGCCATCATGAGAGTGTACTGTCCCTTTTTAAAGTGGACCAAAACCCATCTCGATAGGCCCGGGAATCTTATCGGGGTGCCCTCGGAGAAAGATAGTCAAAATCCTGGGTTTTGGTCCACTTTAAAGGAACAGTCCAGTCTAATTAGCTCTTACAGTTCATGGGAGCAGCCATCATGACTGTCCCTTTTTAAAGTGGACCTAAACCCAGCTCGATAGTCCCGAGAATCTAGCTCTTGCGGTTCATGGGAGCAGCCATCATGACTGTCCCTTTTTACAGTGGACCCAAACCCAGGATAGTGAAAATCATTGCTTTTGGTCCACTTTAAAGGGACAATTCGGTGTAAATAGCTTCTGCGGTTCATGGGAGCAGCCATCGTGAGACTGGACTGTCCCTTTTTAAAGTGGACAATAACCCAGCTCGATCGGCCTGGCAATCTTATTGGAGGGGGGCCTCGGGGAAAGGACCAAAACCAAGGATAGTATTTTCAAGGACGGCTACCTGTCAGGCGGACCCCCTCCTTCGCGCCCATTTAATGGGGGTCCTGGGTGTCGTTCAGTCTTTCAAATCAGCCTAGGAGATAAGAAATACGCGAGACAGAAGGACACGAAATGCGTTCGACTATCTCACAGAAATGCATCTGATGCTCCGTCCTTTGATGATTTTATTACAGGGACATATCATCATATTAGTAAAAACTGAATATCTGGCTCAGGAATTGGTCTGTTCTACCTAATGAGCACAATCTTTGGAATGTTAGCTACGCCTAAAGGCAAGACATTCAAAGGCGTTGTCCGGCTTCCTGACGCCATCTTTATCACAGTAATACATTAGTAGCAGCATATTCTATTATATTCATAATCCTAAGCATTACTGTCGAGCGAAAGAGAAATGGCGCAGAGTGAAGTGGCTACCTGAGGGTTTATTTCACCTTTATTAGCCACTAAAACTTACAATGCAGAGAGAGGGAATGTTCACATATATATTCACTTTATTGATTCTGACCTCCATCCATCACAAGTCAGAATCCTGGGTTTTGGCCCACTTTAAGGTCTGCTTTAACCCCCGATAATGGTGTTTTGCAGCCCTGCCTAACATAATCATGGACCCCAGCACGGTCTCACTGAGATGCATCTGATGCTCCTCCCTTTGACGATTTTATTTATAGTAAAATTGAAAACTTACATATGTCATCTACAGGGACGTATCATCATATTAGGACAAAATGAATATCTAGCTCAGTAATTGGTCTGTTCTACCTAATGAGCACAATCTTTGGAATGTTATCTACACCTGGAGGTGGGACACTCAAAGGCGTTGTCCAGCTTCCTGAAGCCATCTTTATCACAGTAATACATTAGTAGCAGCTTATTCTATTATCTTAATAATACTAAACATTAATGTCATGCAAAAGAGAAATAGCGCAGTGAAGTGGCTGCCTGAGGGTTTATTTCACCTTTATTAGCCACTAAGTGTACAACCAATAGAGAGAGGGAATGTTCACATATATAATAATTTTATTCATTCTGACCTCCATCTCCATCCAAGTCAAACTCCTGGCTTTTGGTCCACTTTAAGGTCTTCTTTAACCCCTGCTAATGGTGTTTTGCAGCTTTGCCGAACATAATCATGGACCCCAGCACGGCCCACCTGAACCTGGTCCTGTCCGAGGACCTGACCAGCGTGCGGTACAGCGACACCAAGCAGGCCCTGCCCGAGAACCCCCGACGTTTCGACTACTGCTGCTGCGTCCTGGGCACCGAGGGCTTCACCGCCGGCCGCCACTACTGGGTGGTCGACGTCGGCAACAAGACCAAGTGGAACCTGGGCGTGGCCAAGGAGTCGGTGAACCGGCGGGGGGGCATCACCCTGTCGCCCGAAAACGGCTTCTGGATCCTGTGGCTGCGGAACGGTCACGAGTTCAAGGCCCTGGACGTCCCGTACCGAGCCCTGACCCTGAGGAGCAAACCCGCCCGGGTGGGCATCTACCTGGACTACGAGGGGGGCGTGCTGTCCTTCTACAACGCCGACGACTCCTCCCACATCTACACCTTCGTCACCTCCTTCTCCGAGACCGTCTACCCTTACTTCTGCCCCTGCCTCAACGACTCGGGCAAGAACGGCGGCCCCCTCAAGGTCCTTCACCATGTGCCGTAACCGCGGAAACCAGGGACTGACTCCGCTTTCCATTCCGGCCTTCCTAGAGCTTTCCCCTGCTCATGATGACCTACTGACTGGAGTCTGGAGTGCTTCCTTAACTTCTGTTTTGTAACTGTAAACTTTCCGGTAGCTGCAAAGGCTCCTCCTACTTCTCATGCCATGCCTTACAAGCCACTCCCACCTGGAACACATCCACCTACATCTCCTGCTCATGTGACTAATAATAAGCTCCTCCTACTTCTCATGCCATGCCTTACAAGCCACATCCACCTACATCTCCTGCTCATGTGACTAATAATAAGCTCCTCCTACTTCTCATGCCACGCTTTACAAGCCACTCCCATCTGTTATTACACATGGTTTATCGCAAGCTCCTCCCATGTATTATATGGATTGGCACACATCCGCCTACATTTCCTGCTCATGTGACTAATAGGCTCCTCCTACCTGACCCAGGGTCATCCCATCCATCTCATCAAAAGCTCCTCCCACTTGTTCTTACATGGATTGTCGCACATCCGCCTACATTTCCTGCTCATGTGACTAATAGGCTCCTCCTACCTGGCCCAAGGTCATCCCATCCATCTAATCACAAGCTCCTCCCACTTGTTACATGGATTGTCGCACATCCGCCTACCTTTCCAGCTCACGTGACTAATAGGCTCCTCCCATTTGACCTCCCACCCAGCTTGTCACAGGCTCCTCCCACTCATTCTTATATGGATTGTCACACATCCACCTACATTTACTGCTCATGTGACTAACAATTACTCCTCCTACGTGACCCAGGGTCTGCCTACCCATCTCGTCACAAGCTCCTCCCACTCACTTATATGGGAGTGATGCACATCCACCTACCTTTTCAGCTCACATGACTAATAAGAAGCTCCTCCTACCTGACCCAGGGTCCTCCCATCTAGCTCATCACAAGCTCCTCCCACCTATTCTTATATGGATTGTCACCTATCCGCCTACATCTCCTGCTGCTCTTCCAATAATAAGCTCCTCCCACTTATTCTTATATGGTTTGTTGCACATCTGCCTACCTTTCCAGCTCACTTGACTAATAAGAAGCTCCTCCTACTTGACCCAGGGTCTTCCCACCCAACTAGTCACAAGCTCCTCCCACTTATTCTTATATGGATTGTCACACATCCGCCTACATCTCCTGTTGCTCTTCCAATTATAAGCTCCTCCTACTTATTCTTATGTGGATTGTCGTACATCCGCCTACCTTTCCAGCTCACGTGACTAATAATAAGCTCCTACTACCTGACCCAGTGTCCCCCCATCCAGCTCATCACAGGCTCCTCCCACTTATTCTTATATGATATGTCACATGTACCTACCTTTCCAGCACATGTGACTAATAGGCTCCTCCTACCTGACCCATCCATCTCATTACAAGCGCCACCCACTTATCCTTATATGGATTGTCACACATCCACCTACATCTCCTGCTGCCCTTCCAACAATAAGCCCCTCCCACTTATTCTTATATGGTATGTCACATCCGCCTACCTTTCCAGCTCACGTGACTAATAAGAAGCTCCTCCTACATTACCCAGGATCCTCCCACCCAGCTCGTCACAAGCTCCTCCCACTTATTCTTGTATGGATTGTCATATCTACCTACCTTTCCTGCTCACGTGACTAAGAATAAGCTCCTCCCACTTATTCTTTTATGATATGTCACATCCGCCTACCTTTCCTGCTGACGTGACTAATAATAAGCTCCTCCTACTTGACCCAGGGTCCTTCCACCTTCTTTTTTCATGCAACACCAACCCCTACTTTTTGTCTTGCAAGTAGTGTCAAGCTCCTCCTACTATCTAATGGAAATGACTTTAGGCTCCTCCTACTATCTAATGGAAATGACTTTAGGCTCCTCCTACTATCTATAGAAATTACTTTAGGCTTCTCCTACTATCTAATGGAAATTACTTTAGGCTCCTCCTACTATCTATAGAAATTACTTTAGGCTCCTCCTACTATATATAGAAATTATTTTAGGCTCCTCCTACTATCTATAGAAATTACTTTAGGCTCCTCCTACTATCTATAGAAATTACTTTAGGCTCCTCCTACTATCTATAGAAATTACTTTAGGCTCCTCCTACTATCTATAGAAATTACTTTAGGCTTCTCCTACTATCTAATGGAAATTACTTTAGGCTCCTCCTACTATCTATAGAAATTACTTTAGGCTCCTCCTACTATCTATAGAAATGACGTTAGGCTTCTCCTACTATCTAATGGAAATTACTTTAGGCTCCTCCTACTATCTATAGAAATTACTTTAGGCTCCTCCTACTATCTATAGAACTTACTTTAGGCTCCTCCTACTATCTATAGAAATTACTTTAGGCTTCTCCTACTATCTAATGGAAATTACTTTAGGCTCCTCCTACTATCTATAGAAATTACTTTAGGCTCCTCCTACTATCTATAGAAATTACTTTAGGCTTCTCCTACTATCTAATGGAAATTACTTTAGGCTCCTCCTACTATCTATAGAAATTACTTTAGGCTCCTCCTACTATCTATAGAAATTACTTTAGCCTCCTCCTACTATCTATAGAAATTACTTTAGGCTTCTCCTACTATCTAATGGAAATTACTTTAGGCTCCTCCTACTATCTATAGAAATTACTTTAGGCTCCTCCTACTATCTATAGAAATTACTTTAGGCTCCTCCTACTATCTATAGAAATTACTTTAGGCTTCTCCTACTATCTAATGGAAATTACTTTAGGCTCCTCCTATTATCTATAGAAATTACTTTAGGCTCCTCCTACTATCTATAGAAATTACTTTAGGCTTCTCCTACTATCTATAGAAATTACTTTAGGCTCCTCCTCCTATCTATGGAAAGCACTTTAGTCTCCTCCTACTATCTATGGAAATCACTTTAAGCTCCCCGTACAGTCTACAGTCAAGCTCATCCTACTATTTACGGGCTTAACCCAGCTCCTCCCACATCTTTCAGAGGACTCTTTACAAGCTCCTCCTATGTTTTATGGGTTGTCTTATGTCCTGTCTATCATACTTCACCAGTTTCCCTTGCTTCTTAAAGTGGACCATAACCCACCCTGGAGTTTGAGACTCCAGGGCAGGCTTACTCCCTCCTGCGGGGGACATCCCAAACTGGGATGCCCCGCTCTGTGAAACCCCCCCCCAGGGTGCCTGATATTCTTACCTTCCCCTCAAACCCAAGGCGCATGCATGACCGCTGCCGGCATCACTCGCCTCCCTTCTTGGCTGCGCGCGGCACCACCTGCCGCTCACAAGAGCAGAAGGTCTAGCCGCAATGTGGGCTCAAGGAGAGGTAAGTGACTTTGGCGAACGGCGGGGTGCCCCAGCAGGAAGGACCAAAACCCGGGATATTGAAAATTCTTGGTTTTGGTCCACTTTAAGTAATGTCAACTTCCTCCTACTATCTATGTAAGCTCCTCCCACTGTCTATAGGCTTGACCTAGCTTTTCACATTCTTGTGACTTATGTGGATATCCTTTAAGCTCCTCCTACCTTTGCCCACGCCCTTCATCGCAAGTTTTTTTTCTTTCTTGATCAATGGCGCGATCCCGTTTCTCATGAGCACCTCCTCCTACTTTTATGTCACAAGCCCTCTCTGCTTTAGTCACGTGCTAAACTCACAGACTGCTCCCCCTTTTTTCTCACCCATGCTTTCCCTAAAACACACTCCCAGCCCTGCACGTTTACATCCAGATGGATTAGGTCATAAAATCCCATCATGCATCGTGTTTGAGACACGATTTGATGAGGCAAGACGTGCGAAACACTAGTACAGTCCAGTTCTGTCAGACTTCCCGGCTACAACCAAGGTAAAGGTAGACTTCTGGCAAGAAGTGAGGGCTGGGCGGAGCTCCAGATGTGGGGCGAAGCATGGAAATAAAGGTCAGTGAGACAGAACAGAGTTCAGGGGTTTAATAAAGACTGGTAATAGATACAAATTCCAGGGCTGGCAGCAGATAGACAAAGTCCATTAAACAATCCGTGTTCAGAGGCTGGTGACAGACCAAATAAAAGTCCAGGGGTTGGCGGCAAATAGGCAAAGTCCATTAAGCAATCTGTGTTCAGAGGCTGGCGACAGACCAAATACAGATTCCAGGGGTTGGCGACTGACAGGCAAAGTCCATTAAACAATCTGTGTTCAGAGGCTGGCGACAAACCAAATACAGATTCCAGGGGTTGGCGACTGACAGGCAAAGTCCATTAAACAATCTGTGTACAGAGGCTGGCGACAAACCAAATACAGATTCCAGGGGTTGGCGACTGACAGGCAAAGTCCATTAAACAATCTGTGTTCAGAGGCTGGCGACAAACCAAATACAGATTCCAGGGGTTGGCGACTGACAGGCAAAGTCCATTAAGCAATCTGTGTTCAGAGGCTGGCGACAAACCAAATACAAATTCCAGGGGTTGGTGGCAGACAGGCAAAAGTCCATTAAACAATCTGTGTTCAGAGGCTGGCGACAGACTAAATACAAATTCCAGGGGTTGGTGACTGACAGGCAAAGTCCATTAAACAATCTGTGTTCAGAGGCTGGCGACAGACCAAATACAAATTCCAGGGTTGGCAGCAAACAAGCAAAGTCCAATAAATAATCCGAAATTCTAACCGTGTAATCCGTGCGAGGGTTAATCCAGTATCACAGTCAGGAGTTGCAGGAAACAGGAATCACAGCTTCCAGGAACTGAGCTGATATCACAGCAATGAATACAGGCCAGCTGTCCATTTAAATAGGGCTGTCAATTAGAGCAGGGAGGGATGTGTCCGAGTCTGAGTGAGGTCACTTCCTGTATACAGGCCAAGGAAAACCCGGAAGTAAAAAAACAAGCCTAAGAAGCTTCGTGCAGTTGCAGTGAGCCGAACACCAGGTGGCGCTGTTGAGCAGTGCAATGGATGAATAGCCAGGTCTAGAACAAACACCCAAAGCACTTCTGCGGCTGTGTGCAGAGATCAATGGAAGACGGAGCCTGACAAGTTCTTAATGACCTGAAGTACGGTTGGGGGCGGTATCATTATAGAGGGGAAATTATTTAAAAGGCCGCAAACTGTTTGGGGGCGGAGTTTCAAACTTTACAAACTGGACACAAACACTGTAATATAATACGGCGATCCTGTTACAGCGCATGAATTGATGGGGGAGAGGGGCGGCGGGGTTCATTTCCATATCCGGTCATTGGTTGTACTGTATAGTGGGGGAAGAGCACAGCCAATCGGCTCACAAAGAGGCGGTGTCCCGCGTGCATCCTGTCCGTTCCTAGTGATTCTATTGGCTTGTTTCATGGTTATCTGTACAGGGACAGGTCTGGCATACGACAAATAATAGGAGCTTGTTTAAAATGTGTAATGATCCGGCACATAAATCTGTCAATAAACTTTTAATTACCTGGATTTAACTTGCCTCCCACTTTTTGGTATTTGCCAGTGACGGCAGCAACGGGTAAAAATCACTAGGCCCTGATGGCAGCAACAGGTAAAAATCACCAGGCCCCGATGGCAGCAACAGGTAAAAATCTCCAGGCCCCGATGGCAGCAACGGGTAAAAATCACCAGACCCGATGGCAGCAACAGGTAAAAATCACCAGGCCCCGATGGCAGCAACGGGTAAAAATCACCAGGCCCCGATGGCAGCAACGGGTAAAAATCACCAGGCCGCAATGGCAGCAACAGGTAAAAATCACCAGGCCCCGATGGCAGCAACAGGTAAAAATCACCAGGCCCCGATGGCAGCAACGGGTAAAAATCACCAGACCCCGATGGCAGCAACAGGTAAAAATCACTAGGCCCCAATGGCAGCAACAGGTAAAAATCACCAGGCCCCGATGGCAGCAACAGGTAAAAATCACCAGACCCGATGGCAGCAACAGGTAAAAATCACCAGGCCCCAATGGCAGCAACGGGTAAAAATCACCAGGCCCCGATGGCACAGCCATCTTTCTCTCTCTGCAGATTACTTGTGTTGTATCCTTCAGCCAAGCAAACTCAGAACTCAGCAAAGCAAACGTACACATAAATCTGTCAATAAACTTTAATTACCTGGAATTAACTTGCCTCCCAGTTTTTGGTATTTGCCAGCGATGGCAGCAACAGGTAAAAATCACCAGGCCCCGATGGCAGCAACGGGTAAAAATCACCAGGCCCGGATGGCTCAGCCATCTTTCTCTCAGCAGATTACTTGTGTTGTATCCTTCAGCCAAGCAAACTCGAAACTCAGCAAAGCAAACGTACTCATGTCAACTTCAGACTAAGATGGCGCCGAGCAGCTATATTCTAAGTATGTCACACACCCCGCTTCAAGATATTCATAACCTGTGGGTATACTGACCTGAAGAGGGCGATCTGCAGAGATGATTGGAGGAAAGTAAGCCCCTCCCGGTCCATAAATACCTGGGACCTCCCACTCATTACCCAGTCTTCATCTCTGCAGACGGCGAGCAAGCAGAAGATGATGTCTCCTCCTTGCACAGGGGGTTTTCAAGGTAGCCGGGTCTACTCCCAGCCAATATTATTTATTACCGCTCGGACTCTTTCTTCCCCTATTTATATATATATATATATATGCCTCCCAGTTTTGACTGCGGTCCGGGTGAAGGTATACTAGCACCACAGGTGCTCAGGAGCTATGCTCCGCCGCGAGACCCTATATAGAGGGTAGGCGGTTATACCGGGTTGGTGACCCCGGTTTCGGATGCCCTGTCCATGGGAATAATTTCCCCTAATTGGCCTACCCCCTCCTTCCTAGCACTGGGTTGGGGGTCCTCTCCTCAGAATTAAGATATTCCCGATGTGGAGCTTCTGGTAGTAATCCCTCAATTATTTGGTTGCACTGTTTTATTTATCTGTTGTGTGTGTTATATATGACAGTATGGTTTGGGAAACTTCCTTGGCTCCTGACAGACACCGCGGCCGCCATTGCCGCCGCGGTGCTGTAATTTACCTCAGAAGGCGGAGGGGAGGGTTTCTCCCCTCACGCTCTTCTGTTGGGGGCGGGGCCAGGCCTTCTGCGTGAGGCCGCGGCCCGCGCCCTTTATGTCCGGTGATGGTGGTGGCGTGGCTTCAGCGGGGTAGCGGCTCGCATGTACAGCGGGCCGCTACCGGCATTATGTGACGTGCCCGGTGCCGCGGGTCCCCGCGACACCGGCGCGCGGGGTGTCACAGCGGAGGGGAGCTTCTCCCCTCACGCGCTTAGTCATTGGGGGCGGGGCCGGACTTGGGGCGCGTCGCCGCAGCCCGCCCCCTCTCTAGTTCCCTGCTCCGCTGAGGAGCTTGTAGCTCCTAATGGTCTGGTGAAAGGGGGGCGGAGCCGGTAAAGCACGCGGTCCGCGCTGGCCACGCCCCCCTTCTTCGTCTCCCGCTCTCACCTGCTGCTGATTTACCTCAGACCGGAGACGCAGCGTGCTGGCAAGGAGAGTTCTGGATTAGCCCGGAGGCTCTGTGAGTGGCCCTGCGGGCCTTTTTTATTCCACCACTTGCACATATTTACAGAGCTTTAGGTTTCTCATTGTGTTTTCTGTATTTTAGGTGAATCTTCAGGGAATTTTAAAAAGGGGTTTCTCCCGGTCCTGGGTCCCTGGGTATTTTCACTAGGTTTTTACAAATTCCTCCCACTTGGACACTATAAGGGCATCCCGGGTTGCTTAATAGCGTAATTCCCTCGGTCATAGCGACTTCTCAAGTTCACCTTATGGAGGCATCCCAGGATTCCGGGCTCCCCTCGGGACAATCTCGGAAGTGTTTGGGTTGTGGGGTATCCCTAACTGGGGATGATTTCTTTTTATGTATATCATGTGCACAACAGACTATTACGCGGCAGTCAGGACCCCAGGCTTCTGGGTCAGCACCGCCGGCTTCATCCCCTCCCCCTCCCATTTTGACCCGTGCCCTGTGTGATGTTGTCATGGGGGGGCAGTCGCAATCTGATGTGGGTGCCAGATTGGCCAGTATTGAAAAATGTATTTCCACTACGGTAGCCAAGAAGGCAGCGGCCAAGAGAAAGCATTTGTCTACGGTTTCTCATTTTGAATATGATGATGCGGATGGTCTGGATTGGTCAGATTATTCCCCTCCAGAGGAAGGGGAGGTATTTGAGGATTCGGATAATTCCGAGGATCAGCAAATTGTTGGTGCTGATTCTGATCGGGGGTCAGGGAGTTCCTCGGACACTCCTAATGTTCTGACTCAGATGTTTGAGGTTCTGGCTATCTCGCCTCCGGCGGAGGTCCCTCAACAACAAGGGGGGTTTTTAATGAGGAATCCAGACCGCGCTTAGAATTCCCTAATCAAAAGCATTTTGATAATATTATTTCCAAGGAGTGGGAGAGGCCAGCTCGGCTCCCAGGCATTCCTCAGAGTTGGGATAGAAGGTATCCTTTCCCCGTGGACACGGTTAAGCGCTGGGCTTCCCCCCCCCCCCCCCCCCGAGGTGGACCCCCCAATTTTGGGGTTATCCAACTCAGCCGTTTTGAATAACCCTGATTGTTCCTCCCTCAAGGATGGTGAGGATAAACGCATTGACCAGATGGCTTGTCATGGTTTTGCCAGTATTGGGGCAGCCATATGGCCTGTTTGTGCCTCATCGCTGTTGGTGGTGGCTACTAGAAAGGTGGTCAGGGATTTGTTATCCTCTTCCGGTTTGGATCCGGACAGTGATGAATTTCTTGGACTGAAACGTTGTGACGTGTTTCTGTCCTTCATTTTAGCCGCTTTGGATGATTCCTTGATGATGAGTAGCAGAGCCTCTGCTTTAATGGTGACTATTAGGCGTTCAATTTGGTTGTGCCAGTGGGCGGCTGATTTTGGGTCTAAAAAGTCTCTGACGTCTCTTCCCTTCGTTGGGTTAAGGCTTTTTGGAGACAAATTGGACTCAGTAGCTAAAGGTGGAAAATTACCTAAACGCAGGAAGCATTGTCGCCCCTTTCGAGGGGCGGCTTCCTTCACCCCTTCCTTTCGGGGATCCAGAGCGGGAAGAGGTTTTGCCTTCCCTTCTACAAGAGGAGACTCCTGGAATAGGGGCAGAGGTCGTGCCCATTCAGGATACAGTTGGGGTTCTAAACCCAAGCCCGCGGCCAAGCCTGCTCAACAATGAGGGGGCGCCCTCACCCGTGCGGGTGGGGGGGCCGCTGCGACACTTCTCCCAAGTCTGGATTCGGGAGGTCTCGGACAAGTGGATCAGGGAAGTGGTGTCTTCCGGTTACAAGCTGGAGTTCGAGTCCCGCCCCCCCCGCGTTTCCTCAGGTCTCGGGTGTCCCCGGACGCACAGGCTGCACTGCAGCTCCGGGCGGCGGTATCGAGTCTTCTAGAAATGGCGGTCATTTGCCCAGTGCCCCCATTAGACCGGGGTCGGGGTTTTCACTCAAATCTGTTCACGGTCCCCAAGAAGGATGGCTCCGTTCGGCCCATCCTGGACCTAAAGATTCTCAACAAATTTGTCAGGCTGCGAAAATTTCGCATGGAAACGTTGCGTTCTGCTATCCACTCTCAGGGGGACTTCATGACGTCCATAGAAATCCAGGACGCTTACCTCCATGTTCCCATTTTTCCCGCGCACCAGAAGTTTCTAAGGTTCGCGGTGGAGGATCGGCACTTTCAATTTGTAGCTCTTCCCTTCGGTCTCACCACAGCTCCAAGGGTTTTCACCAAGGTGCTTGCTGGGGTGATGGCTCTTCTCAGAGCTCAGGGGATTCGCATAGTGCCATATCTGGACGATCTCCTCATCTTGGCATCGTCATTCAGCCAAGCGGAATTGGACACCAGGACGGTTCTATCCACTCTGGAGAGGTTCGGCTGGGTGATCAATTACCCCAAGTCCTCCCTCTACCCGTCCAGGTTAATATCCTTTCTGGGGATGTCTCTGGATACAGATCAGGCAAGAGTGTTCCTTCCTCAGTCCAAGGTTCTTTTGATTCAGGAGTTGATTCGGTCGCTCATGTCCATTCCTCGGCCGTCCATCCGGCTAGGGATGAGACTGGTGGGTTTGATGGTGGCCTCCTTCGAGGCAGTCCCCTTTGCTCAGTTTCACACAAGGACACAACTCCATCTGTTGTCGGTCTGGGACAGGTCTCCTCAGTCGCTGGATCAATTCTTTCAGATGTCCCCCCGGGTTTGCCGCTCGTTTCGGTGGTGGCTGAACTCAGCCAACCTGCTGAGGGGCAGATCCTTTCGGACTCCCCAGTGGGAGATAGTCACCACGGATGCCAGCCTCTCAGGATGGGGGGGCTTCTGGAAAGATCTGCAATTTCAGGGTTTGTGGGGTCCCCTGGAAGCCCACGAGCCTATCAATGTTCTGGAACTGAGAGCCATCAGGATGGTTCTTTGTCATTTGACTCATCAACTGCGAGACTTGCCGGTCCAGGTCCGGTCGGACAATCGGACGGCGGTTGCCTACATCAATCACCAGGGAGGGACTCGCAGCAGGAGTGCCCTCAAGGAAGTGTCTCTGATTCTGGGATGGGCGGAGAGCCACGTCCCGTGCATCTCTGCGGTCTACATCCCGGGAGTGGAGAACACGGAGGCGGACTCTCTGAGCAGGCTGTCACCCCGCAAAGGGGAGTGGTCTCTCAATCCCAAGGTCTTTCTCACAATCTGTCGCAAGTGGGGGTCACCGGAGGTGGACCTCTTTGCCTCCCGTCACAATCACAAACTTCCATCATTTGTGTCTCTGGCGAAGGACCCTCTGGCTCTTGCAACGGATGCCATGTCTCTGAACTGGAGGGATCTGGGTTTTCTGTACCTGTTTCCTCCGTTTCCCATGGTGGCCAGAGTAGTGCGCAAGCTGGCTCTGGAGGGAGCACCAGCAATCCTGGTGGCTCCAAGGTGGCCAAGACAGGTCTGGTTCGCAGACGTGGTAAGGTTGGCAGAAGATCAGTTCGCTCTGCCCCTGCTGCCAGATCTACTCACACAGGGTCATCTTCGTTACCCCAATTTACCAACGCTGGCTTTGACGGCGTGGCTGCTGAAACCTCCATCTTGAAGGAAGAAGGGCCTTCGGATGCTGTGATTCGGACTCTTATTAGTGCTAGGAAGAGGTCTTCATCATCTGTGTACTATAGGACTTGGCGGTCTTATATTGATTGGTGTGAGACTAGGGCCTTCCCTTGTAGGGAATTCTCTATTTCTAGAATCTTGGAGTTCCTGCAACATGGTTTGGACCTAGGGCTCCAACTCAGTACTCTGAAGGGGCAGGTGTCTGCCTTGGCGGTGTTTTTCCAAAAATCTTTTGCGCTTCATCCTTTGGTTAAGACTTTTTTCCAGGGGGTTACGCACGTGTGCCCTCCTAGGAAGGCTCTGATTCCGGTTTGGGATTTGAATTTGGTTCTTTCTGCTCTCCAGGGTCCCCCCTTTGAGCCTTTGCATGATATTGCCTTGTCTTCCCTTACACAGAAGGTGGCCTTTTTGGTAGCTATCACTTCCGTTAGATGTGTTTCTGAGTTGGTGGCTCTGTCTATTCAAGCTCCGTATTTTGAAAGACATCAGGACAAGGTGGTTTTCCATTTCAAGACGGACTTCCTTCCTAAGGTGGTTTCTTCCTTTCATCTAAACCAGGATATTGTTCTGCCCTCTCTGTGTCCCAATCCCAGCAACGACAAGGAGAGGGCTCTGCATTCCTTGGATGTGGTTCGCGTTGTGAAGTATTATTTGGTGGTAACGTCTTCCTTTCGCAAGACTGATGCCTTCTTTGTGGTGCCATTTGGGCCCAAGAAGGGTTTTGCACCCGCAAAGTCTTCCATCAGCAGGTGGATTCGTCAGGCCATTGTAGGGGCCTATTCTGCTAAGGGGAGAGATTCTCCCTTTTGTGTTACAGCTCATTCTACTCGTGCGGTTGGAGCGTCCTGGGCTTTTCAGCACCAGGCCTCTGTTGAGCAAGTTTGTAAGGCCGCTACTTGGTCTTCTGTTCACACTTTTTCCAAGTTTTACAAGGTTGATGTTCGGGCCTCAGTGGATGCTGTTTTTGGCCGCAAAGTTCTGCAGGCTGCAGTGGTTTAAGTTGTGCTTTATACCTTGTTTTGGATCCCCGCCCTTTATGGACACTGCTATTGGATGTCCCACATGTTATGGATATCTTGAAGCGGGGTGTGTGACATACTTAGAATAATACCATTTTGTGAATACTCACCTGTAAAATGGGTATTATAAGTATGTCACACACCCCGCTTCACCCGCCCTTTTGTATTCTGGATCCTTCATTTTGTGAACTTTGCGTTGTTATGACTTATATTTGGCTCTTCCTGGTCCCTTTCCTTACTGCTTCTGTATACTGGGTGATGAGTGGGAGGTCCCAGGTATTTATGGACCGGGAGGGGCTTTCTTTCCTCCAATCATCTCTGCAGATCGCCCTCTACAGGTCAGTATACCCACAGGTTATGAATATCTTGAAGCGGGGTGTGTGACATACTTATAATACCCATTTTACAAGGTGAGTATTCACAAAATGGTATTTTTCTAACCCACACCATATATATATATATATATATATATATATATATATATATATATATATATTTTATATATGTTCATGGGTAGCTGTGAATTCAGGACTCTTCTTTATGTTGTGTCTGCCATACCGTTGCCCCTCCTTCATCATCCTTGGTTGACTGGCCCCGCCTCCTCGGTCTGTTCTTCCAGCGAAAGAGAAGCAGACGTCTTTCTACAGCCTTATTATTGTTGCTGGGAAGATTTTTGTTTCTTCCTTTTTTGTATTGCCAAACAGATATAAAGTTATATTTCACATACGGACACAGAAGCTTTAATGTGTGATGGAATCCAGCTGCTTGGAAGCAACTGTAATCAAAGGTTAAATGTCCCCATAAGACACATCCAGGCATGAAAGGAGGAAAATAAGAAACATTGCAACCAAATACGGTGCTAAAATCCCCCCCCCCCAATCGCCCCATTACAGGCAATGTGCAGAATCCCTCCCATTACAGGCAGTGTGCAGAATCCCCCCCCCCATTACAGGCAGTGTGCAGAATCCCCCCCCCCCATTACAGGCAGTGTGCAGAATCCCCCTATTGCAATCACTGTGCTGTGGCATCCCCTATTATAGGCAGTGTGCTGAGGCATCCCTTATTACAAGCAGTGCGCTTTAGGATCCCCCAGTGTTTTGCGGCATCCCCTATTACAGGCAGTATGCTGAGGCATCCCCTATTACAGGCAGTATGCTGAGGCATCCCCTATTACAGGCAGTATGCTGAGGCATCCCCTATTACAGGCAGTATGCTGAGGCATCCCCTATTACAGGCAGTATGCTGAGGCATCCCATGTTACAGGCAGTGTGCTGTGGCATCCCCCATTACAGGCAGTGTGCTGCAGCATCTCCTATTACAGGCAGTGTGCTGTCGCATCCCCTATTATAGGCAGTGTGCTAAGCAATCCCCTATTACAAGCAGTGCGCTTTAGGATCCCCAAGCGTTTTGCGGCATCCCCTATTACAGGCAGTGTGCTGCAGCATCACCTATTACAGGCACTATACCGAGGCATCCCCTGTTACAGGCAGTGTGCTGTAGCATCCCCCATTACAGGCAGTGTGCTGCAGCATCCCCTATTACAGGCATCCCCTATTACAGGCAGTGTGCTGTGGCATCCCCTATTACAGACAGTGTGCTGTGGCATCCCCTATTACAGGCAGTGTGCTGTGGCATCCCCTATTACAGACAGTATGCTGCGGCATCCGCTATTACAGGCAGTGTGCTGTGGCATCCCCTATTACAGACAGTGTGCTGTGGCATCCCCTATTACAGGCAGTGTGCTGTGGCATCCCCTATTACAGACAGTGTGCTGTGGCATCCCCTATTACAGACAGTGTGCTGTGGCATCCCCTATTACAGACAGTATGCTGCGGCATCCGCTATTACAGGCAGTGTGGGGGAGACATTAGAGTGTGAGCTCTGAGGGACAGGAGGTCATGTGACTGCTTCTATGTACAGCGCTGTGGTATATGTCAGCTCTATATAAATGTATAATAACAGTGTGTGAGTGTGGGGGAGATATTAGAGTGTGAGCTCTGAGGGACAGGAGGTCATGTGACTGCTTCTATGTACAGCGCTGTGGTATATGTCAGCGCTATATAAATGTATAATAACAGTGTGTGAGTGTGGGGGAGACATTAGAGTGTGAGCTCTGAGGGACAGGAGGTCATGTGACTGCTTCTATGTACAGCGCTGTGGTATAGGTCAGCGCTATATAAATGTATAATAACAGCACGGGAGCCGGCTCAGCATGAGAAATACTATTTATTGCAGGTTGGCAGGCAATAAGCGTTGCTATTGGAGGATACTATAGGGGTGAGGCCCCTCCCCCACTCTTCCTCTAGCGCAGGACCCTCCTGATCTTCATCTGGCTCCTCAGCAGAGTGTCGGGGTATTCCACCCAGTTGTGCCAGGTGAAGGCGTTCTGCATGGGATCCCCGGGGGTGTAGCGAGCGTTGAGTCCCGCCCCCGCGCAGCCCTCCGAGTGATACCAGAAGCCGCCTCCCCAGTACTCAGCGCACGCCTGGACGTCTCCGTCTTGGTCCTTGTCGTACGTGGAGAACATGTGACCGGAGTGAGCGCTCAGCGCATCCCCTGCAACACAAGGTCACACTTAATCCGGACCTTCACTCTGAATAAGAGCCTATCTTATATGTTTCCCCCCTGTACATACAGATTGCTCACATTAATCCGGACCTTCACTCTGAATAAGAGCCACACCCTGTACATACAGATTGCCCACATTAATCCGGACCTTCACCCTGAATGACAGTCTATCTTATATGTTTCCCACACCCTGTACATACAGATTGCTCACATTAATCAGGACCTTCACCCTGAATAAGAGCCTATCTTATATGTTTCCCACACCCTGTACATACAGATTGCCCACATTAATCCGGACCTTCACCCTGAATAAGAGCCTATCTTATATGTTTCCCACACCCTGTACATACAGATTGCTCACATTAATCCGGACCTTCACTCTGAATAAGAGCCTATCTTATATGTTTCCCACACCCTGTACATACAGATTGCTCACATTAATCCGGACCTTCACCCTGAATAAGAGCCTATCTTATATGTTTCCCACACCCTGTGCATACAGATTGCTCACATTAATCCGGACCTTCACCCTGAATAAGAGCCTATCTTATATGTTTCCCACACCCTGTACATACAGATTGCCCACATTAATCCGGACCCTCACCCTGAATAAGAGCCTATCTTATATGTTTCCCCCACCCTGTACATACAGATTGCTCACATTAAAAATCATCCTACCTGCATCTACTGCATGTTATGAGCCTTTAAACATCCAAGATGGCGGCTCATGGAACATCAGGCAGCCTGCAAACAGGAAGTGCCTTCTGACTGTGCTGCTCTGCATTCTGGGATTGCTGACCTTTCCCTGACCCCAGCTCTGCTCTGTCTGAGCAAAGCACAGCTATAACCCGCCCCCCTGTACTTTATCCCACTCTCCTCGGTATGTGATATACCTGAGTAAAGATGGCGGCGCCCGTATCCTAGAGTCCTGAACAGAGTTGCAGCCCAGTGGGGGAAGAATAATAAGTGACTAAAAACTTACAATATATTAATTTTAGATGCTGGGGAATCGTTTTATAAGGGTTTGGGCTTTTTCATTAATCACGGTGAAGGTCCGGATTAAAGGAGCATTACAACTGCGGCTCCTCCCCCTCCAGTCCTCTCAGGGTTAATACGCATTAAAGGGACAGTCCAGTCTAAATAACTCTTGTGGTTCATAATGGGATTCCTGCAGCTGCCGCCCCATTGCCTTCTTTTGAGAGGTGAAGGGGCGGAGCCAGTGCTTTCTCTCATACAACTCAATAGAAGGCAATGGGGCGGCAGCTGCAGGAATCCCATTATGAACCACAAGAGTTATTTAGACAGGACTGTCCCTTTAAAGCGGACCAAAACCCAGGGCATCCCGAAAGACAGAAAAAAAGAAGAGAGAGAAAGAAAAAGAGTGAGAGAGAGAGGAAAGAAATGAAGTAAACGAGAAAAAGAAGAATAACAGAGAAAGATAGTGAGAGAGAAAAGAAAGAAAGAAAAAAAGAACAAGAACAGAGAAAAAGAATAGAGAGAGAGAAAGGGGGGAGAGAGAAAGAAAAAGAGAAGAAGAAGAACAGAGAAAGAAAAAGAGAAGAACAGAGACAAAGGAGAGAAAGAAAATGAGTGAGAGAGAGAAAGAGAAAAGAAATAAAGTAAACTAGAAAAAGAAGAATAACAGAGAAAGATATTGAGAGAGAGAAAAGAAAGAAAGAAAAAAAGAACAACAGAGAAAAAGAATAGAGGGAGAGAAAGGGGGGAGAGAGAAAAAGGAGAGAAAGAAAGAAAATGAGTGTGAGAGAGAGAAAAGAAAAAAAGAACAGAAAAAGAGTGTGAGAGAGTAAAGAATAAAAAAGAAAAAGAGAAGAAGAAGAAGAACAGAAAAAGAGTGGGAGAGAAAGAAAAGAGAAAAACAGAGAAAAGGGAGAGAAAGAGAAAAGAAAGAAATAAAGTAAACGAGAAAAAGAAGAATAACAGAGAAAGATATTGAGAGAGAGAAAAGAAAAAAAGAACAGAAAAAGAGTGAGAGAGAGAAAGAAAGAGAAAAGAGTGAGGGAAAGAAAGGGAGAGAGA
Source organism: Gastrophryne carolinensis (assembly GCA_027917425.1). Taxonomy (NCBI): domain Eukaryota; kingdom Metazoa; phylum Chordata; class Amphibia; order Anura; family Microhylidae; genus Gastrophryne; species Gastrophryne carolinensis. The sequence continues at coordinate 11,786,881 of CM051240.1, read as the reverse complement.
GAGAAAAAGGAAGAAAAATAGAGAGAAACAGCGAGAAAGAGAAAGAAAGAGAGAGAAAGAAACTGGGTACAAAAGGTGTGAGGAGTGAGATGTGGGTAAGCCCGCTGCTCCAGCTCCTGTCGCCCCCCCTTACCGGCGCCCTGTGTGACCGCACACCGCAGACGCCGCCCATGTACAGAGGGAGGCAAATTCGAGCCCTGTGATTGGTGGGTAATATTTTTCCTAGTGTAATTCATGTGGTTCCATGGGGTGTAGGCCCGCCCCCTCCTGGTTACTCCTGGCTCCGCCCCCACCACTATCTCATTAGAAAGTTATTTAGTTCACTTTGGTAGTAAATTAACTATAAACGCAAAGGTGAAGAGATCGAGCCCTGTGATTGGTGGGTATTTTTTTTCCAAGTGTAATTCATGGGGTATAGCTCCGCCCCCTCCCCTGAGGTTATTCTTTTAAATGCAATTTATGTGGTTCTAATAGGGTGTAGCCCCGCCCCCTCCTCTGAGGTTAGTCCTGGCTCCGCCCCTCCTCTGAGGTTAGTTGTGGCTCCGCCCCTCCTCTGAGGTTAGTCCTGGCTCCGCCCCCTCCCCTGAGGTTATTCTTTTTAATGTAATTTATGCGGTTCTGATAGGGTGTAGCTCCGCCCCCTCCTCTGAGGTTAGTCCTGGCTCCGCCCCTCCTCTGAGGTTAGTCCTGGCTCTGCCCCTCCTCTGAGGTTAGTCCTGGCTCCGCCCCCTCCTCTGAGGTTATTCTTTTAAATGTAATTGATGTGGTTCTAATAGGGTGTAGCCCCGCCCCCTCCTCCGAGGTTAGTCCTGGCTCCGCCCCCACCACTATCTCATTAGTAAGCTGCCGGGTTATTTAGTTCAGTGTGGCAGTGAATGGTAGCCCAGGTGGAACTACAAGCACCAGCATGCCCTGCCACCAGAAAGCAAGGCTTACCCGCTCCTCCGTCCCGGAACGTGGCCACCCACAGGCGGTAGCCGTCACTGTCGGGGTTCAGGGCGTGGCGGGAGAGGCTGAAGTTGCCGTACTCGGCGGAGGCCCGGCGGCCCGCCCCGTCCTCTAGCTCCACCCTCAGCTCGCAGTCCCCGCCCACGGCCAGACGGTAGATGTTCTGTAAACCTGCCGGACAAACACAGAGATCGCATTAAAGTCTAGAGGTCCCCTTTAAAGCGGAACAAAACCTACCTGGAATCTCAAAGGTTTCCAGGGTCGGCAAGAGGTGAGTTGTTGGGGGCTTTCTAGGGGGTTTCACGCAGTTTGTGATGCCCCCGGGAAACTGAAAAAAACCCGAAAAGTCAAATTCCCGGGTTTTGTTCTGCTTTAACAATGTGATACGCTCTTTAAAATAATTTTAAAAAAAGAATCCCCCTTTAATTTCAGTAGCAATTTGGTAACTAAAGCTGGAGGTTCCCTTTAACAAAGCGATAGGCTCCTTAGGGTGAAGGAAGAATATCCCTTTAAGTTCAGTAGTACTTGTGAATATTTATATGTATGTAAAGCTAGAGGGCCCCTTTAACAAAGTGCTGCTAAAATTAAAGGGGCGCTCTCTTTCATTCTAGAGACGTTATTACTTTAGTATATAGAGCTAGAGGCCCCCTTTAACAAAGTGCTACTGAAATTAAAGAGAGATTCTAAACAACTTATTACTTTGTTTAAAGGGGGCATCCAGCTTTATACACCGAAGTAATACGTTATTTAGCGTGAATGAAGACTCCTCCTTTAATTTCAGTAACGCTTTGGTATCCAAAGCCAGGGGTCCCCTTTAACAAAGTACAATTATTTAGTATGAAAGAAGACTCCTCCTTTAATTTCAGTGGCACATCAGTAAATAACAGTAGTGGTCCTCTTTACAAAGTAATTAATTCTTTAGAGTGAAAGAAGAATCCCCCTTTAATTTCAGTAAAACTTTGGGATATAAAACTAGTGGTCCCCTTTAACAAAGTAAAGTTATTTAGAGTGGAAAAAAAGAATCCCCCCTTTAATCTCAGAGGGCCGTTAGTTTTATATCCCAAAGTGCTGCTGGAATTAATACATTATTTACCGTAGTGTGAATGAAGACTCCTCCTTTAATTTCAGTAACACATTGGTATCTAAAGCCAGTGGTCCCCTTTAACAAACTAAAGTTCTTTAGAATGAAAGAAGAATCCCTCTTTAATTTCAGGGACACATCGGTAAATAACGGTAGTGATCCCCCTTATCAAAGTAATACGTTCCATAGAGTGAAAGAAGAATCCCCCTTTATTTTGGGACTTAAACTTTGGGATATAAAGCTAGTGGTCCCCTTTAATAAAGTCAATTTATTTAAAGTGAAAAAAGAATCCCCCTTTAATTTCAGAGGGCTGCTAGTTTTATATCCCAAAGTGCTGCTGAAATTAAAGGGGGATTCTTCTTTCACTCTAAAGAACGTATTACTTTGTTAAAGGGGACCTCCAGCTTTATATACTGATGTGCTACTGAAATTAAAGGGGGATTCTTCTTTTACTCTAAAGAACGCATGTCATTACTAAAGGGGCCCTATAGCTTTATACTGCATACCAAAGTGCTACTGAAATTAAAGGGGGATTCCTCTTTCACTCATTGCTTTGTTAAAGGGATCCTCCAGCTTTGTCTGGGGATGTTGTAATGTAGCTAAAGAAGGATCATTTGTTTCACCCTAAAGAATGATCTGCTTTGTTAAAGGATGACTCTAGCATTATATATATATATATATTGGTGGAGTGAAGAGGGGATTCTTCTTTCACTCCGTTTGTTAAAGTATAACTCTGCATTATTTATACAGATGGGTGTTACTATAGTTAAAGGGGGAGTCTCCCTTCACTGTAAAGAATTACTTTCTTAAAGTGAACTTCAACTTTCCATACAGATGTGATACTTTGCTTAAAGGGGGATTCTTCTTTTACTCAATGGGACTCATTACTTGTTTAAAAGGGAACCTCTCGCTTTATTTAGGGATGTTGCAATGTATCTGTATCAGGATCTTTCACTTTAAAGAATAAACTACTTTGTTAAAGGGTAACTCTACCATTACTGATACAGATAGGTGATACTATAGTGAAGGGGGGAGTCTCTTTTCACTCTAAAAAAATTACTTTGTTAAAGGGGAACTCCAACTTTCTATACAGATGTGTTACTTTACTTAAAGGGGGGTTCTTCTTTTACTCAATGAGACTCATTACTTGTTTAAAGGGAACCTCTGGCTTTATATAGGGATGTTGCAATGTATCTGAATCAGGCTCTAAATGATATTTTTTTGTTAAAGGGTAACTCTGTGTATATATATATATATATATATATATATATATATATATATAATATATTTGATAGAGTTAATGGGGGTCTTCTCGCACTCTAAAGAATGAACTACCTTGTTAAAGGGTAACTCTACCATTACTGATACAGATAGGTGATATTAAAGGGGGGTTCTTCTTTCACGCTAAAGAATTATTTTGTTAAAGGGAACCTCTAACTTCTTATAAAGTGTTACTGTACTTAAAGATGGTTCTTCTTTTACTAACAGTTTAAGGGGGACCTCTAGCTTTATTTAGGGATGTTGCAATGTAGCTGTATTAGGATCTTTCTTTGTTAAAGGGTAACTCTCTCTCTCTCTCTATATATATATATATATGTGGATAGAGTTAATGGGGGAGTCTAAAGAATGATCTCTACCATTACTGATACAGATAGGTGATACTATAGTTAAAGGGGGAGTCTTGTCTTTTTTTCAATTTAAATAACTACTTATACCTCTAACTTCATATAATGTGTTACTGTACTTAAGGAGAGACTCTTCTGTTACTCGACTTTTTAACTGCAGGTAAAGCAGGATTCTTCTTCCTTTCCATCTTAAACTTCTAGTTTAAAGGGGGATTCTTCTTTCACTCTAAATAATAAATTACTTTGTACTATTACTAAGTTTATTAACTAAGCATTAACGATACAGATGTGTTATTATAGTTAAAGGCGGAGTCTTCGTTCACTCATAGGAATGAGAGCGTGCGGAAGTGATGGGTGATGCTGAAGAAAGGCTTTAGAAGCCTCCTTATCTCTATGATGTCATAGTGGGCGGGGCCGGAATGAATATGGTGGGGGTGGGCGGAGCACTCACCCAGCCAGTACTCGCCATCCGCGTCACCAAAGCCGTTCACATAGTCCCGCCAGGGCTGCTGGAAATCCACCGAACCGTCCTGCCGCTTCTGGAAGACCTGACGAAGCAGAGAGAGGGCGAAACGCGTTGGGGACAATGCTGAAAGTTACTTTGATGCTATTATTAAGATGAGCAGCATAGTTTAGCACTTCTATTGCCGATCAGCCAATCGTTACACAGATATCATGTCCCAACCCCTCTCACCGTCCTGGCACTTCTGGAAGACCTGACAAAGCAGAGAGAGGGCGAAACGCGTTGGGGGACAATGCTGAACGTTACTTTGATGCTATTATAAGGATGAGCAGCATAGTTCAGCACTGCTATTGCCGATCAGCCAATCATTACACAGATATCATGTCCCAACCCCTCTCACTGTCCTGGCACTTCTGGAAGACCTGACGAAGCAGAGAGAGGGGGCGAAACGCGTTGGGCGACAATGCTGAACTTTACTTTGAAGCTATTATTAAGATGAGCACCGCTATTGCTGATCATCCAATCATCACACAGATATCAGATCCCTCCCCCTCTCACCGTCCAGATCTTGCCGTCAGCAGTCCTGTCGCAGTAGACAGGCAGGGGGCGCTGCGCTCCATGGGGGAAGATGAAATAAACCCCATCAGTCTTCTGGCTTCTGTCCCACACCTCCTGGCAATCCAGAGGGAACCTCTCCACCTCCACATTGTGCTGAGCGGCTGCAGACGAGAGCAGAGGCCGATCACTTACCTGTGACTGGAGGGAGGGGTTATAATGGAAGGTTACTTACCCGGCAGCTGATTGGCTGAGCTCCCGGCAATGACAGATAGATGACACACGAAAAACACCAGTAGGATCTGCCGGGAACCAATCAAATCATTTGTAAAGAGAACCTGTCACTGCCCAGATCCCACCCCCCCATCTCCAGCAACCAATAGGAGGACCTCGCTGTACAGCGCTGTGGTATATGTCAGCGCTATATAAATTTATAATGTGGAGGAGACATTATAGTGTGAGCTCTGAGGGACAGGAAGTCATGTGACTGCTTCTACGTACAGCGCTGTGGTATATGTCAGTGCTATATAAATTTATAGTGTGGGGGAGACATTAGAGTGTGAGCTCTGAGGGACAGGAAGTCATGTGACTGCTTCTATGTACAGCGCTGTGGTATAGGTCAGCGCTATATAATGAGGTATCATAAAGCAGAGCTGCTGATTGGCTGACTCACCTCCATGCTGGTCGGATGGTCTGTATGTATGTGTGTCGGGGTCAGTTCTATATATACCCTGACAGTGGCGTGTTTCAGGGGGGAGATGGGGGACAGGAATATTGGGGGATGTCCGTCCGTCTCAATAGACAATTGATGATAACAAAGAGATACAGAGAAGATAAAGCGCTGACTCTGCGGGGGAACTCCGCCCGGGAGAGGAAGCAAACTAACTGTCACCCTGCAGTACGTCCAGCGCAGAATCCGGGGAGACCCGGCTGCAATCCTCACCCTAAAGAGGAACAAAACCCAGGATTCTGACCCAGGGGCGTGTCAATGTGGGATGCCCCCCCATTGCCCAGTAATATCTCACCTCATCCCATTTTGCATGCGGGGGGCGTCTCGTCCAATCAGAGCTGTTTGCTGTGCATATTAACCCGGACCTTCACCATGATTTAATGAAAAGCCCAAACCCTTATAAAACGATTCCCCAGCATCTAAAATTAATATATTTTAAGTTTTTAGTCACTTACTTATTATTCTTTCCCCCACTGGGCTGCAAATCTGTTCAGGAATTTAGGATACGGGCGCCGCCATCTTGCCTCAGAAGCATCACACTTACTGAGGAGAGGAGAGTGGGATAAGGTACAGGGGGCGGGTTATAGCTGTGCTTTGCTCAGACAGAGCAGAGCTGGGGTCAGGAAAGGTCAGCAATCCCAGAATGCAGAGCAGCACAGTCAGAAGGCACTTCCTGTTTGCAGGCTGCCTGATGCTCCATGAGCCGCCATCTTGGATGTTTAAAGGCTCATAACATGCAGTAGATGCAGGTAGGATGATCTTTAATGTGAGCAATCTGTATGTACAGGGTGTGGGAAACATATATGATAGGCTCTTATTCAGGGTGAAGGTCCGGATTAATGTGAGCAATCTGTATGTACAGGGTGTGGGAAACATATATGATAGGCTCTTATTCAGGATGAAGGTCCGGATTAATGTGAGCAATCTGTATGTACAAGGTGTGGGAAACATATAAGATAGGCTCTTATTCAGGATGAAGGTCCGGATTAATGTGAGCAATCTGTATGTACAGGGTGTGGGAAACATATAAGATAGGCTCTTATTCAGGATGAAGGTCTGGATTAATGTGAGCAATCTGTATGTACAGGGTGTGGGAAACATATATGATAGGCTCTTATTCAGGATGAAGGTCCGGATTAATGTGAGCAATCTGTATGTACAGGGTGGGGGAAACATATATGATAGGCTCTTATTCAGGGTGAAGGTCCGGATTAATGTGAGCAATCTGTATGTACAGGGTGTGGGAAACATATAAGATAGGCTCTTATTCAGGATGAAGGTCCGGATTAATGTGAGCAATCTGTATGTACAGGGTGTGGGAAACATATAAGATAGGCTCTTATTCAGGATGAAGGTCCGGATTAATGTGAGCAATCTGTATGTACAGGGTGTGGGAAACATATAAGATAGGCTCTTATTCAGGGTGAAGGTCCGGATTAATGTGAGCAATCTGTATGTACAGGGTGTGGGAAACATATAAGATAGGCTCTTATTCAGGGTGAAGGTCCGGATTAATGTGAGCAATCTGTATGTACAGGGTATGGGAAACATATAAGATAGGCTCTTATTCAGGGTGAAGGTCCGGATTAATGTGGGCAATCTGTATGTACAGGGTGTGGGAAACATATAAGATAGGCTCTTATTCAGGGTGAAGGTCCGGATTAATGTGGGCAATCTGTATGTACAGGGTGTGGGAAACATATAAGATAGGCTCTTATTCAGAGTGAAGGTCCGGATTAATGTGGACAATCTGTATGTACAGGGTGTGGGAAACATATAAGATAGGCTCTTATTCAGAGTGAAGGTCCGGATTAATGTGGACAATCTGTATGTACAGGGTGTGGGAAACATATAAGATAGGCTCTTATTCAGAGTGAAGGTCCGGATTAATGTGGACAATCTGTATGTACAGGGTGTGGGAAACATATAAGATAGGCTCTTATTCAGGGTGAAGGTCCGGATTAATGTGAGCAATCTGTATGTACAGGGTGTGGGAAACATATAAGATAGACTCTTATTCAGGGTGAAGGTCTGGATTAATGTGTGCAATCTGTATGTACAGGGTGTGGGAAACATATAAGATAGGCTCTTATTCAGGGTGAAGGTCCGCTTTAATGATTGACTGCTGGAAATCTAGGGGGGATTCACACCCGATTCGGGATACCCCAGGGGCAGGTAGACAGCCTACAAAAATCCAGGACCGGTCGTGGCGGTGATAGATCCACTTTAAAGCAGAACAAAACCCAGGAATTTGACTTTCCCAGGTTTTGTTCCGTCCCCCACTTTGGATTCGGGATGCCCCGCTGTGTGAAACCCCCAGATTCTCCGCTCCCATGCTGCATACAGGGCGGGGGGGGGTCTCCACAATTCTTGGGTTTTGTTCCTCTTTAATGTGTAGCTACAGTCTCTGTCCATCTGATCTACTTCCTGGATTAATAATATTATCAGCAGTGTAAGCCGACATTAAAGCGGAACCAAACTCACCACTGCAGCTCCTCACCTCACACCATCAGTGAGCCCTGCATTAGAGAGATACTCACCTTTTCCTAGCAGAGCTCCATGTGATGGGGGACAGGAAACTACTGCACCTTCCCCCTCACACCATCAGTGACCCTGCATTAGAGAGATACTCACCTTTTCCTAGCAGAGCTCCATGTGATGGGGGACAGGAAACTAATGCACCTCCCCCCTCTCACCATCAGTGAGCCCTGCATTAGAGAGATACTCACCTTTTCATAACCACAGGACCTGCACCGGGGCCCGGCACACCAGGGAGGCCCCACCTCAAATCCTCGGCGTCTCGCTCGCATGATTGTCTATTGCCAATAAAATGAGATGAAGGAGTTAAACTACAACTTGGCCCAACTCCAGGAAGACAGATGGGGGACAAGGAAATAGGAATGTTACTGCAGGAAAAACCTGTCCTATTCTTAGTTAGCCACGCCCCCTCCTCTGTCCCCATCACCACTTCCTTCAAGAGCTCTGTAAGCCTTTGTTCTCAGAAGGAAAGTCCCGATAACATTAAAGGAGACCCCCGACCGAGCGTACACTCTATTAGGGTATAAGGGAGGATACAGGAGGAGAAGAGCTTACACTCTATTAGGGTATAAGGGAGGATACAGGAGGAGAAGAGCTTACACTCTATTAGGGTATAAGGGAGGATACAGAAGGAGAAGAGCTTACACTCTATTAGGGTATAAGGGAGGATACAGAAGGAGAAGAGCTTACAATCTATTAGGGTATAAGGGAGGATACAGAAGGAGAAGAGCTTACACTCTATTAGGGTATAAGGGAGGATACAGAAGGAGAAGAGCTTACAATCTATTAGGGTATAAGGGAGGATACAGGAGGAGAGGAGCTTACACTCTATTAGGGTATAAGGGAGGATACAGAAGGAGAAGAGCTTACACTCTATTAGGGTATAAGGGAGGATACAGGAGGAGAGGAGCTTACACTCTATTAGGGTATAAGGGAGGATACAGAAGGAGAAGAGCTTACACTCTATTAGGGTATAAGGGAGGATACAGGAGGAGAAGAGCTTACACTCTATTAGAGTATAAGGGAGGATACAGAAGGAGAAGAGCTTACACTCTATTAGGGTATAAGGGAGGATACAGGAGGAGAAGAGCTTACACTCTATTAGGGTATAAGGGAGGATACAGAAGGAGAAGAGCTTACACTCTATTAGGGTATAAGGGAGGATACAGAAGGAGAAGAGCTTACAAACTATTAGGGTATAAGGGAGGATACAGGAGGAGAAGAGCTTACACTCTATTAGGGTATAAGGGAGGATACAGGAGGAGAAGAGCTTACACTCTATTAGGGTATAAGGGAGGATACAGAAGGAGAAGAGCTTACACTCTATTAGGGTATAAGGGAGGATACAGAAGGAGAAGAGCTTACAATCTATTAGGGTATAAGGGAGGATACAGAAGGAGAAGAGCTTACACTCTATTAGGGTATAAGGGAGGATACAGAAGGAGAAGAGCTTACAATCTATTAGGGTATAAGGGAGGATACAGAAGGAGAAGAGCTTACACTCTATTAGGGTATAAGGGAGGATACAGGAGGAGAAGAGCTTACACTCTATTAGGGTATAAGGGAGGATACAGAAGGAGAAGAGCTTACAATCTATTAGGGTATAAGGGAGGATACAGGAGGAGAGGAGCTTACACTCTATTAGGGTATAAGGGAGGATACAGAAGGAGAAGAGCTTACACTCTATTAGGGTATAAGGGAGGATACAGAAGGAGAAGAGCTTACAATCTATTAGGGTATAAGGAAGGATACAGGAGGAGAGGAGCTTACACTCTATTAGGGTATAAGGGAGGATACAGAAGGAGAAGAGCTTACACTCTATTAGGGTATAAGGGAGGATACAGAAGGAGAAGTGCTTACAAACTATTAGGGTATAAGGGAGGATACAGAAGGAGAAGAGCTTACACTCTATTAGGGTATAAGGGAGGATACAGGAGGAGAAGAGCTTACACTCTATTAGGGTATAAGGGAGGATACAGGAGGAGAAGAGCTTACACTCTATTAGGGTATAAGGGAGGATACAGGAGGAGAAGAGCTTACACTCTATTAGGGTATAAGGGAGGATACAGGAGGAGAAGAGCTTACAAACTATTAGGGTATAAGGGAGGATACAGAAGGAGAAGAGCTTACACTCTATTAGGGTATAAGGGAGGATACAGAAGGAGAAGAGCTTACACTCTATTAGGGTATAAGGGAGGATACAGAAGGAGAAGAGCTTACACTCTATTAGGGTATAAGGGAGGATACAGAAGGAGAAGAGCTTACACTCTATTAGGGTATAAGGGAGGATACAGAAGGAGAAGAGCTTACAATCTATTAGGGTATAAGGAAGGATACAGGAGGAGAGGAGCTTACACTCTATTAGGGTATAAGGGAGGATACAGAAGGAGAAGAGCTTACACTCTATTAGGGTATAAGGGAGGATACAGGAGGAGAAGAGCTTACACTCTATTAGGGTATAAGGGAGGATACAGAAGGAGAAGAGCTTACACTCTATTAGGGTATAAGGGAGGATACAGAAGGAGAAGAGCTTACACTCTATTAGGGTATAAGGGAGGATACAGGAGGAGAAGAGCTTACACTCTATTAGGGTATAAGGGAGGATACAGAAGGAGAAGAGCTTACACTCTATTAGGGTATAAGGGAGGATACAGGAGGAGAAGAGCTTACACTCTATTAGGGTATAAGGGAGGATACAGAAGGAGAAGAGCTTACACTCTATTAGGGTATAAGGGAGGATACAGAAGGAGAAGAGCTTACACTCTATTAGGGTATAAGGGAGGATACAGAAGGAGAAGAGCTTACACTCTATTAGGGTATAAGGGAGGATACAGGAGGAGAAGAGCTTACACTCTATTAGGGTATAAGGGAGGATACAGAAGGAGAAGAGCTTACACTCTATTAGGGTATAAGGGAGGATACAGGAGGAGAAGAGCTTACACTCTATTAGGGTATAAGGGAGGATACAGAAGGAGAAGAGCTTACACTCTATTAGGGTATAAGGGAGGATACAGAAGGAGAAGAGCTTACACTCTATTAGGGTATAAGGGAGGATACAGGAGGAGAAGAGCTTACACTCTATTAGGGTATAAGGGAGGATACAGAAGGAGAAGAGCTTACACTCTATTAGGGTATAAGGGAGGATACAGGAGGAGAAGAGCTTACACTCTATTAGGGTATAAGGGAGGATACAGAAGGAGAAGAGCTTACACTCTATTAGGGTATAAGGGAGGATACAGGAGGAGAAGAGCTTACACTCTATTAGGGTATAAGGGAGGATACAGGAGGAGAAGAGCTTACACTCTATTAGGGTATAAGGGAGGATACAGGGGGAGAAGAGCTTATACACAGGTAAATGGGAGAGAGGAGGGAGGATATCCCAGGTTACACCCTGTATTTCCCCTAAAGCCAGATCTTCCAGTAAGGGGTTAAGGTGCTTGTGCTGGAGGAGGATGTTATTGGCTACAATGTATTTCCGCCTCACACTGTCACCAGTCAGCCAATCAGAAGCGGCGGAGGAGGTTCCCTGGAAGTTTCACTTTCCTTTCTCCTTCCACCGACACAGAACCGACACCACCGACTGCATACCTGAGCCTCACCAGGGAGGAAGGTAAGTGCGCCCGATTATACATTATATAGCGCTGACATATACCACAGCGCTGTACATAGAAGCAGTCACATGACCTCCTGTCCCTCAGAGCTCACACTCTAATGTCTCCTCCACACTCACACACGGTTATTATACATTATATAGCGCTGACATATACCACAGCGCTGTACATAGAAGCAGTCACATGACCTCCTGTCCCTCAGAGCTTACACTCTAATGTCTCCTCCACACTCACACACTGTTATTATACATTATATAGCGCTGACATATACCACAGCGCTGTACATAGAAGCAGTCACATGACCTCCTGTCCCTCAGAGCTCACACTCTAATGTCTCCCCCACACTCACACACTGTTATTATACATTATATAGCGCTGACATATGGCACAGCGCTGTACATAGAAGCAGTCACATGACCTCCTGTCCCTCAGAGCTCACACTCTAATGTCTCCCCCACACTAACACACTGTTATTATACATTATATAGCGCTGACATATAGCACAGCGCTGTACATAGAAGCAGTCACATGACCTACTGTCCCTCAGAGCTCACACTCTAATGTCTCCCCCACACTCACACACTGTTATTATACATTATATAGCGCTGACATATAGCACAGCGCTGCAGTCACATGACCCTGCTCTCTCTCTATCAGGCGGCCATGCTGGGGGATGGCGGCTCGGGGTTCTCCCGGCTGGAGGAGGACATCACGTGCTCGCTGTGTCTGGGGGAGCTGCAGGATGTGGTGGCCACGGAGTGCGGACATACCTTCTGCAGGGATTGCATATGGGAGTATTGGGGTCCCCTGCGCCCCACGGAAGCCCGCTGCCCCGAGTGCAGGAAACCCTGCGCCAACAAGAAGCTCATCCCCATCTACCGACTGCAGAGCATGGTGACCAAGGTGCAGCACCCGGCCGCCCGGGACCGGCAGGTGAGGAATAAAAGGGACCCCTAACCCCCAAAATAAAGACTCTCCCATCATCCTTTTACAGTTGTCTGTGTTGGAGTTTCCCTTTAATCTTACGCTTCTTTCTTGTTACCATCAGCTGTTATGTGTAACGTGGATTTTGACTATCCTGGGTTCTGTCCTTTCCCCCGGGTATGGCAGTAGTTGCAGCGTGACTCCCCCCCCCCCCCCCCCTCGAGTGCCACCCTAGGCATGTCCCCCCGTCTGCCATACCTCTTCTGGATCCTCATTCTTGGGGCCCACCATAGGAAATCTACCTTGGGGCCCACCATAGGAAATCTACCTTGGGGCCCACCATTAGGAAATCTACCTTGGGGCCCACCAGAGGAAATCTACCTTGGGGCCCACTATTAGGAAATCTACCTTGGGGTCCACCATAATAAATCTACCTTGGGGTCCACCATTAGGAAATCTACCTTGGGGCCCACCATTAGGAAATCTACCTTGGGGCCCACTATTAGGAAATCTACCTTGGGGTCCACCATTAGGAAATCTACCTTGGGGCTCACCATTAGGAAATCTACCTTGGGGCCCACCATTAGGAAATCTACCTTGGGGCCCACTATAGGAAATCTACCTTGGGCCCCACCATTAGGAAATCTACCTTGGGGCCCACTATAGGAAATCTACCTTGGGGCCCACTATTAGGAAATCTACCTTGGGGCCCACCATAGGAAATCTACCTTGGGGCCCACCATTAGGAAATCTACCTTGGGGTCCACCATTAGGAAATCTACCTTGGGGTCCACCATTAGGAAATCTACCTTGGGGCCCACCAGAGGAAATCTACCTTGGGGCCCACCAGAGGAAATCTACCTTGGGGCCCACCATTAGGAAATCTACCTTGGGGTCCACCATTAGGAAATCTACCTTGGGGTCCACCATTAGGAAATCTACCTTGGGGTCCACCATTAGGAAATCTACCTTGGGGCCCACCATTATGAAATCTACCTTGGGGCCACCATTAGGAAATCTACCTTGGGGCCCACCATAGGAAATCATCCTTGGGGCCCACCATTAGGAAATCTACCTTGGGGTCCACCATAAGGAAATCTACCTTGGGGTCCACCATAAGGAAATCTACCTTGGGGCCCACCATTAGGAAATCATCCTTGGGGCCCATCCTTTGGTTATGTAGAGATACTGGACCTAACTCCTAATCATGTATAAAGAGCAATGTTACCCAATGCGGCGAGACCCTTTCACTCCCTCCCTTCTGTGGGCCGGATTGTCACCTCCCACTGTTCTGGAGCTTGTTTTAGCCCCTAAAACCCTTTGAGGGTTATACCTTTGAGCAGGGGGGGTCGTATGGCTTTGGATACGGCACCAAAAGATTGGGCTGGATGCCGGGCATCTGATGAGTCCAAAAATGGGGTCCCTAAATGGTTCAGAACCTCAGATCTCCATTTTTCTAGTTTTCCTATGTCGTAGAGCCCGGAGAAACGTATCTCCGCGTGCGGTTTTGTGAGCCGGTTCTGGTTCTGTACCCGGCTTGGTCCTGGGACACACGGTGGCGCAGCTATGGCCTTAACAGGGGGAAATAAAGGGGAACTCCGGATAAAATGTAATGTAATGTTTGCCCTATTCCTCACGCCAGCATTGAAGATGTATCCGATCTAATTGCAGGTCCCGGGTTCTGCGATCCAGTTGGCGTACGCGGATAGCCGCGGGAGGCTGCGATTGGACGAGTCGGTGGTGCGGAAATGTTTCCTGGACGAGGCGATCGCACATTACCCCGTCTGCCTCATCTGTGCCATCGGAGAAATGCGGAGGGGAAAATCCACCCTGCTCAACTACATCCTGAGAGCCCTGCAGAGGCGGGTGAGTAATCCCGCCCACAGGGAACGGCTGCACACTTACCGCGCGCTTAGTGGGCGCCAGGTTAGCGGAGGCGCCGCAGTATAGCCAAAGTCTCAAATAAGCAGCTCTCCGTCATGAGATATAAAGTTCCAGTGTATTGAAAATACAGCGATAATCCATCAAATGCACTAAAATCACAAACAGTCCCGGCCAACGTTTCGGGGGATCGGGGTCCCCCTTCCTCAGGGGCAGTTAGTAAACAGGTCACCATCACATGTGGGGTTAGTCCGGACCTTCACCATGATTTCATGAAAAGCCCAAACCCCCAAAAAACGGTTCCCCAGCATCTAATATTAATATATTTCAAGTTTTTAGTCACTTACTTATTATTCTTTACACCACCGGACTGCAACTCTGTTCAGGACTCTAGGATACGGGCGCCGCCATCTTGCCTCAGAAGAATCGCACATACTGAGGAGAGGAGAGCAGGATAAAGTGCAGGGGCGGGGTTATTGCTGTGCTTTGCACAGACAGAGCAGAGCTGGGGTCAGGGAAAGGACAGCAATCCCAGAATGCAGAGCAGCACAGTCAGAAGACACTTCCTGTTTGCAGGCTGCCTGATGCCCCATGAGCCGCCATCTTGGATGTTTAAAGGCTCATAACATGCAGTAGGTGCAGGTAGGATGATTCTTAATGTGAGCAATCTGTATGTACAGGGTGTGGGAAACATACAAGATAGGCTCTTATTCAGGGTGAAGGTCCGGATTAATGTGGGCAATCTGTATGTACAGGGTATGGGGAACATATAAAATAGGCTCTTATTCAGGGTGAAGGTCCGGATTAATGTGAGCAATCTGTATGTACAGGATGTGGGAAACATATAAGATAGGCTCTTATTCAGGGTGAAGGTCCGGATTAATGTGGGCAATCTGTATGTACAGGGTATGGGGAACATATAAGATAGGCTCTTATTCAGGGTGAAGGTCCGGATTAATGTGAGCAATCTGTATGTACAGGATGTGGGAAACATATAAGATAGGCTCTTATTCAGGGTGAAGGTCCGGATTAATGTGGGCAATCTGTATGTACAGGGTGTGGGAAACATATAAGATAGGCTCTTATTCAGGGTGAAGGTCCGGATTAATGTGAGCAATCTGTATGTACAGAGAGAAAACATACAAGATAGGCTCTTATTTAGGGTGAAGGTCTGGATTAATGTGGGCAATCTGTATGTACAGGGTGTGGGAAACATATAAGATAGGCTCTTATTCAGAGTGAAGGTCCGGATTAATGTGGGCAATCTGTATGTACTGAGGGGGGGAAACATATAAGATAGGCTCTTATTCAGGGTGAAGGTCCGGATTAATGTGAGCAATCTGTATGTACAGGGTGTGGGAAACATATAAGATAGGCTCTTATTCAAGGTGAAGGTCCGGATTAATGTGGGCAATCTGTATGTACAGGGTGTGGGAAACCTATAAGATAGGCTCTTATTCAGGGTGAAGGTCCGGATTAATGTGAGCAATCTGTATGTACAGGGTGTGGGAAACATATAACATAGTAACATAGTATGTAAGGCTGAATAAAGACTTTAGTCCATCCAGTTCAGCCTGTTTATCTCCTTCCAGTGGTCTAGTAGCCATAGCTGGAAATGTTATTACATGCCAGGAAGGCATCAAGGCCACTTTTGAACATTTTTAATGTATCCCTCATCACTACCTCCTCTGGCAGCGAGTTCCATAGTCTCACTGCTCTTACAGAGAAGAATCCCCTCCTATGTCGGTGGAGAAAGCACCTTTCCTCTAACCTTAGTGGATGCCCCCGGGTTATGGTTACACTCCGGGGTATAAATAGATTGTGGGACAGATCCTTGTATTGACCCCGAATATATTTATACATAGTTATTAGATCACCCCTCAATCGTCTTTTTTCTAGACTAAATAAGCCTAACTTGGACAATCTTTCCGGGTACTCTAGCCCCCGCACTCCTTTTATTAACTTTGTTGCCCTTCTTTGAACGCGCTCCAGTTCTGATATGTCCTTCTTAAGCACAGGTGCCCAGAACTGTACACAGTATTCCATATGGGGTCTGACCAGTGACTTGTACAGGGGTCACATGATGCTCTGGTCATGAGCACCTATGCCCCTCCTGATGCACCCCATGATCCTATTTGCCTTGGCAGCAGCTGCCTGGCATTGATTACTACAGTTGAGCTTATTGTCAACTAAAACCCCTAGGTCCTTTTCCATTGTTGTTTTACCAAGTGTTTCTTTATTTAGTGTGTAATCATGACACAGATTTCTCCTTCCCATGTGCATAACCTTACATTTATCTGTGTTAAACTTCATTTGCCATTTAACTGCCCATGCTTCCAATTTATCTAAATCTGTTTGTAGCTGCCTGTTGTCCTCCTTTGTTTTAATTACTTTACTCAGCTTAGTATCATCTGCAAAGATTGAGACTTTACTGTTTAATCCATACCCAATGTCATTTATATATATATTGAAGAGAATTGGTCCCAGAACTGACCCTTGTGGTACTCCACTGGTAACAGTGACCCAATCTGAGTGTGTACCATTGATAACCACCCTCTGCTTCCGATCACTAAGCCAATTTCCCACCCATCTGCACATGTTTTCCCCCAGTCCAAGCATTCTCATCTTTTGTACCAGCCTTTTATGTGGCACAGTATCAAATGCTTTAGAAAAGTCAAGATATATGATATCCAATGACTCCCCCTGATCCAATCTTGAACTTACCTCCTCATAAAAGCTGATCAGGTTTGTCTGGCAGGAGCGATTCCTCATAAATCCATGCTGATATGGAGTAATAAGGTCATTTTCCCCAAGGTGCTCCAGGATAGTATCCCTTAAGAAACCTTCAAACAGCTTGCCCACCACAGATGTTAAGCTTACCGGTCTGTAGTTCCCAGGTTCCCCCCTAGATCCCTTTTTGAATATTGGCACCACATTTGCCAAGCGCCAATCCATCGGAACAGACCCTGTAGTTATGGAATCCACAAATATTCGAAATAACGGCTTGTCTATTACTGTACATAACTCCCTTAAAACACGAGGATGTATGTCATCTGGTCCCGGCGATTTATCGATTTTCATCTGCTTGAGACGGTGCCGGACTTCTTCCTTGGTTAGACCAGTGACATTTAATGGAGGGTTTCGGTTATTCCCCTGCATTTCACTGGGCATGTCAAATTCTTTTGTGAATATAGAAGCAAAGAAGTTGTTAAGCAAATTAGCTTTCTCCTCATTTCCCTCTATAGGGTTCCCCTCCTTGCTTTTCAGGGGGCCCACACCCTCAGGTTTGTACCTTTTACGGTTTATGTAGCTAAAGAATAATTTGGGGTTAGTTTTACTCTCTTTCGCGACCAGTCTTTCTGTCTCCAGCTTAGCTGCCCTTATCTGTTGTTTACATTGTTTATTTTCTTCTTTATATTTTTTTAACGCTTCCGCTGTCCCTTCCTGCTTTAAACGTTTAAATGCCTTTTTTTTGTTGTTTATTGCCCCCTTAACCTTTTTATTTAGCCACATCGGTTTACATGTGTGTCTAATAGTTTTATTCCTGTAAGGTATATATCTGTCACAATGAAAATTAAGGATTCCTTTGAAAGTATCCCATTTAGCGTCCATGCTTTTGTTCTTAAGGACATTTTCCCAGTCAATGCAGTGTAGGGCATCTCTAAGTTGGTCAAACTTTGCCTTTTTGAAGTCCCGCATTTTTGTGGCTCCTTGATAAGGCCTAGTGACTGCTAATTGGAAATTAATGATATTATGATCACTGCTTCCAAGGTGTCCCCCAACCTGTACCTTTATTACTTTGTCTGGTACATTGGTTAGTATTAGGTCCAATATGGCTTTCCCCCTTGTTGGAGCTTGTACTTGTTGGGAAAGGTAGCCATCTTTTGTTTTAGATAAAAAACTATTACTTTTCTGCGAAACACATGTTTCAGCGTCCCAGTCTATATCTGGGTAGTTAAAGTCCCCCATAATCACTACCTCATTTATTTTAGCGGCTATATCCATTTGCCTTAGCATCATATTTTCTATGGATTCGGATATATCTGGAGGTTTATAGCAAACCCCCATCAGTATTTTATTTTTGTTTCTCCCTCCATGTATTTCTACCCATACAGACTCCACATGGTCATTCCCCTCACATATATCCTCCCGCAGAGCAGGCTGTAGAGAGGATTTTACAATTAAGCAGACTCCACCCCCTTTGCGTTTGTTACGGTCCCTCCTAAACACACAGTATCCCTGTAAATTTACTGCCCAGTCATAGCTTTCATCCAGCCAGGTCTCTGTTACCCCCACTATGTCATATTGTTCTTCTGTTATTATCAGTTCTAGTTCATCCATTTTATTAGTCAAGCTTCTAGCATTTGTAAGCATGCATTTCAAATGCTTATGACAATTTTGATAATTTTGTATATTGCCCTTATTCCTGCTAGATGTGCTAACCCCTCCCCCCTCTCCACCCCCAGTTTCATGTCTACACCCACTGTCACTTTCTTTCCTAACTTCCCCTTTGTAATAGCTTTTACCCTCCCCCCAGTGCTCAGTTTAAACACTCCTCTAACCTTTTAGCCATCCTCTCCCCCAGAACAGATGCACCCTCCCCATTGAGGTGCAACCCATCCCTGCCAAAGAACCTGTAGCCCACTGTGAAGTCGGCCCAGTTCTCTAAGAACCCAAACCCCTCCTTTTTACTCCAATTTTTGAGCCACCTGTTTACATCTCTAATCTCCCGCTGCCTCTCTGGTGTGGCTCTTGGTACTGGTAGTATTTCTGAGAATACTACAGTTGAGGTCCTTGCCTTAAGCTTACGGCCTAAGTCCCTGAAATCATTTTTTAGGACCTTCCACCTACTTCTTCCTATGTCATTAGTGCCAATATGCACCATGACCGCTGGGTTCACGCCAGCCCCTCCCAACAATCTGTCAGCCCGCTCCGCTACATGCCGTACTCTTGCCCCAGGAAGGCAACACACTGTTCGGCAATCCCGGTCTTTGTGACAGATTGCCCTGTCTGTTCCCCTAATAATAGAGTCACCCACTACCAGCACCTGTCTTGCCTGCCCTGTTCTCCCATTTCCCCTCCCTTCCTTACTGGAGCCGACAGATGTGTCTTGCTGCAGCTCTGCCATTCCTGAGCTAACATCCTGTGAGCAATCTGTATGTACAGGGTGTGGGAAACATATAAGATAGGCTCTTATTCAAGGTGAAGGTCCGGATTAATGTGGGCAATCTGTATGTACAGGGTGTGGGAAACCTATAAGATAGGCTCTTATTCAGGGTGAAGGTCCGGATTAATGTGAGCAATCTGTATGTACAGGGTGTGGGAAACATATAAGATAGGCTCTTATTCAAGGTGAAGGTCCGGATTAATGTGGGCAATCTGTATGTACAGGGTGTGGGAAACCTATAAGATAGGCTCTTATTCAGGGTGAAGGTCCGGATTAATGTGAGCAATCTGTATGTACAGGGTGTGGGAAACATATAAGATAGGCTCTTATTCAAGGTGAAGGTCCGGATTAATGTGGGCAATCTGTATGTACAGGGTGTGGGAAACCTATAAGATAGGCTCTTATTCAGGGTGAAGGTCCGGATTAATGTGAGCAATCTGTATGTACAGGGTGTGGGAAACATATAAGATAGGCTCTTATTCAGGGTGAAGGTCCGAATTAATGTGGGCAATCTGTATGTACAGGGTGTGGGAAACCTATAAGATAGGCTCTTATTCAGGGTGAAGGTCCGGATTAATGTGAGCAATCTGTATGTACAGGGTGTGGGAAACATATAAGATAGGCTCTTATTCAGGGTGAAGGTCCGAATTAATGTGGGCAATCTGTATGTACAGGGTGTGGGAAACCTATAAGATAGGCTCTTATTCAGGGTGAAGGTCCGGATTAATGTGAGCAATCTGTATGTACAGGGTGTGGGAAACATATAAGATAAGCTCTTATTCAGGGTGAAGGTCCGAATTAATGTGGGCAATCTGTATGTACAGGGTGTGGGAAACATATAAGATAAGCTCTTATTCAGGGTGAAGGTCCGGATTAATGTGGGCAATCTGTATGTACAGGGGGGGAAACATATAAGATAGGCTCTTATTCAGGGTGAAGGTCCGGATTAATGTGGGCAATCTGTATGTACAGGGGGGGAAACATATAAGATAGGCTCTTATTCAGGGTGAAGGTCTGGATTAATGTGAGCAATCTGTATGTACAGGGTGTGGGAAACATATAAGATAGGCTCTTATTCAAGGTGAAGGTCCGGATTAATGTGGGCAATCTGTATGTACAGGGTGTGGGAAACATATAAGATAGGCTCTTATTCAGGGTGAGGGTCCGGATTAATGTGAGCAATCTGTATGTACAGGGTGTGGGAAACATATAAGATAGACTCTTATTCAGGGTGAAGGTCCGGATTAATGTGGGCAATCTGTATGTACTGAGGGGGGGAAACATATAAGATAGGCTCTTATTCAGGGTGAAGGTCCGGATTAATGTGGGCAATCTGTATGTACAGGGTGTGGGAAACATATAAGATAGACTCTTATTCAGGGTGAAGGTCCGGATTAATGTGAGCAATCTGTATGTACAGGGTATGGGAAACATGTAAAATAGGCTCTTATTCAGGGTGAGGGTCCGGATTAATGTGGAAGTCTGAGTATTTTGTAACCATTTGCAGCCGCCCCTCCCCCTGTGCCAAGCTCATTTTGGGCATTCAAATAATAAAACAACTCACCCAAGATACTCCTGTGTTGCTGGCCGGGGGCAGGGCCGTGGCAGCCGTAGACTTGAGTAACAGTTGGATGCCCCATTGAATTGTTTGTTATTGCCCAAATTGGGGTCGGCACAGCAGGCTTTGTTGAAGTGCTACAAAGTGCTCGGACTTCCTCTTTAAAGTGGACCAAAGCCCAGGATTTGGACTATCCTGGGTTTTGGTCCTTTTCCCCCGGGGCACCCCCCAGGTCACCGAAACCAACTCACCTCTTCCCGGGCCTACGGCACATGCGCGGCCACTTGTCCAATCAGTGGAGCCACTGACATTGCGCCATCTAAGGCGGGGTCTAAGGCCAGCGGCTCTAAGCATGCTGGGGACGCATCCCCCCCGCTACCCTCTAACAGGGAGCGTGCCCGCTAGATGGACAGCGGGGATGCGGCCCGCGCAGCCCTTGGACCGGGGGGTTAAGGTAAGGGAACAGGGCGACCTGGGGAGTTTCACACAGTGGGGCATCTCGATTTTGGATGCCCCTGGGGGGAGGGAATCGATCAGCACAGGAATCTTATAGATGGGCCGGGTTTTGGTCCACTTTAAGGGAACGTCCACTTTCATTGACTTTCCCTGCAGACCTCAAATCAGAGCACAAAACTGATTTGAGGTCTACAGGGAAAGTCATGTGGGGTCCCTCCACCCTAAAACTCCAGTTTATGGTCTTGCCAGGACATCAGCCCCTATGTCCCTCGGTACAGGTCTGGTGCTCCTGGGGACATCAGCCCCTATGCCCTTCAGCACAAGTCTGGTGCTCCTGGGGACATCAGCCCCTATGCCCTTCAGTACAGTTCTGGTGCTCCTGGGGTCATCAGCCCCTATGTCCCTCGGTACAGGTCTGGTGCTCCTGGGGACATCAGCCCCTATGCCCTTCAGCACAAGTTTGGTGCTCCTGGGGACATCAGCCCCTATGCCCTTCAGCGCAGGTCTGGTGCTCCTGGGGACATCACCCCCTATGCCCTTCAGGACAGGTCTGGTGCTCCTGGGGACATCAGCGCCTATGCCCTTCATCAGCACAGGTCTGGTGCTCCTGGGGACATCAGCCCCTATGCCCTTCAGCACAAGTTTGGTGCTCCTGTGGACATCAGCCCCTATACCCTTCAGCACAGGTCTGGTGCTCCTGGGGACATCAGCCCCTATGCCCTTCAGTACAGGTCTGGTGCTCCTGGGGACATCAGCCCCTATGCCCTTCAGTACAGGTCTGGTGCTCCTGGGGACATCAGCCACTATGCCCTTCAGTACAGGTCTGGTGCTCCTGGGGACATCAGCCCCTATGCCCTTCAGTACAGGTCTGGTGCTCCTGGGGACATCAGCCCCTATGCCCTTCAGCACAGGTCTGGTGCTTCTGGGGACATCAGGCCCTATGCCCTTTGACACGTGTCTTGTGCTCCTGGGGACATCCGGCCCTATGCCCTTTGACACGTGTCTGGTGCTCCTGGGGACATCAGCCCCTATGCCCTTCAGCACAGGTCTGGTGCTCCTGGGGACATCAGCCCCTATGCCCTTCAGCACAGGTCTGGTGCTCCTGCGACATCAGCCCCTATGTCCCTCGGTACAGGTCTGGTGCTCCTGGGGGCACCCTTGGAAGAACATCAGACCTGGGACAGTGGGCACCGGGAATTTGGGTTATTGGATTGGGGTATTGGCAAGCTGCCCCGCTGGCATTTCAGGCAGGTTGCCTGCCGCCCCTTATACCCTTTGAACTGGTATATATTTCCTTTGGACCCCTTAACAGTTGGCATGGAAGCAAAACTAATACCATCCTCATCCAGCCGCTCCAACTATGGGCCCCTCCTCTGCTGGCATCAAGATAAACGCTGTGCCAGAATTTGTACTTCAGCCTGGCATCCCGCCTGGTACTTCATAGAAGGAAGGGGTGTGGCTTCCCCGGGATTCTCCCTAGTGTCATAGCACAGCTAGGGTGCTGGAGGAAGATCCCTGGGAAGCCACACCCCTGAGTATAAATGCCCCTGCCTGCCATGGGAAGCACTCGGTATGCGGCGGGATTCCAGGCTGTCAGGAGTTGGGACCAAGTTCCGGCTAAGCAATCATTTTGAGGAACCAATGGCGATCCTTACGATCCTGTGCGCCTGATTGTGGTTTGATCGCCTGGTTCAAAGACAGCGGAGGTGAGTATTAAAATATTTTTAAATTGGTGCAGGAAATGTTTTAAAAACCCTTTTACCGCCCAACCCGCTGTAAATATTTGCCTTAGAATCTAAACGTTTCCAGTGCCGGCCCCTAGGGCATGTTGTTTTGGGATGCCTGCTGTGTGAAGAACCCCCCCCCCCCCCCCCCCCAATCTCTTAAAAAAAAGACACTCACCTTTCCAGGGCTCCCACGCTGTGCTTACCGGCTGCGGCCGCATCCCCAGCCGCCCTTTAGCTGAAGCACGCTCCTTCGCCCAGCAGTTCAGATAGGCAGAGGGCATAAGGGTGCCTCACTCCGCAGAGAGGCCGGGGATGCGGCTGCTCTGGCTCCCTATGCCGGAGCTCCTGTCTAAATGACGCTTTGTGCCTTGCATTAATCTGCGCACAACGCTGATGGGATCCGAGCCCGGGCATGTGGCATGCATTAATATGTGCACAACGCTGATTGGAACTGAGCCCGGGCATGCACTATGGGAATGTCGGGAGGTAAGTTATTAGGGGAGACCTAGGGGGTTTCACACACTCAATGTAGGATGCCCCGGGGATAAGGACCAAAACCCAGGATTTTCACAATC
The DNA here is from genome assembly GCA_027917425.1 of Gastrophryne carolinensis. Classification (NCBI taxonomy): domain Eukaryota; kingdom Metazoa; phylum Chordata; class Amphibia; order Anura; family Microhylidae; genus Gastrophryne; species Gastrophryne carolinensis. Next base: position 11,763,042 of record CM051240.1, on the reverse strand, counting down.
TCAAGTTTTGGTCTACTTTAACTACCTGTAACCTCTTAAAGGGTTCAAATGTAGCTCATAGCAGTTCAAAGGGTGGGTGGGCCAGTCAAGGGTGACTTGCCTGTCCAGTTACCTGCACCCCAGCCAGCCAGGAGGCGCAGGAGAGCCTGGTGCCCTTTAGCACAGACAAGTATGAGGAGCATTGGACCTGTAGGGGTTGGTGTCTTGGCATGGCCAAAAGCCAGCTACTTGCCCTCTGAGCCATGGGGACACCAGCCCCTATGTCTAGAACATTGGTTGGTAGCCTTGGCGCGGGGGGACAGAACCCCCTACAGCAAGCCCTAAACACACCAACACTTATAGAAACTGCAGCCAGACAGGTGAGAACGCAGCCCAAATCTTTTTTTCTCGTGTTGAGTTCCTCGTGGTCACGTATCTGCAGACACATCATATCCTTCTTTGTTTTGTAGGAGAGGGGTCAGCCCTTCTGTCTGGGCCAGGAAGAGGAGCCCCTCACAGGGTTCGAATGGAGACGTGGTACCAACCCTGTGACAAAGGGGATCTGGATCTGGAGCCGACCTTTCATCTTGGAGAGGAACGGGGAGAAGGTGAGCGGGTGCCCTACTTTATACCATGGTTCCCCTATTCCATTTTCCATCATGGCCACTAAATTACGAGAACTAGAGCCTCATCCTAAAGGGAATCCTACTTCATCCAGGCAGACCAGTAGTGGGGAGAGTCTTGGTGGGGTAAAGCATCTCCTGGAATTTGAGGATCAACAATTAGTGTGTTATTAGCATTGGAGATACACTCGCTATTCACATTAAGTTGTAAATACATGTCTCCATGTTTCTCGGGTCAGGGCTTTGCAGGAGGAGCATCTCCTTATACCCGAGAACGGGTTAAGGTGACAGTATATTAATGTCCTTTTAGTGAAGGCTGATCCCTTTACTAGTGTTAGGGTGTAGGTTGTGCTGGCTCTTTTAGTCCTCCTGCATAGAGTGCCCGTCAAACCCAGCAGCTTGCTGGAGACAACCTTTAAGAAACTATGACACACACACAAGGTACAGTTTCTCAGAGTGATCCCCTGTTTATTGTTTTTACCATGGTTCCCCTATTCCATTTTTCATCGTGGCCGCTAATTACGAGAATTACGTACCTGGATCCTACTTCATACAGGCAGACCAGTGGTGGTGAGAGTCTTGGTGGGGTAAAGCATCTCCTGGAATTTAAGGATCAACAATTAATGTGAATGGTGAGTGTATCTCCAAAGCTAATAACATAAGTTGTTAATACATGCCTCCAGGGTTTATCCCAGTTGCAGGAGGAGCATCTCCTTATAACTGAGAACGGGTGAAGGTGACAGTATATAAATGTCCTTTTAGGGAAGGCTGATCCCTTTACCTGGAGACCACCTTTTAAGAAACTATGACACTCACACAAGGTACAGTTTCTCAGAGTGATCCGTTTATTGTTTTCAGCTCGTATTTATACACAGCATGCAAAACTTTCTAGAAGGTCCAGTCCTTCCTGCAGGAACTATTGTATGCCCTAATGACTAAAGTGAAATTCGGTGGTCTCGCCTTATCAGCTACTCACGAGAAATCATGTGCTTTCGGAGAAATAGAAACTTAACTTGCAGCAGATGCTACGAGTGCTACGTGCACAAAGCATTTCATCAAATGGTGTCTTAGAAATATATAAAATGGAAGCCCTTAAGCAGAGCAAAAGCTATTTGTCCCTTTAACCAGGGGCTGTTGATAGGCCTAACCTCTCTCTGTCTAGCCAGCCAGCACTAGTCTTTGTAGAGGGGAAATTGGTTTCAGGCATTGATGCTTGGCAATCCAGGCCAGCATTGGTCGTCATAAAAGGGGGAAGCCGATTATAGGACTAGTCTTTAGGGCATCACTGGAAGAGGGAAGCTGATGATAGGTCTGAACTTTTTGTCATCCTGGCCAGCACTACTCTTTATGGAAGAGGAAACAATTTTATAGGGCTAGAATCTTGGTCATCCAGGTCAGCATTGGTCTTCAAAGAAAGGGGAACTGATTATAGGACAAGACTTGATGTCATCCCAGTCATGACTGGTCTTTATAGAAGGGAAAGCTGGTGATAGGCCTGAACTCTGTTTGTCATCCCGGCCAGCGCTAGTCTTTATAGAAGAGGAAACTGGTTATAGGCCTAGACTATTGATCTTGACCAGCACTGGCCTTCATAGAAGGGGAACTGATGAAATTCCTACACTGTCTAGGTCATCTCGGCCGTCACTGGCCTTCATAGAAGGGGAAGCTGATGATAGTCCTGGGCTTTCTAAGTCATCTCAGCCAGCATTGGCCTTCATAGAGCAGAAGTTGATGATAGGCCTACACTCCTTATGTCATCTCATCCAGAATTGGCCTTCATATAAATGGGAAGCTGATCATAGTCCTGGACTCTCCATGTTATCTCTGTGAGCACTGTCCTTCATAAAAGGAGAAGCTAATGATAGACCTGGACTCCCTATGTCATATTGGACAGAATTGACACTATTGAATAGAATAGTCTTCACAGAAGAGGAAGCTGATGATAATCCGGGGCTCTCTCATCTCGGCTAGCGTTGGTCTCCACAGAAGCAGAAGCTGATGGCTAGCTCTGGTCTTTATAGAAGGTGGAAGCTGATCATAGTCCTATACTCTGTCATTTCGACCAGCTCTGGTCTTCATAGAAGAGGAAGCTGATAATAGTCCTGGGCTTTTTAAGTAATCTCAGATAGCAATGGTCTTCATAGAAGAGGAAGCTAATGATAGCTCTGGCCTATCTAAGTCATCTTTTGCTTCATTGAAGCAGAAGCATGTCTCTATGTCATCTGGGCCTGCATTGGCTTTCATAGGACAGAAGCTGATGATAGACCTACACTCCTTATGACATCTTGGCCAACATTGGCCTTCATAGAAAAGGGAAGCTGATCATAGTACTGGACTCGCCATGTTATCTCTGTGAGCACTGGCCTTCATAGAAGGGGAAGCTGATAATAGTCCTGGGCTTTTTAAGTCATCTCGGCCAGCCAGCAATGGTCTTCATGGAAGCAGAAGCATGTCTCTATGTCATCTGGGCCTGCATTGGCTTTCATAGAACAGAAGATGATGATAGGCGCACACTTTCTTTGTCATCTCAGCCAGAATTGGTCTTCACAGAAGAGGAAGCTGATGATTGTCCTGGGCTCTCTGATCTCGGCCAGCATTGGCCTTCTTAAAAGGGGAAGCTGATTATAGTCCTACACTCTTTATGTCATCTTGGCCAGCATTGCTCTTCATAGAAGAGGAAGCTAATGATAGACCTACACCCTCTATGTCATCTCGGCCAGCACTGGTCTTCATAGAAAAGGAATCTGATGATAGACCTGGGCTTTCTAAGTCATCTCGGCCAGCGTTTGTCTTGATAGAAGAGGAAGCTGATGATCCTTCAGGTCTCTCTCATCTCGGCCAGCATTGGTCTTGATAGAAGAGGAAGCTGATGATAGACCTGATCTCTCTATGTTATTCCGGACAGCATTAGCCTTCATAGAACAGAAGCTAATGATAGGCCTACACTTTTCTTATTGGCCAACACATATAGGGAGTCTTATATGAAATCAGGTTGAACATGGGCATTTAGCTGTTACTTCTCACTGTCTGATGTCCTGGTCTCCCATGTCTTGCTGAGCCGGTGTAGGGATAGAATGGATTGTGATTTGCTATAGTGATGTTTTTCCTCTTCCCGCAGATGGCTGTCTACGTTGTGGACACGGAGGGCTGTCGGGACCTGGATGTTGACCAGGGGACCTGCAACAAGCTGTCCGCCCTCTCCATCCTGCTTAGCTCATATCTGGTAGTAGATTCAATTCTTTACCTATTTGTTTCCTGTCTCCCTAAGTCAGATCTTCACGATGTCATCTTGCATCTTATTTTAGATCTTCAATGTGAGTAAAGGCCTGAGGACCACAGAGCTGGAGTATCTGGAGGTGGGTAAACCAGGCACACTAAAATCAATACTAGTACAAAAAAGTATTATTTTATTTGATCTTGACACGAGTTAATCACTACATATAATCCTAAACATGCTAAAACCAATTAAAAAACATAAATCAAACAATGACAAACAGACAGCAGAGCTCTGTTATCTGGGAGTGGGGGGAAGTGAGACCATGCTATAGTTATTCAGGACCTCTCGTGTCTATCTTTCCAGATGTATCTCCACATCGCCGAAGTGATGGGAGCGTCATTTTCCGTCCGACATATGCAGGTAATTACCTTTCTATTGCAGCGTCCTCCAATTGTTGTGTAGAAAATGGTCAAAAATTAAAGCGGACCTCGAGTTGTAAACAATTATTATTATAAAAACATCAATAAAACATATCAATGATTAATATAACAATAACTGCCCACTTTAGGTTCTGGGATGTGGATGATGAAAGGAATCACACCAACGAGAATGTATAAAAGATTGTATTGTGCACAAACTTATGATACAGGACAGCTGTACATGGGTAAAAATAATACAAAATATACCGTATTTTTTGCCATATAAGACGCACCTAGGATTTGGGGGAGAAAAATAAGAAAAAAAATATTTTAAACCAAAAACGCACCATTACAGACAGTGTGGCATTCCCCTTTCCCATTGGCCGTGTGGGATGCCCCCATTCCATAGACAGTGTAGCATGCCCCCATCCCATTCCCCGTATACCCAGTGTGGCATTCCCCCCTCCTATTCTCCATATAGGCAGTGTGCCCCCCATTCCCATTGGCTGTGTGGCATCCCCCTTCCCCCCATTAATATAGGTTGTGTGGCATCCCCCTCTCCCCCCATAGGCTGTGTGGCATCCCCCTCTCCCCCCATAGGCTGTGTGGCATTCCCCCTCCCCCCCATTAGTATAGGCTGTGTGGCATCCCCCTCTCCCCCCATAGGCTGTGTGGCATCCCCCTCTCCCCCCATAGGCTGTGTGGCATCCCCCTCTCCCCCATTAGTATAGGCTGTGTGGCATCCCCCTCTCCCCCCATAGGCTGTGTGGCATCCCCCTCTCCCCCCATAGGCTGTGTGGCATCCCCCTCTCCCCTATTAGTATAGGCTGTATGGCATCCCCCTCTCCCCCCATAGGCTGTATGGCATCCCCCTCTCCCCCCATAGGCTGTATGGCATCCCCCTCTCCCCCCATAGGCTGTATGGCATCCCCCCATAGGCTGTGTGGCATCCCCTCTCCCCCCATAGGCTGTGTGGCATCCCCCCCTCTACCCCCATTTGTATAGGCTGTGTGGCATCCCCCCCTCCCCCAGGCTGTGTGGCATCCCCCTCTCCCCTCATAGGCTGTATGGCATCCCCCTCTCCCCCCATAGGCTGTGTGGCATCCCCTCTCCCCCCATAGGCTGTGTGGCATCCCCCCCTCTACCCCCATTTGTATAGGCTGTGTGGCATCCCCCCCTCCCCCAGGCTGTGTGGCATCCCCCTCTCCCCTCATAGGCTGTGTGGCATCCCCCTCTCCCCCCATTTGTATAGGCTGTGTGGCATCCCCCCCTCCCCCCAATTCCCATATTCTGTGTGGCATCCCCCCCTCCCCCCAATTCCCATATTCTGTGTGGCATCCCCCCCTCCCCCCAATTCCCATATTCTGTGTGGCATCCCCCTCTCCCCTCATAGGCTGTGTGGCATCCCCCCCTCCCCCCAATTCCCATATTCTGTGTGGCATCCCCCCCCCCTCCCCCCAATTCCCATATTCTGTGTGGCATCCCCCCTGTGCGGCTTAAATAAAAAAAAAAAAAAAAAGTAAAACTCACCTCTCCATTGACACTGCTCCGCTGAGCGGTCGGCTGCGTGGCCTGCGCCGCGTCCGCGTTCACGGAGCTGGCCGTAAGAAGCAGCGGCAGGTTCTGTCCCGGCCCCGCCGCTGCGATCGCTGTCTTTTACCGGCAGCGATGACAGCGGCGGGGCCAGAGACAGCGCTGCCGCCGCTCCTCCGCCTGCTGCTTCTTCCTGGGCACATGCGAGCACCCAGGTGCAGGCCACGCCCACCCGCTGCCCTGACCTGTAGATTGTGATGAAGTTTATTCAAACTGCAGATCATACACCGATGAACAGATGGATAGGTCAGAAAATGACGCTGTGCACAGATAAGCAGCATGTGGATGAGATGAGGATAAGAAGCAAGAGAGGGGAGGAGCAATACAGGAGAAGGGGAGAGCAAAGGGACAAACAGCATAAAATGCAAACCATGCATGTGAGACATGACACATCTACTCACAATAGGATTTCGTGTGACTTCATTTACATGACATAGTTAAGAATCCTTTATACACACAAATCTATTGTCCACCCCACCGCAGCCAAGATGTCTGGGGTGACACCAAATTAGCATCTAAGAGGATCAATTAACTAGGGCAGCTACTTGGAGACATTGGCCTCCATTCAATAAAGGTAGAAAAAAAATCTCATGGTAGTAAAAGATTCAATTCATGAGAAAAAAGCCTGAGAATGTCACTGTTACTGAATCACCAGATAAAAAGACAATGAAAGTCAATGGCACTGTTACTGAATCACCAGATAGGAAGACAATGAAAGTCAATGGCTTTGTTACTGAATCACCAGATAGGAAGACAATGAAAGTCAATGGCACTGTTACTGAATCACCAGATAAAGAGACAATGAAAGTCAATGGCACTGTTACTGAATCACCAGATAGGAAGACAATGAAAGTCAATGGCACTGTTACTGAATCACCAGATAAAGAGACAATGAAAGTCAATGGCACTGTTACTGAATCACCAGATAGGAAGACAATGAAAGTCAACGGCACTTTTTTACTCCTAAGTAAAGTAGAGAACGTTTCCTCCTTTCTACACTGTAGTAAAAGCTGCTATTGACTTTCATTGTATTTCTATCTAGTGATTCAGTAACAGTGACATTCTCAGGCTTTTTTCTCATGAATTGAATTTTTTACAACCATGAGAATTTTTTTCTACCTTTATTGAATCGAGGCCATAGTTTAGATATTTATAACATATGTCTCTAATTTTTTATATTTCATGGGAATTCTCTATTTCTTAGGGTCAGAAAGAAAGTTTAGTAAATTGCTTCCCCTCTTATGGTCAGTGGCTTAATCCCATGCAGATGTTGTGGAATGGCATAAGGGTTATTCACTCTTGAATGACAATGGGGGCGGCCATCTTGCCACACACCTGATAATCCTGCTCACACATGAGAATTAGGGGGAGCTGTGCCAGCAGCAATTCACACCAAACAGAGAGACATAAGCCTCAGAAACAAGGAGAAGCTTGCCTGTCATTTCTCACACATGCAAACACTGAAAAAACAGCTAATGTAGCAAAAGACATCTGAGCGAAGAAAGCTGTTACAATGTATATCTATGGTGGCAAAACATTCAGTCAGGGGATACAATGTATTTTGAAGATTTCAGCTGTTAGCAAAGCAATGATGAGTCATTACAGCTGAAGGCTTGCTACTTCTGAATAGAAATGAGAGATGATTGCACAGAGCTATGAGATGATATTCTAAGTATGTCACACACCCCGCTTCAAACATTAATAATTACACTTGGGTTAACCCACCTGCAGGTGGCGATGTTGCAGAGAAGTCTAGAAAAACGAGCCCCTCCCGGTCTATACATACCTGGGACCTCCCACTTATCTCCCAGTGTTCTTCTCTGCAAGATGGCGACAAGACAGAAGAATGAAGTCTCCTGCTTGCAAGTAGCCGGGGTAACACCCCGGCCCCCCTTTCTGGTCTATTTCTGCTCGGCTCTTTTTGATATGCCCCTTGTAAAGCCTCCCAGCCTAGGCTGCTGGGCCGGGCGAGGGTAGACGGCACCCTAAGGTGCCTAGGAGCTTAGCTCCTCCGCAGACCCCATACTGTAGGGCAAAGCGGATATCCGGTCTGGTGATCCCGGATTTGGGATGCCCCATCCCGTTTCCACCCTATGGGTGATGGCACTGTCCCCCGCTCGGTCCCCATTCTCCCTGCGCTAGAGGGGGGGGGGGGGGGGGCCTCCATGCGTTGTGTGAGTGGTTGTGCTCTGAGTGGTTGGGCTTTACGTGTGTTTTGTGGGTCTGCTTGTTACTGTGTGGTCTCTCCCGAGACCTGGGCGCGTTTGTCTCTCTTCTGGGGAGCTTCCTCACCTCAGGCACTCGGCGGCTGCGCCGCTCCGTGCCTGGGTAAGGTTTGCTGCTTTGGCGGGGGGCGGGGCCGCGTCTCGCCATTGGTAGGGGGCGCGTCTTGGGCGGCCCGCCTCCATTCTCCTTCCTCCTCGTTCCTGAGGTGCTCTTGCTCTGCTGCTGCAGCTGCTTATGCCGCCATTGTGAGTCGGTCTTCATGTTTTGTTTTTTGTATAGCAGCATGTACATACAGCTTCCTATTGGTTCATGTAGCGCAGATTTGCGCACTATGTGAACTTGAAAGCCACAAAAGAAGAGAAGCAGCACAGCCGACAGTGGACTGTGTGCTGCGGGAACATTTGGACCTGTGATGAATGTTTGGCAGCAGTTTCATATAAATATATATATATGTGTACATATTAAGTGCCTGACTGCATGCTTGTGGCTGTTGTCCTTTCCATTGCAGATCCCGGGATCCCATGTTGAAGGGGTCTCCCGGTCCCCCTCTCCCCGCTCCCTGGCTAGTTTGGGTTTTCTTCCCTAAAAATTTAATTCCTCCCACGCGGGACATTTAACGGGGCATCCCGGGTCTCTTAATGCATAAACCCCTGGATAATTGCGAATACCACAATTTCACCATATGGAGGCTTTCGACGATACCGGAAATGGCCCTTCGGGGCAATCCAGGCTGTGTGGGGGTTGTGGGGCTCCTCTTCCAGGGGATGATATCATACTCTGTATTCCTTGTGTCTTCTCCTACCCCTCCCCGCCTGTTCCGGACCCCATGTGACGTCATGGGAGGGGATTCGCAATCCGAGGCGTGCGCCAGGTTGGCCAGCCTTGAGAAAATGTTTTCCGCTGTGGTTGCCCAAAAGGCTCCGGCTAAGCGGAAGCATCTTTCCCTGGCTCCGCCGGCCTGTGATGTTGATGTTTTTGAGTCCTTAGACTGGTCCGATTGCCCCCCGCTTGAGGAGGGGGAGCTCTTTGAGGAATCGGATGAGCCTGTTGACCAGCAACTGTTTAGTGCTGCTGGTGAGCGGGCGACGGGGGAGGTCTTTGACACCCCTTCGATCCTGGCTCAAATGTTTGAGGTCTTGGCTTTGGACCCTCCTGAGGTGGCTCCCCCGCCTAAGGGTGAGTTCTTTGAGGTGGCCAAGCCGCGCATGATGTTTCCCGCTCAAAGCCAGTTTTGATGATGTCATCCTTAAAGAATGGGTGCAGCCTACTCGTCTTGCTGGTGTTCCGCCGGGTTGGGATAAGAGGTACCCTTTCCCGGCGGACCTGGTTGAGCGATGGTCTTCTCCCCCTGAGGTCAATGCCCCGGTTTTGGGGCTGTCTAACATGGCTGTGTGGCACTCCCCTGACTGTACTACTATCAAGGATGGTGAGGATCGAGGGATTGACCAGCTGGCTCACCACGGCTTTGCCAGTGTTGGTTCTGCATTGAGGCCTGTCTGTGCTTCGGCACTTTTGTTGTTGACTTCCATGTCCATTGTCAGGGATTTGTTGTTGGACCTTGATCCAGTTTGTGGCTCTCAAGCGTTGTGAGTCCTTCTTGTCGTTTGTGCTTGCCGCTCAGGATGACGCCATGGTGATGTGTAGTAGGACCTCGGCCTTGTTGGTGGCTATCCGGCGGTTGGTGTGGCTGCGGCAATGGACTGCTGATTTTAATTCTAATGAGTCGCTTACGGCTCTTCCCTTTTTTGGTTTTGCGCCTGTTTGGTGAGAATTTCTGCACACATCCATCACTGTAGAGTTACTGATGGTGGCTTTGGCTGCAGGTTTGTTAAAACAAAAAAGGGCTTGCCCATGTGCGGGGGACCCCCACTGCCACCAGTAGCTTTGTTGCTGGCCCTGTGGCCCGTCAGACCAACATCAGCAGGGATTCTGTTGCCAAGGGGGGTAACTTACCTCAGCGCAAGAAACTACGCCGTTCCTTTCGGGGGGCGGCCTCTTTTCATTCCCTCCTTTCAGGGAGCCAGAGCTGGCAGGGGCTCGGCCTTTGCTGTCACCAGGGGTGCCGCTTGGAACAGGGGCAGAGGCCGTGACCGTCTGGGTCACTCCTGGGGGTCCCAAGCCCTAACCCGCTGCCAAGCCCGCTCTGCAATGAGGGGGCGCCCTCACCCTTGCGGGTGGAGGGACGGTTGCGACACTTCTCCCAGGTCTGGAACCAGGCGGTCTCGGACAGATGGTTTCGGGAGGTGGTGTCGTTCCGTTACAAGCTGGAGTTTGAGTCCCAACCTTCTCCAAGGTCTTTTTCAGGTCTCGTGTGCCTTCGGATCCTCTGGCCGCGCAGGGGCTCCTGGCGGCTGTAAGGAATCTTCCGGACATGTCGGTCATCTGTCCGGTTTCTTCCTCAGATGTGGGCCTCGGGTATTATTCCAATCTCTTCACAGTGCCCAAGAAAGGTGGTTCGGTCGTCCCATCCTGGATCTGAAGTTCCTCAACAGGTTATCCGTCCCCGGAAAACTCTGCGCTCTGCCGTCAATTTTCTTCGGCAGGGGGACTTCATGACGTCCATAGACATCAAGGATGCCTACCTTCATGTTCCTATCTTTCCGGTCCATCAAAGGTTTCTACGCTTCGTGGTGAAAGACCGGCATTTTCAATTTGTGGCTCTTCCGTTCGGCCTTACCTCGGCTCCAAGGGTGTTCACCAAGGTGCTGGCAGGGGTGATAGCCCTTCTCAGAGCCCAGGGGATTTGCATCGTCCCTTATCTGGACAACCTTCTCATCATGGATCCTTCCTTCAGCAATCGGAGATGGACACCAGGATGGTGGTATCCACTCTGGAGAGTTTCGGCTGGGTGATCAACTATCCCAAGTCCTCCCTCGCGCTGGCCAGGGTGGTGTCTTTCCTGGGAATGTCCTTGGATCCTTGTCAACACAGAGTGTTTCTGCCTCAGCCAAGGTTCTCTTGATTCAGGAATTGGTGTAGCTTCTTCTTTCCAATCCTTGTCCGTCCATCCGGCTAGGGATGAGGCTGGTGGGGTTGATGGTAGCTTCCTTCGAGGCAGTTCCTTTTGCTCAGTTTCACACGAGGACGCTTCAGCTTCCTCTGTTGGCGTCTTGGGACCGGCGACCGAGGTCGTTGGATCGGCCCTTCCAGATGTCCTCCCGGATTCGGCAGTCTCTTCAGTGGTGGATGGTCTCGGCCAATCTCTTGAGGGACAGGTCTTTTCTGACGCCTCTTTGGGAAACTGTCACCACGGACGCCAGTTTGTCGGGATGGGGAGGTTCAGTTCAGTTCCGGGGGTGGTGGGGCCCTCAGGAGGACCACTTGCCCATCAACGTTCTGGAGCTGAGAGCCATCAGGTTGATTCTGTCTCACTTGACCCGGCATTTACAGGGTTTGCCGGTTCAGGTTCGGTCAGACGATCAGACGGCGGTTGTTTACATCAAGGGAGGGACTCGCAGTCAGAGTGCCCTCAGAGAAGTGTCTCTGATCCTAGCCTGGGCGGAGATTCATGTCCCTCGTATCTCGGCAGTGTACATTCCGGGAGTGGTAAACATGGAGGCGGACTTTCTGAGCAGGTGCTTTTTCCGCCGGGGGGACTGGTCTCTCGATCCCAAGGTGTTTCGGTCTCTTTGTCTCCAGTGGGGGACACTGGAGGTGGACTTGTTTGCCTCTCGTCACAATTACAAGCTTCCGGCATTCGTGTCGCTCTCTCAGGATCCTTTGGCTCTGGCGGTGGATGCCATGTCTCTGAGCTGGGAGGACCTGGGGTTCCTTTATCTGTTTCCTCCGATCCCCCTGCTAGGCAAGGTGTTGCGAAAGCTGGCCCTGGAAGGGGTTCCCGCCATTTTCGTGGCTCCAAGGTGGCCAAGGCGGGTGTGGTTCGCAGACATCGTTCGGCTGGCGGTGGATCAGTTCGATCTGCCTCTTCGGCCGGACCTTCTCACACAGGGTCAACTATGTTACCCCAATTTACCAACGCTGGCTTTGATGGCCTGGCTGCTGAAACCTCCATCTTAAGGGAGGAAGGTCTTTCGGATTCTGTTATTCAGACTCTAATTAGCGCCAGGAAGAGGTCTTCTTCTTCTACCATCTGCTATAGGACGTGGAGATCTTATATTGATTGGTGTGAGGCTGGATCTTTGCCCTGTCGGGTCTTTTCTGTTTTCTTCAATCGGGGTTTCTGCCCTGTCTGTCTTTTTCAAAAGTCTTTTGCGCTTCATCCTTTGGTCATGACTTTTTTCCAGGGGGTTTCGCATGTGCGGCCTCCTAGGAAGCCTTTGCTCCCTGTTTGGGTTTTGAATTTGGCTCTTTCTGCTCTTCAGGCTCCTCCGTTTGAGCCCTTGCAGGATATTGCTCTTTCTACTTTGACTCAGAAGGTTGCCTTTTTGGAGGTCATCACTTCTTTCCGACGTGTTTCGGAGTTGGCGGCCTTGTCGATTCAGGCTCCTTACTTTGAGAGGCATCTGGACAAAGTGGTTTCTGCTTCAAACCGGATTTTCTTCCGAAGGTGGTGTCTGTTTTTCATCTTAACCAGGACATTGTTCTTCCTTCCTTGTGTCCTAAGCCTAGGAATGACAAGGAGCAGGTTTTGTATTGTTTGGTCGTGGTACGCTGTGTGAAGTACTATTTACTTACTACATCTCCTTTTCGTAATCGTTTTTTGTGGTGCCTTGCGGGCCTAGGAAGGGTTTGGCTCCGGCTAAGTTTTCCATTAGCAAGTGGATTCGTCAGACTGTTGTAGGGGCCTATTCTGCCAAGGGGAAGGTTCCCCCTTTTCGTATCACTGCTCATTCTACTCGTGCTGTTGGGGCGTCTTGGGCTTTTCAGCACCAGGCTTCTGTTGAACAAGTTTGTAAGGCTGCTACTTGGTCTTCTGTTGACACTTTTTCCAAGTTTTCCAAGGTTGATGTGCGGGCCTCAGCGGATGCTGTTTGGCCGCAAGGTTCTGCAGGCTGCAGTGGTTCTGCAGAGTTTTGCATTATGGCCTTGTTGGATACCCGCCCTTTCTGGACACTGCTGTTGGATGTCCCAAGTGTAATTATTAATGATTGAAGCGGGGTGTGTGACATACTTAGAATAATACCATTTTGTGAACACTCACCAGTAAAATGGATATTATAAGTATGTCACACACCCCACTTCACCCGCCCTTTTTGGTATCCTGGATCTTTATAGGGTGAAGCTTCGTTTACAGTTGAGGGTTACCAATGTTTTTTCCTGGTACCTTGTCTTACTGCTGTTTGAAAACTGGGAGATAAGTGGGAGGTCCCAGGTATTATAGATCAGGAGGGGCTCGTTTTTCTAGACTTCTCTGCAACATCGCCACCTGCAGGTGGGTTACCCAAGTGTAATTATTAATGTTTGAAGCGGGGTGTGTGACATACTTAGAATACCCATTTTACAGGTGAGTATTCACAAAATTGTATTTTTCACTGAGGGTTTTTAAAGTGGAACAAAAGCCACCACGATCAGCCCGGGAATCTATAAAATTTCTGGGCCGATCAATTCCCTCCCTCCCCCCCCCCGGGGCATCCAAAATAGGGATGTCCCGCTGTGTGAAACCCCCCAGGTCACCCCATACACTTACCTTGTTTCCCGGTCCAACGGCGCATGTGCGATCGAGGCTGTGGACAGGGAGGTAAGTGTTTTTTTTTTTTTTTTTGCCTGTGCTGTCCCTTTAAGCCCACCTAGCCCGTGTTACTTTATTATTTGTGCCACAGCTGTGAATAATAAAACAGGTTTATCTGCAGCACGTGGACATTGTGGTGCGCGACTGGCCGGACGCCGACCAATGGGGGCGAGAAGCTGCCCGCACCTACCTGGAGCGCCAGAGGGAGGTATGATGTCATAGGGAGGTTCGCTTCCTCCATAGTCACTCCTTTATTTCTCAGGTCCACCTCGCTTCCCCTTCCCTCTGCTTCTTGTTTCCTCTCTCCATTCATTTCTTTCTTTGTTTTTATTTTCCTCCTTTATTTTCTCCCCTGTTCTTTCATTTTCACCTTTCCTCCCTTCTTTCATACTTTTCAGTTTCTCTTTCCTTATTTAACTCTTACATTTTCCTTTCCCCCTTCTTTCTTCCTCTTTTTCTCTCTTCCCTTCACTTTTCCTTTCTCCTCTGTTGCTGTTTTGTTTTCTCCTTTCTTTTCTTCTTGTTTGTCCTCCCCTCCTTCTACTTTTTTAATTGTTTACTCTTTCCTTCCTTTTCATTTCCTGCCTTTTACTTCTTTCCTCCCTTCAGTACTTCCTCTTTCACTTTGCCTCCCTCCCTTCCCTTCTTTTTTCCTTTCGTCTCTCTGTTTTTGTTGTTTCTTTTCTCCTTTCATTTCTTCTTGTTTGTCCTCCCCTCCTTCTACTTTTTTTATTTCTTTACTCTTTCCTTCCTTTTCATTTCCGGCCTTTTACTTCTTTCCTCCCTTCAGTCCTTCCTCTTTCACTTTGCCTCCCTCCCTTCCCTTCTTTTTTCCTTTCGTCTCTCTGTTTTTGCTGTTTCTTTTCTCCTTGTTTGTCCTCCCCTTCTTCTACTTTTTTGTTTACTTTTTTTCTTCCTATTCATTTCCTGCCTTTTACATCCTTCTTTTTGACTCTCTGCTTTCCATAGTCACTACTTTATTTCTCCACCTCGCTTCTCCTGCTGCCTCCTCTGTTTCTTGTTTCCTCTCTCCATTCATTTCTTTCTTTGTTTTTATTTTCTTCCTTTATTTTCTCCCCTGTTCTTTCACTTTGACTTTTTTCCTCCATTCCTTCATACTTTTCAGTTTCTCTTTCCTTATTTAACGCTTACATTTTCCTTTCCCCCTTCTTTCTTCCTCTTTTTTTCTCTCTTCCCTTCTCTTTTCCGTTCTTTCCTGTGTTTGCTCTTTCTTTTCTCCCTGTTTGTCCTCCCCTCCTTCTACTTCTTTCATCCCTTCAGTCCTTCCTCTTCCACATTTCCTTCCTCTCTCCCCTCCCTTCCCTTCTCTTTTCCTTTCTTCTCTTTTGCTGTTTTTTTCTCCTTTCTTTTCTTCCTGTTTGTCTTCCCCTAATTTTAATTTTTTTACTCCTTTCCTTCCTTTTAAATTCCTGCCTTTTACATTTTCCTCCCTGCCTTCCATTCACTTTTGCTTTAGTTTTTCCTTCCTTCTTTTTGAATTTTCTTTTCTCCGTGCCCTACCTATGTTTTCTCCTTCGTTCACTATTTCCTCCTCTACTCCCTTACCTCCCTCTTTTCCTTAATTTTTCCATTTTAATGCCCTATGTATTTCTTTTTCTTCTCTTCGCCTCTTTTTCTTCCTACCTGTCCTTCACTTTTCCTACCATAATGTTTCCTCTTCTTTTCATCTTTTGTTCAATGATCTTTTTCATTTTTTCTTCTTTCCTTCTGCCCCGTCTTTCACCCTTTCCTCCTCTATTTGTCCTTCTATACTTCCCACCTTTTCTTAATTTTCCCATCTCCTAGTGTCCTCAGTTTTTTAGCCTTTACCTCTCATTTACCCTCTGTCTTTTCTCCTTTCTCAATTATTTCACACTTCTCTGCCTTTCCCTTGTTTTCTTCCTTTTCAAGTTTCTTCATCCTCTCCTGCATCTGTCCCTTGTGTTTTTCCTCCCCTCCTTCGTTTCACTTTTCCTTTCTTAATGTTTCCTTCATTTCTTCTCCTTTCTCTTTTCGTCTACTTTTTTCACATTTTCTTCCTTTCTTCTCTCTTCTTTCTTCCCTTCCATCTTTTCTTCAATTCTTCACTCTCTCCTCCTGCGTTACTCTCCTGTGCTCTTCCCATTTTCCTACCCTCCATCCTTTTACTTTTCTGTCCATATTTTTCCTCAATTTCTTCCTTCTATTTCCTTGTTCTTATTTTCCCCTCTTTCCTTCCTCTTTTCATCCCTTCCTTCCTTTTATTTCCCTCTTTTCCTTAATTCTTCCATCATTCCCTCCTTTTTCCCTCCCCCCAATGTTTTACCTTTTCTTTCTCTTCTATCTTTCCTATTTTTTGCTTTCTTTCTCCGCTCTCATTCTTTCCTCCTTTTCCGTACTCCTCCGGCTTTTCTTCCCCTTTTTCTTCTTTCCTTTCTTCCTTACTTTCATTCTTCTTTCTCCCTTTTCTCTCACCTTCTGATTCGTTTGTTTTATTTCTTATTGTTAACAGAAATTCCAGAAGCAAAGTTCAGACTATGGCCGTGCGCTGGAAGCTCTTAGGAGTCCGTGTGTCAGTGGCTTCCTTCTGCCGCACCCGGGGGAAACCTTTCCAGGATCCAATCAGGGGAGGCTGGAGGGTAAGTCAGCATCCGGTACCTTGTAATAGCGGCATCCGGTCCCCTGCACAAGTGGCATTCGGTCCCCTGCACAAGTGGCATTCGGTCCCCTGCACAAGTGGCATTCTGTCCCCTGCACAAGTGGCATTCGGTCCCCTGCACAAGTGGCATCCGGTCCCCTGCACAAGTGGCATCCGGTCCCCTGCGCAAGTGGCATCCGGTCCCCTGCGCAAGTGGCATCCGGTCCCCTGCGCAAGTGGCATCCGGTCCCCTGCACAAGTGGCATCCGGTCCCCTGCACAAGTGGCATGTGGTCCCTTGTAAGAGTGGCATGTGGTGGCATCTGGTCCCCTGTAAGAGTGGCATGTGGTTTCCTGTAAGAGTGGCATGTGGTCTCCTGTAAGAGCGGCATGGGGTCCCTTGTAAGAGCGGCACCCGGTCCCTTGTAAGGGCGGCACCCGGTCCCTTGTAAGGGCGGCACCCGGTCCCTTGTAAGAGCGGCACCCGGTCCCTTGTAAGAGCGGCACCCGGTCCCTTGTAAGAGCGGCACCCGGTCCCTTGTAAGAGCGGCACCCGGTCCCTTGTAAGAGTGGCACCCGGTCCCTTGTAAGGGCGGCATCCTGAATGCTATTATTTAGGTGGTCACAGTAACCTGTATCACTAACTAGATAATCGACAGGAGCTGGTTCTCAGATGAAACAACATTTTGTATCACTCCGACCAATCAGAACATTTTCATCTTCACAGACATGGATGAAGATTTCAGAGATCACCTCACAACTTATATCTCTGATGTCGGAGGAGCAATAAGACGCCACCAGAAGACCAACCTGACCGGGGAGAAGATCACCTGTGCCCGCCTGGGGAGAGCACTGCAGGTGAGGCCTTCCCCCCCTTATACCCTAATAGAGTGTAAGCTCTTCTCCTCCTGTATCCTCCCTTATACCCTAATAGAGTGTAAGCTCTTCTCCTCCTGTATCCTCCCTTATACCCTAATAGAGTGTAAGCTCTTCTCCTCCTGTATCCTCCCTTATACCCTAATAGAGTGTAAGCTCTTCCCCTCCTGTATCCTCCCTTATACCCTAATAGAGTGTAAGCTTTTCTCCTCCTGTATCCTCCCTTATATCCTAATAGATTGTAGGCTCTTCCTATTTAGATCTCTGTGACCCCGTAATATCTTCAGCCGATAACATAGGAAGGGTCCTGCTTCTGTTATTAGCTCAGTGCTGGGGGTTAATACTTTAGTATTCTCAGGCTGCTTAGTGTGGGAGGATGGGTAATGTATGGAAACTACCCGTAATTATAGGGGGGTGGGTGCTGCCATTGGGGGTCTCACAGTCACTGTATGAGGGGGTTAGAGTCAGTGGAATTAATGTCGGGTTTATTATTTTGCAGGAATTTGCCGGCATATTGCAGGATGAGCAGTACAGCTTTGCTTCCCCTCTTCAGGTAAGGATCAGGAAACATGGCAAAGTAATTGGCTTCCCAGTGCATGCGCCGAGCCCGGAGTCATAGCCTCACTTCCACCGGACGTTGGTCCTCTTAGGAACACAGAATGGGGCCCGTCCCTCACTCTGCTCATTCGTCCTTGGGGTTCTCGGAGGTCCCTCCTGGCCCCCATTGGAGTGTGTCCTTGCTCCCCTTCACACTGCACCATCAGCCTGGGCTCCTTTCCCCATGGAGCTGTCTCCATTCAGCTTCCTGCTCTCCCAGATCGCTCTGCATTAGGCAGGTAGAGCCAATGTGAGACTGCACCAGCAATAAAATTATATGTAACCAATGTGCACACTGGGAGATAGATGCACAAAAATGAGTACAAAACTGTGAAGAAATGGGAGTCCTACTCCCCCCCCCCCCCCCAAAAAAAAAAAACGAATCCACAAAAAGTGGCACTACCACTTATATACAAAATGTAAGAAAATTTATTGAAAAAGTGAATCCACAAAAACATATATGCAATACTTTTTTTAAAAACACTCTAAAAAACACATAGACAAAAACTACAGGGCGAGGAGGGGGCAAAACAAGCCCTAACACTGCTGGAAAAATGCCACCAATAGATAAAGATCTGATTAAAATAATGTCACCTGAACCCTACCAAAATAAAGTGCTTGATATCCAAATAAATAGAAAATAAATCTATATACAATATATATGTGCCAACATGAAAAAGTGCTATTGTGCTAAAGTGCCATCAAAGATAATGACAAGCCAGGTAGGGAGAGAAAGCAAACAGGCATATGACCAAAAAATAAACATTTCACATGTCCAACCTCATGGCCAGCAGTATCTCCCTCTGTCGCCGACGACGCGTTGCGCGACGTGGTCCCGTCGCTTTCTCAAGGCGAATAGGCACATTATTTGCCCGCATTTTTTTTTTAATCAGATCTTTATCTATTGGTGGCATTTTTCCAGCAGTGTTAGGGCTTGTTTTGCCCCCTCCCCCCTGTAGGTTTTGTCTATGTGTATGTGTTTTTTAGAGTGTTTTAAAAAATTATTGCATATATGTTTTCGTCGATTCACTTTTTCAATAAAATTTCATACATTTTGTATATAAGTGGTAGTGGCCTTTTTTGTGGAATAGTTTTGGGTACAGACTTCATTAGGCAGGTGTAAGGGCTAGAGACTAGATAAGGTGGAATACAGCGCCCTAAAGACCAGCCGAATTCCAGGCCTTTCTCTGGTATTACCTAAACCAGTGCTGGAGCCCTGCTCAGGTCTAATGTGGTGTCATCTTTTTAGGATCATTCTTAGTCCAGGGACATTGCGTTCCGCTTGGTGTACAAGGCGAGGCCCCTTTTTAAGATAACTTGCCACCCAGGTCAAAGTCCAGTAGCTAAGAATATGATAGTGCACAGACTTTGGCACTGCAGAGACCACGATCATGAAGTAACCACGAAGAGACCACATTAATGCTTTGACCGGGGCAAGACTACAAGCATAAAGTGACCACAATAAGACCACAAAAAGTCTAAGGCTATGAAGCAACTGTGACAAGCCCCTGACCAGGAAGTGATTATGACTAGACCCGGACCAGGAAGCAACCATGATGAGACCCTGACTATGAAGCAACTATGACCAGGAAGCAACCAAGACCCTGACTATGCAGTGACCACCCGGAAATCATAATTCCGGAGTGACCATGAAGATACCACCTCCATGAAGCAACCATGACGAGACTCTGACCAGGAAACGACCATGACGAGACGCTGACCAGGAAACGACCATGACGAGACGCTGACCAGGAAAAGACCATGACGAGACGCTGACCAGGAAACGACCATGACGAGACGCTGACCAGGAAACGACCATGACGAGACGCTGACCAGGAAACGACCATGACGAGACGCTGACCAGGAAACGACCATGACGAGACGCTGACCAGGAAACGACCATGACGAGACGCTGACCAGGAAACGACCATGACGAGACGCTGACCAGGAAACGACCATGACGAGACGCTGACCAGGAAACGACCATGACGAGACGCTGACCAGGAAACGACCATGACGAGACGCTGACCAGGAAACGACCATGACGAGACGCTGACCAGGAAACGACCATGACGAGACGCTGACCAGGAAACGACCATGACGAGACGCTGACCAGGAAACGACCATGACGAGACGCTGACCAGGAAACGACCATGACGAGACGCTGACCAGGAAGCAGCCATGGCGAGACCCTGACAAGGAAGTAACCATGTCGAAACCCTGACAAGTAGGCGACCATGACCTGGAAGCAGCAATAGCGAGACACTGACCAGGAAGCCGCCATGACGAGATGCTGACCAGGAAGAGGCCGTGGCCAGAAAGCGACCCTAACTCGGAAGCGGCCATGACGAGACCCTAACTAGGAAGCGGCCATGACGAGACCCTGACTAGGAAGGGGCCATGACGAGACCCTGACTGGGAAGCGGCCATGACGAGACCCTGACTGGGAAGCGGCCATGACGAGACCCTGACTGGGAAGCGGCCATGACGAGACCCTGACTGGGAAGCGGCCATGACGAGACCCTGACTGGGAAGCGGCCATGACGAGACCCTGACTGGGAAGCGGCCATGACGAGACCCTGACTGGGAAGCGGCCATGACGAGACCCTGACTGGGAAGCGGCCATGACGAGACCCTGACTGGGAAGCGGCCATGACGAGACCCTGACTGGGAAGCGGCCATGACGAGACCCTGACTGGGAAGCGGCCATGACGAGACCCTGACTGGGAAGCGGCCATGACGAGACCCTGACTGGGAAGCGGCCATGACGAGACCCTGACTGGGAAGCGGCCATGACGAGACCCTAACGAGAGAGCGGCCATGACGAGACCCTGACTAGGAAGGGGCCATGACGAGACCCTGACTGGGAAGCGGCCATGACGAGACCCTGACTGGGAAGCGGCCATGACGAGACCCTGACTGGGAAGCGGCCATGACGAGACCCTGACTGGGAAGCGGCCATGACGAGACCCTGACTGGGAAGCGGCCATGACGAGACCCTGACTGGGAAGCGGCCATGACGAGACCCTGACTGGGAAGCGGCCATGACGAGACCCTGACCGGGAAGCGGCCATGACGAGTCGCTGACCGGGAAGCGGCCATGACGAGTCGCTGACTGGGAAGCGGCCATGACGAGACACTGACTATTCAGTGGCCACCTGGAGATCACAATTTTGACGTGACTTCACCTCCATGAAGTGGCCATGACGAGATCCTGACCCTGACCAGGTAGCGTCCTGACGAGACGCTGACCATATAGAGACCCTGACCAAGAAGTGACTATAGCAATCTGTCTAGCTTTGGCTCCTTGTTAGTTTCCTATCAATATGTCTTATAAAACATCCTGAAAAGCACAATCTTAGCAGTTTATGTTTAGAGTATATCAATCATGGTCTTTGGATAGAGTATTTCCTGCAAGCACCCACCTGTCCTCCTCAGGCCCACACCCACCACAGGGGTCTGGATTTGCCTATAGCGATAAAGATGTTGTGCTGTCTTTGTTTTACCGTTGTGCCTAATTCTCTTGCCAGATAATGTCCTCGTTCAAAAACTACCGGAACACAAACATCGTTCTAAAGACCTTCCAGGATTTCTTGGAACAGCAGGTAACATTTTGCCAATGTGTTTTGTGCCACATACTTCATTAATCATTACATAGGCACATTGGCCAGCCTGGCATTACACCTCCATGTCATTATTTTCTTTAGGATCTTTGCATTGGCACTCAACTGCTATTTACATAGGACCTCCTCCATCTTTATGCACAATAATTCCAATCATTCGTCAGCCATGGTCGTGCAACAAGATGAGGAAGGAGCACTTCCTGCTTTATGCAATAATAAATTTGTGTTCCCATATGATTTAGCAATACAATGAAGTGATATCATTAAGCAATAAAATTAAAGTAGACCAAAACCCACCTTGGAGTCTGAGACTCCAGGGCAGGCTTACTCCCTCCCCCCAGGGCATCCAGATTTGGGTTGCTCCGCTGTGTAAAACCCCCCCAGGTCCCTCAGTATACTCTCCTTCTCCCCAGTGCTCGCTATACTTTTAGCAGGGTGTGCGTCCACGCTGGCCATTCACAAATTCCTGGCACGGACACGCACCCTGCTAAAGGTAAAGCGGGCAGCGTTGGATCGGGGAGAAGGAGAGTATACTTGGGGACCTGTGAGGTTTTACACAGCACGCTCCCTCTTAGACGGTAGCAGGGATGCAGCCATCGGCATGCTCGGCTGCACTCGTCTCCATTTGGCTACACCTGGCTGAATTGAAGTCAGTGCAGTCGAGCACGCTGATTGGACGAGAAGCCGCACATGCGCCGTAGGACTGGGGAGAGGTGAGTTTTGGTGGGCGACCTGGGGGGGTTTCACACAGCGGGGCATCCCACATCAGGGTGCCCTAGGGGCAAGGACCAAAACCTGGGATAGTCAAAATCTTGGGTTTTGGTCCACTTCAAGTAATAAAGCAATGCACAGTGTGTGTGTACAAGACATTTCAAATGAAAAAAAAAATAAAAAAATAGTGTGGCATCCATGGTCCCCCCTCAGCCCCCCTGACTACTATTGTAGGACCACCTTTTAGGTGCAGCATTGTGTTGGAGCAGGTCTCTTGCGGAGGGTGATTTTTTCTTCTTTGCAGAATACAGTATCTCTGGCTCGGTCAGATTGGATGGAGAATGTGTGTGTGTGTGCAGCAATTCCAAGTCACGGTGCAGATTATAAATGGGACTGTGACTGGGTCGTTCCATTGCTATGCTTTGATGTAAAGTCTTCCATTGTAGCTATGGCTGTATGTTTGGGGCATAGTCTTTGGGATTCCCAGCTGTAAGCCTCATGTGGGGCTCTCCTCCCATCGACTTTCTATGCTGTACATATTAATGAGTGGCAGAAGAAACTGAGGAGGAAACGGAGCGTGCAGAAGCTTAAGGGATGCCACCGCAGCTCGCACATGCGCTCTTGAATCGGGTGATTTTCATTGCAATCCTATAGATTGCTCGCTATAAGGAAGACTAGAGGCCCTAGACTCCTAGACTTTAGGCTCGTGGTTGCTCCTCTTTGAGGTGGGACATGGAGCCAAAAGGGGCGCTTACCAAGTAGGCACAGAACAATGGGATCCCAGCAGCCTCCAAGAGCAGGAGAAGGACAGCCTGCTGGGTCTTGGCACTGGGTGAGGCACGGAAGCTAGGGCCAGCTAAGGATCATAATAAGGGCCTTGTGGCCTCTCTAAGCAATAGCCAGGAGGAGGCCTACCAGCTCAGTGACAAGACCTTAGATGTAGAGGAGCTCCCAGAAAAAACAATCGATTGAAGCCAAGTAGAACAGAGAAGTATAATTCCTCTAGCTGATGGAATGGAAAGTATAAATGACCCTCTAGCCAGGTGCAGCTGATGGGTTGATGACCAGATAGACAGCTGCCATATTTCCATTAAACTACCCAACCGTGACCATGTAAAGCAAGTAAAGTCTCTCCCTCTTCCTCTTCCAGATCTCCTTGTCCAGCGGTGCCTCTGCATTTCGGGTCTTGGGGATGAAACCCTCTCAGATGAGATCCAGGGTCAGCGAGCAGGCCTCCCTGCTTCTGGAGCGGTATAGCAGCGTCTTGAAAGGGGAGGCGGCTGAGAAGAGGAAGCTCCTGGACCGAATGGAGTCTCTATTACTGGTGAAGCAGGACAAATTTTGCGCAGCGTATTCCAATCGCTTCACCAAGTGCGCGGTGGGCGTCGGCTGTGCTTTTGGTGGCGTAGGCCTGGCCGTGGCAGGCGGGATCGTAGGGGCTGCTGCGGCTTCAATGGTTTTCGCTGCTGAAGCTGTAGGCATATTGGGTAGCTCAACGATGGCGATGGTCACGGGGGCAGTTGGAGGCTCCGTCACGCTTGGGGCCATCGGAACGGGCGTCGGAGCCGGGGTCGGCAGCGTTTTTGGACACGTGGAGAAGAAAAGATGTGAGCGTGGTGCCACCGCCAAGGGACGACCTGTAAATGATCAATGAGTGGTGGACTGTATAAACGGACGTTCTGCCTTAAAAAAAAAAAAAATTGCTACAGTACCACAATGTAACCTTACTCGTCTGCTCGCTCTTCTGTCATTGCTGCTTTTTCCAACCGCTGGGTGGTCATCTCCATGCTGTCTCCTTGCCTGACACCTCTTCGGTGGTAGCTGTCCTCACTACACCTGCCACATTACTCATCCACTCGTTCCTGCTGCTTCTCAAGTGGCCGGTGGCTTCTTGCACTGCTAGCTATCATCCTTTCCCCCCGACCACCTTTGTTTCCTCCTGCCATCAGTCATTACCTTACCTTGTCCATCGTGCTGCTTCAGGTATATTCCCTGCCTTGCCCTTCTTGCTTAGATAGAAGTATAAAACCTGGTAAAGAGGCCGGTGACCACCCACAGAATTGGTGATAGTCAAGACCAGCACAAAAAGGGCTTTTACCAGGTCTAATACCTTTATCTAATATTTCTGCTGGGACAGTAGACACTTATCTGACTTCAGAGAAGACCAGTTAACTACCAGGGAGCAAGAGAAGAAGGACAAGGCCTATCTGCCACACTGGAGTCCATTCGGGATGTCCAATGGGGCTAGAGTCAGTACGTGGTAAAGCTTCAGAGCCAGAGAAGGAGGACAAGGCCTATCTGCCACACTGGAGTCCATTCAGGATGTCCATTGGGGCTAAAGTCAGTAAATGGTAGAACATCAGAACCAGAGAAGAAGGACAAGGCCTATCATCCACACTGGAGTCCAGTTGGGATGTCCATTGGGGTTAAAGTCAGTAAATGGTAGAACATCAGAACCAGAGAAGAAGGACAAGGCCTATCATCCACACTGGAGTCCAGTTGGGATGTCCAATGGGTCTAGAGTCAGTAAATGGTTGAGCATCAGAGCTAGAGAAGGAGGATAAGGCCTAACGGCCACACTGGAGTTCAGTTGGGATGTCCAATGGGGCTAGTGATAGTAAATGGTAGAGCGTTAGAGCCAGAGAAGGAGGACAAGGCCTATCAGCCACACTGGAGTCCATTCGGACTAGAGTCAGTAAGTGGTAGAGCTTCAACAAACCAAAAGCCCAAATCGCAATCCAGGAAAACAGTAGTTAAATGGTCAAACACGGGTAACCCAACAGGCCAGGAAGATAACCTGGAGTATCAAGAAGATGCAAGTTTGGAAGACAAGTGTAGGTTAGATCAGAAGGTATCAGGGGTCAGTTAGGTCGCCCCTGCCCCAGTCATCCTCAATTCGTCACAACTTATTTCCTCACTCGGTGTCACCCATCGACCTGGTAAAGAGACAGGTGACAACCCACAGAACCCCAATTTTGCTGCTGGGACACAGTAGACACCTATCTGACACCGTAGCTGTCCTCACTACACCTGCTATATTACTCATCCACTCGTTGTTAGTCTTGACGCTGCTGTTCCTGCTGCTTCTCAAGTGGCCAGTGGCTTATTTCACTGCTAGCTATCATCCTTTCCCCCACTACCGCCTTTGTTTCCTCCTGCCATCAGGCATTCCCTTCCCATGTCCATCGTGCTGCTTCAGGTATATTCCCTGCCTTGCCCTTTTTGCTTATATAGAAGTATAAGACCTGGTAAAGAGACCGGTGACCACCCACAGAACCCAATACAGGCCTTGACTTCAGAGATGACTAGTTAACTACCAGGGAGCCAGAGAAGAAGAACAAGGCGTATTGCCCCCACTGGAGTCCAGTCAGGATGTCCAATGGGGCTAGAGTCAGTAAGTGGTAGAGCATCAGACCTAGAGAAGGAGGACAAGGCCAATCGGTCACACTGGAGTCCAGTCGGGATGTCCAATGGGGCTAGAGTCATTAAGTGGGAGAGCTTCAACAAACCAAAAACCCAAATCGCAATCCAGGAAAACAGTAGTTAAATGGTCAAACACGGGTAACCCAACAGGCCAGGAAGATAACCTGGAGTATCAAGAAGATGTACATTTGGAAGACAAGTGTAGGTTAGTTTAGAAGGTATCAAGGGTTAGATTTGCACCTGCCCCAGTCATCCTCAATTTGTCATCACTTGTCCCCCCACTCAATGTCACCCACCGACTTCTCTCTTGTGGTCACCTTGCCATCACCAGTTTCTCAAACTAGAGCAGTGGTCCCCAAACGTTTTCAGCATGGGAACCAGATTCAGCATTGAAAGATGGTCGTGACTCATGTCCCTCAGACATGAATAGATGACTGTCATCTTCTCCACCAACAACTGTCATCCTTACCACTGCCTCCGAGAGGTTCCACCACTGCTACAGCTGACTGTCATCTTCACCACTGCTGCCTTACCACACTGGCCCGTCCTCCTCTCTGGCTCGGACCATGGCTGTATTTCACTCGACTCTTTAGCTGCTCATTTTACCAAAGCTGGAAGATTTCTCTGCAAATCTTTTTTCTAATTTACAAAGGGCGATATTTTTATAAATGTAAAACTTCCTCTCCTTTAAAAATACTTTTCTAGGGTGATATAAAAAATATATAAACTATTATTCATGATAATAATAAAGAATGAGAAAATAACGACCCAAATCTCTGTTGGTGGCCCTATAGGCAGAGATCACACAGAGCCCTTAGAGGTCATCGACTTACTATCACCTGTGCAACAACTATTATTAGAAGTCAAAGTGTTTTTAAAGTTTTAGACAACATAATAGGGGGTTAGATCATCTGTCTGCTTTGAGGCGACGTAGCCACTTCCCATTCTCTGAGTCCAAGACCTTAAAGCGGACCAAAACTGGTCCTGGATGGTCTATGAGACTCCAGGGGCACTGATTCCCTCTCCATTTAGGGATGCCCCACTCTGTGAACCCCCCATTTACTCGAAAAACGTACCTTTCTGGAGCCCACAGTGCATGCACAGCCGGCGGTGGCATCACTCGCATCCTATTTGGCTGTGCACCCACTGCAACTGAATGGCTGTGTGTTACAGCACACAGCTGAAGGAAGCAAGTGGTGCCGCGCCGCCAATGTGTGCGGCTGAGATTCCATTCATCTTCACCAGCCCACATTGATATGCTCGGCCGAAGAAGCTGATTGGACGAGAGCCACGGGCTCGAGGAAAGGTAAGAACGGCCGAACAGTCGGGTTTCACACATCCTGATTTGGGACAGACCAGAAGTTGGGACAATGAAAATCCTGGGTTTTGGTCCACTTTGGTTCATATTCATCGAATATGTTGTTGACAGCGAACCATCACACGTGCAAAATCTTTTATTAGTTGACAAGTCAAAAAGTTTTTGGATTTTCTGACATTATCTTAAAGTGGACCAAAACCCACCGTGCTCAGCCCATGATCAACTCCACCCCCCCCCCCCCCCGGGGCATCCAAAATTGGACTTGCCTTGCTTCCCGATCCAACGGCGCATGTGCGAGCTATGGCGGTACCCTGTTTTTCCTCGAGCAGGGCACATGCCCACACCAGGCATTTGTGAATAGTTAGAGGGAAGCCCGCCAGCGCCCTCGGAGCCACTGGCCTTAGATGAAGGCTTAGACAACGTGACAGTAGCCCATGCACCATGGGACCGGGAAGAGGTGAGTTGGCATCGGCGATCTGGGGGTTTCTCGCAGCGGGCCGATCGGGGTGCCCCGGAGGAAAGGATCAAAACCCAGGATAGTCACAATCCTGGGTTTTGGTCCACTTTTAAAGGGGGTTAGATCTTCTGTCTCCATTTGAGGTGATGTACACTTCTTGTCCAAAGTCTTAACTGGTCATCAAATGTGTCAACAACGAACTTTCGCATGTGTAACATCTTATTTTAGATTTCAAAGAATTTTTGGACATTATCATGTGGGGTTGGCACCAGTGTTTTATCATCATTGAAGGTCCTGCGATGGTCCGCTGGTCATGTGATCATACTTTAACATAAGTTGGGCATCTGGGAAGCCTCGGTTTGCAACTGGGGCAGGTGGATGGCCCACGGTATGGCAGCCAGGAGTGTCATCATAGAGCATTAGTGACTCTATGACCTGTGGCTGGGATGACATTGCTGATTTTAAGGGGGATAAGGAGGAGGGTCCTGCACTCTTGGCAGAAGTGGAGACAACCCCATAAACTGGTAACACTATGCGCCATATAATCTACGACTGCCTCAATATGTTCTGGCCTCACCACCCTGCCAGCAGTATTGGGGCCTACAAAAATACGCTCCAAACCCTGATGCCTGCTTGAATCAGAGAAAGGTGTAGCAGGCAAGAATGAAACGCGTCTTCTCCCTGCAGCACCAGCTCTATCACCAGAAGCAGCACCACAGCCACGTCCCTGTCCCTTATTTGCTACTTTCTACAGTGTATTAGCAGCCTGTCCTAGGAAATGTTATTCAATTAGGTGCAGATCATTTTGCCCACAGCTGGATTAAATATGATCGAAATAGGCCCAGATGCATTAAGTCACATCAGAACGGCAACAAATCAGATTGGCCACAGCTGGATTAAATCTGATCAGATTAGGCACAGGTGTATTAAGTCACATCAGATTGGGCACTGGTGGGCCCCATGCTGAAGTCTTGGGTCTTCTGCCCCGATGGCTGCCCTGCTTCCACCCCCCCACCCCCGCCTCTTGTCACCATAAAGTACTCTGTGTACAAACTGATTTTGAGAAAGTCAAGAACAAGTGAATCTTGTGAGTAATCAAAGTTTATTTTCTTTGTATTGTGAAGCTAATGGTGTGCAAATGATTCTATAAATACAATTTCAGATGGAGAAATAGTTCTACTCTCTTCGACAGTAATAACTGGAAACTAAGGGAGGCGGAAAGGGCAGAAGGTGAAAGCATGCAGGGAGGAGGGGGCAATAAACAAACTCTACTTCAAGACAAAGATAAGGGGAACTTCACCCAGTCCTAAATCCAAATAAACTCAGTAAATAGAGGGACACATTCAAGATATGATATAAAAACAGAAAAGTATCCAAAATATACCATACAACGCAAGAGACAGAGTCAGATTTTTGGGTTCAACAATGATGGCCCCTAAATAGGCGAAATCCTCTGGCACGTCTCTTCCAATCTTCTGTTTGGTGCGAGAGAAGATCCTTCTCGTCCTCCTACTTAACCAGTGTTTCGTAGCCAAGGAGGAAATCCTTTCTCAAGGACAGAACTTTGCGACTCTCCTTGAGATAGGTGGTCTTTGCGTGGTCCTGAAACGTAGACTAGAAGAATGTTCTTTCACACCAAGCTGAAAATTGGATACGGTAGGGCGGTAGATTTTTTCTTGTATATGAGGCCACCGACTAGGTTTTGTAAGATGTCTTAAAAGGTTCTCACACCTAAAAGTCATGGAGTCATCTGGCAGAAGTAAATATCTTGGTGTGAAAGAAGATCCTTATCGCCCTCCTACTTATCTAGTGTTTCGAAGCCAAGGAGGAAATCCTTTCTTAAGGACAGTACATTGAGAATCTCCTTGAGATAAGTGTTTTTTTTGTGGTCCTGAAAGGTTGTAGACTAAAAGAATGTTCTTTCGCACCAAGCTGAATAGCGGGGGAGGTGGGCCAATATATTTTGTCTTGTATATGAGGCTACCAACTAGGTTTTGTAAGATGTCTTGGAAGGTTCTTGCACCTCCAAGTCATGGAGTCACCTGTTAGAAGTACCTTTTTTGGTGCAAAGATCTACAAATGTTGTAGATTAGAAGAGTGTTCTTTCACACCAAGCTGAATAGTGGAGGAGGTGGGCCAACAGATTTTGTCTTGTACATAAGGCCACCAACTAAGTTTTGTATGATGGCTTTGGAAGGTTCTTGCACCTTCAAGTCATGGAGTCAGAAGTAAATATTTTGGTGTGAAAGAAGATCCTTCTCGTCCTCCTACTTATGCAGTGTTTCAAAGCCAAGGAGGAAGTCCTTTCTCAAGGACAGTACTTTCCTTGAGATAGGTGGTCTTTGCGTGGTCCTGAAACGTTGTAGACTAGAAGAATGTTCTTTCGCGCCATGCTGAAAAGTGGGTCAATAGATTGTCTTGTACATGAGGCACCCAACTAGGTTTTTTAAGATGTCTTGGAAGGTTCTCGCACCTCCAAGTCATGGTGTCATCTGTTAGAAGTACCTTTTTGGTGCAAGGATCCCCAAATGTTGTAGACTAGAAGAATGTTCTTTCGTACCAAGCTGAAAATTGGACACGGTGGGGTGGATAGTTTTTCTTTTTGTATATAAGACCACCAACTAAGTTTTGTACGATGGCTTTGGAAGGTTTTCACACCTCCAAGTCATGGAGTCATCTGTCAGAAGTACATTTTTTGGTGTCCTCCTACTTATCCAATGTTTCAAAGCCAAAGGGGAAATCCTTTTTTCAAGGACGGTACTTTGAGAATCGATTTGAGATAGGTGGTCTTTGCGTGGTCCTGAAACGTTGTAGACTAGAAAAATGTTCTTTTGCACCAAGCTGAAAATTGGACACTGTGGGGTGGTAGATTTTTCTTGTTTATGAGGTCACCAACTAAAATTATTGAAAATGGCTTTGAAAGGTTCTCACACCTCCAAGTCATGATAGGTGGTCTTTGCGTGGTCCTGAAACCTTGTAGACTAGAAGAATGTTCTTTTGCACCAAGCTGAATAGTGGAGGAAGTAGGCCAATAGATTTTGTCTTGTATATGATGTCACCAGCTAGGTTTTTTACAATGTCTTGGAAGATTCTCACATCTCCAAGCCATGGAGCCATCTGGCAGAAGTAAATATTTTGGTGTGAAAGAAGATCCTTCTGGTCTTTCTACTTCTCCAATCTTTGTAACCAGAGATGGAACCCTTTCTCAAAGAGAGTATGTTTTCACTGATAATAAGTCTTTGCATGGTCCAAGACCAGAAGACTGTTCTCTCAAACTCGCTCAAGCTGAAAATTGGAAGAGGTGTGCACATCTTCTGTTTGGTGCAAGAGAAGATCTGTCTTGTCCTCCAGGGAGGAAACCCTTTCTCAGGGACAGTACTTTTAGATTCTCCTTGCAGTAGGTGGTCCCAAAACATTATAGACTAGAAGAATGTTCTTTCACACCAAACTGACAATTAGACGAGATGGGGTTGGTAGATTTTGTCCCCTACATGAAGTCACAACTAGGATTTGTAAGATGTATTGGAAGGTTCTCCCACCAAATCTTTTGGTGCAAAAGAAGATCTTGTCCTCTTACTTCTCCAACCTTTGTAGCCAGAGGAGCAACCATTTCTCCAGGAGAGTATGGTTCTTTGAGAATCTTCTTAAGAAGTCTTTGTGTACAGAAGTATGTTCTCCCAAGCATGCTGAAGCTGAAAATCGGACGAGGTTGCTCCCAAGCATGCTGAAGCTGAAAATCGGACGAGGTTGTGCTGGTAGATTTCGCCTTGTGGATAATGCTTTCAGCTACGTACAGGTCTAGGTACTTCTGATATTAAGACTTTTGATGCAAAATACCGTCCTTCTACTTCACTGACCATTTGGAGTCAGGGAAGGAAACCTTTCTCAAGGATAGTATCTTTCTTTAAAGAGGAACAACACACAGGAATTTCACTTTTCCGAGTGGAATGCCCCGCTATGTGTGCCCCACAGGTCGCCTGTTTCACTCGCCTTCATTCCGCTCCCACAGCCCAGACTCTGTGAGCCAGTCAGCGTGCTCGCTGTCACTTGCCTCCCCTTGGCATTGCTGATGGTGCTGCCAGCTGCATCCCCCGCCCACCTTGCACCTTGTCTTGTTTATAATACCAAAATATCTTGGAAGGTTCTTGTACCTCCAGCTCATTGTATATGTTCCAAAAGTACGTATTTTTGAAAACCTTCTTGAGATGGATTGTCTTTGCATGGTCCTAGATAAGAAGAATGTCCTCTCAAGCTGAAAATTAAATGGTAGGTTTTGTCTTGTGTATAATACCAAAATGTCTTGGAAGGTTCTTGTGCCTCCAGGTCATGGGGAATATGCCAAAAAAGAGTATTTTCTGCAAAAGAGGATGCTTTGCGACCTTATTCTTCTCCAACCTTTGTATCCAGGTAAAGAACCATTTCGTAAGGATGGTATGTTTCTTTGAGAACCTTCTTGAGATAAGTGGTGTGGCCTTAGATAAGAAGAATATTCTCAAGCTGAAAATTGAACTGTTGTTTTTGTCTTGTGTATAATGCCAAGGCGTCTTGAAAAGCTCTTGTACCTGCAGGTCATAGTATATCTATCAGAAGTAGGTTTTTTGCGCAAAATAAGATCCTTTATGTCCTCTTACTTTTCCAACCTTTAGAGACAGGGAAAGAACCATTTCTCAAGGACAGAGGACAGAACGCGTTTGAAATAGATGGTTTGTGTGGTCTTAGATCTAAGATGAGTGTTCTCTCGAGCTGAAAATCAGACTGTAGATTTTGTCTTGTGTATAATGCCAGTATGTCTTGGAAGGCTCTTGTACCTCCAGTACCTGGAGGTAGGTGGTCATTGCTTGCTTTGCGTGGTCCTAGATAAGAAGATTGTTCTCTCAAGCTGAAAATTGGACAGTAGATTTGGTCTTGTGTATAATGCCAAGGCAACTTGGAAGGTTCTTGTACTTCCAGGTCATGGTAAATCAAAAATAAGTATTTTGTGCAATAGAAGATGCTTTGCGTCCTCCTTCCTATCCAACCTTTGTAGCCTTTGTAGAACCATTTCGTAAGGATGGTATGTTTCTTTGAGAACCTTCTTGATACTACCTTGATACTACCACTTGGTGTGGTCTTCGATAAGAGGAATATTCTCAAGCTTGAATTTTTGTAAGTGTGTTTTATTATATCATTAAAGCTTCTATATTTTACCGATGGGGTTGCACTAGATATTTTTGTGTTCTCTTTTATGATCACTCTGTGAAAATACATTGAAAAGCTCTAAAGGATTTCTTGGGAGTTTGAACACACTTCCCTGTCTATGAAAAGAGAACGTATTGAACCATTTAGGCGCTGATTACCATTTGATTCTGGTAAGCTTACATCTGAGTGGTGGTGGACACGGGTGAATTGATGGATTGTGCACGTACCTTGGGAAATTTGGACTGACTTTTTAAAGAATTTTTCCTTACTGGCTGTGCATGCGCTTTGGAACAAATATAACATTTTATTGAGGGAACTTTATTTTGCTCTGTGCCCTATTGTGTGTATATATATATTTGCTTGAGACTCTATTGGGATAGGAAGTCTAGCAGGTAGTAGCAATATACTAAGTGTTTATTTATCTAAGAAATTAGAGCGCGGTGTAATATATCTTTCTATATCTACCTCAACTTACTTCTGATTAAATATATCATCACGCTGCTAACTAAAGAACTGTCTGTGGTTCTTGTGTGGTCGCCTTGATCAAGGTGTATATAGCTGCGATTCACTAATCTGCGATTCACTAATCTCTGAAAACCAAACAATCATTGAATTGATTAAAAAATCATAATCTATCAACCCCTGCACCCCTCTTTTGCTGGCTTTGACATCAAATTTTGACCCAGTTGTTTAGTAGTATAAGACAATCCTAAGAAAGTAAATGGAAACACATTGCAGATAATTAGTATAATATTTAGGGGGTCCTCTCTAAACAATGTGTATTGAATCAACATTTGGATAAAAGGCAGAATTCACAGCATGGCTGGTTGCATTAGAAGAGGAAGAGTTCTCTGCTGTCCGGGTCTTGGGTTACTGCTGGTGAGTTGAAGATTCTCTACCCATCGAATTGCTACACTAAGGGTAGGTAGGTCACTGTAACATCATTATCTGCTATATCAACTAAATGGAGAACTAGGCCCTGTGAAGACTCCTCATTGGCCCCACCAGGAATTGAGGGAGGGTTGGCAGCCGCTCAAACCAATTTATAACTAACCTGGGAGGGGCACGTGAGCAGGACAAGTAGGATACACAAGTCTTAAAGGAGCCACAGCACTCAACCCTGTTAGCTTGCAACCAAACCTATAATCTGCCTCTAAATCTGGTTAGAAACAGAGGACTCAGTCACACACATCTGCAGAAGTAGCTTAAGCTGCACCACCAAGCGCCAAGGTGCCTCTGTGAGGTGCAGTCCTAACTATGAGCGCCCCTGTTTGGGACATACAATGCAATGGATGAATTTGGAGCAGCTTACTTGAGGTTGCCCTATAACCTCGAGTGCAGGCCATGAGTACAGCTTCAGACCCACCACCCCATGAGCCTGCACAAAATCAAAGGAAACAAAGGATGGGAGACAGCTGCTCAGACCATTTTATAACTAACCTGGGAGGGGCACGTTAGCAGGGCAATTAGAATACACAAGTCTTAAAGGGGCCACAGCAATCAACCCTGTTAGCTTGCAGACAAACCTACAATCTGTCTCTAAATCTGGTTAGAAACAGAGGTCTTGGTCCACACACATCTGCAGAAGTAGCTGAAGCTGCACCACCAAGCGCCAAGGTGCCTCTGTGAGTTGCAGTCCTAACTCTAGTCTATGGGCGCCCCCTTTGGGACGTACTATGCGATGGATAAATTGGGAACCGCTTACCTGAGGTTGCCCTATATCCTCGAGTGCAGCCCATGGGGTGGAAGGGTCGAAAGCCTCGGAGTAAAGCTTCACCCCATGTGCTTGCACAAAATCAAAGGGGCTCTCATAGATTAGAGTTAGGACTGAACCTGGACAGAGGCACCTTGGCACTTGGTGGTGCAGCTTCATCCACTTCTGCAGATGTGTGTGGACCGAGACCTCTGTTTCTAACTGGCGTTTGGTGGTGCAGATGTGTGTGGACTAAGGTTTACAGACAGATTATAGGTTTGGTTCTAACCTAACAGGGTTGAGTTGTATCCACCAGGAATTAGGTCTGATGAGTATGTAAATTACAGAACAGAGATTAGTTGCCCCTTATACAGGTTCTATTAAACCGCCTATGAGATGTTCTAAAGGGGCGTGACCACATACTGAAAACAAAAATCAATGAATGGCTAAAAAACGCTTCTTCAGACTATGTATTAACCTACATAACAATACAGAACCG
Source organism: Gastrophryne carolinensis (assembly GCA_027917425.1). Classification (NCBI taxonomy): domain Eukaryota; kingdom Metazoa; phylum Chordata; class Amphibia; order Anura; family Microhylidae; genus Gastrophryne; species Gastrophryne carolinensis. The sequence goes on along the minus strand of CM051240.1, from coordinate 11,728,365 downwards.
AAATGGTCCACAACGACAAGATGGTCCCATCTCCGACCTGTCCCTGGTCAACTGACCTAGCTGATATGTAGAACTATCTATGCCGGCAAGTACAAAAAGCCACACAGTTTCTATACAGGCAATCGAAATAATCAGAGTAGGGGCTGATAGAGATGGCACTGTCTTGTTGTGGACCAGATTGAATATGTTTTGAAAAATACGTTAAAGGAGCACTATCATGACAAATGGCCTAATGATAAAAATCCATATAAATATGCTGGATGGTGGTCACTTATACACCTTGCACCAGGAGGAGAAGTCAGTTATACACTCGGCAATAGGGGATGGTGAGAGGAGGGGTCACTTATACACCCGGCATTAGGGGATGGTGGGAGGAGGGGTCATTTATACACCCGGCTTCAGGGGATGGTGGAAGGAGGGGTCACTTATACACTCGGCATCAGGGGATGGTGGGAGGAGGGGTCACTTATACACCTGGCATCACGGGATGGTGGTGGGAGGGGTCACTTATACACCCGGCATCAGGGGATGGCAGGAGGAGGGGTGACTTATACACCCGGCATCAGGGGATGGCAGGGGGAGGGGTCACTTATACACTCGGCATCAGGGGATGGTGGAAGGAGGGGGTCACTTATACACCCGGCATCAGGGGATGGCAGGAGGAGGGGTCACTTATACACCCGGCATCAGGGGATGGTGGGAGGAGGGGTCACTTATACACTCGGCATCAGGGGATGGTGGGAGGAGGGGTCACTTATACACTCGGCATCAGGGGATGGTGAGAGGAGGGGTCACTTATACACTCTGCATCAGGGGATGGCAGGAGGAGGGGTCAGTTATACATCCGGCATCAGGGGATGGCAGGAGGAGGGATCACTTATACACCCAGCATCAGGGGATGGCAGGAAGAGGAGTCACTTATACACCCGGCATCAGGGGATGGCAGGAGGAGGGGTCACTTATACACCCGGCATCAGGGGATGGCAGGAGGAGGGGTCACTTATACACCCGGCATCAGGGGATGGTGGGAGGAGGGGTCACTTACACACCCGGCATCAGGGGATGGCAGGAGGAGGGGTCACTTACACACCCGGCATCAGGGGATGGCAGGAGGAGGGGTCACTTATACACCCGGCATCAGAGGATGGCAGGAGGAGGGGTCAGTTATACATCCGGCATCAGGGGATGGCAGGAGGAGGAGTCACTTATACACCCGGCATCAGGGGATGGCAGGAGGAGGGGTCACTTATACACCCGGAATCAGGGGATGGCAGGAGGAGGGGTCACTTATACACCCGGCATCAGGGGATGGTGGGAGGAGGGGTCACTTATACACCCGGCATCAGGGGATGGCAGGAGGAGGAGGGGTCACTTATACATCCAGCATCAGGGGATGGCAGGAGGAGGAGTCACTTATACACCCGGCATCAGGGGATGGCAGGAGGAGGGGTCACTTATACACCCGGAATCAGGGGATGGCAGGAGGAGGGGTCACTTATACACCCGGCATCAGGGGATGGTGGGAGGAGGGGTCACTTATACACCCGGCATCAGGGGATGGCAGGAGGAGGAGGGGTCACTTATACACCCGGCATCAGGGGATGGCAGGAGGAGGAGGGGTCACTTATACACCCGGCATCAGGGGATGGCAGGAGGAGGAGGGGTCACTTATACACCCGGCATCAGGGGATGGCAGGAGGAGGGATCACTTATACACCCGGCATCAGGGGATGGCAGGAGGAGGGGTCACTTACATACCCGGCATCAGGGGATGGCAGGAGGAGGGATCACTTATACACCCAGCATCAGGGGATGGTGGAAGGAGGGGGTCACTTATACACCCGGCAGGGGATGGCAGGAGGAGGGATCACTTATACACCCGGCATCAGGGGATGGCAGGAGGAGGGGTCACTTATACACCCGGCATCAGGGGATGGCAGGAGGAGGGATCACTTATACACCCAGCATCAGGGGTTGGTGGAAGGAGGGGGTCACTTATACACCCGGCATCAGGGGATGGCAGGAGGAGGGGTCACTTATACACCCGGCATCAGGGGATGGCAGGAGGAGGGATCACTTATACACCCAGCATCAGGGGATGGTGGAAGGAGGGGGTCACTTATACACCCAGCATCAGGGGATGGCAGGAGGAGGAGGGGTCACTTATACACCCGGCATCAGGGGATGGCAGGAGGAGGGGTCACTTATACACCCGGCATCAGGGGATGGTGGAAGGAGGGGGTCACTTATACACCCAGCATCAGGGGATGGCAGGAGGAGGAGGGGTCACTTATACACCCGGCATCAGGGGATGGCAGGAGGAGGGATCACTTATACACCCGGCATCAGGGGATGGCAGGAGGAGGGGTCATTTATACACCCCGGCATCAGGGGATGGCAGGAGGAGGGGTCACTTATACACCTGGCATCAGGGGATGGCAGGAGGAGGGGTCACTTACACACCCGGCATCAGGGGATGGCAGGAGGAGGGGTGACTTATACACCCAGCATCAGGGGATGGCAGGAGGAGGGGTCACTTATACACCCAGCATCAGGGGATGGCAGGAGGAGCGGTCACTTATACACCCAGCATCAGGGGATGGCAGGAGGAGGGGTCACTTATACACCCAGCATCAGGGGATGGCAGGAGGAGGGGTCACTTATACACCTGGCATCAGGGGATGGCAGGAGGAGGGGTCACTTACACACCCGGCATCAGGGGATGGCAGGAGGAGGGGTGACTTATACACCCGGCATCAGGGGATGGCAGGAGGAGGGGTCACTTATACACCCAGCATCAGGGGATGGCAGGAGGAGCGGTCACTTATACACCCGGCATCAGGGGATGGCAGGAGGAGGGGTCACTTATACACCCGGCATCAGGGGATGGCAGGAGGAGGGGTCACTTATACACCCGGCATCAGGGGATGGCAGGAGGAGGGGTCACTTATACACCCGGCATCAGGCAATCACCTGCTTTTCCAATCAGCATGCTCGGAGCCACTGACATCACACTGTCTAAGGCATTGTCTAAGGCCAGCGACTCCGAATGCGCTGGCGGCCGCATCCCCCGCTTCCCTCTAACAGGGAGTGTGCCTGTGCTGGCCATTTACAAATGCCTTGCGCGAGCATGCGCCCTGCTAGAGGGATAGCGGGGATGCGACTGCAGCTTGCACATGTGCCATTGGACCGGGAAACAAGGTAAGTGTATGGGACCACCCTGGGGGTTTCACACAGCGGGGCATCCTGATTTTGGATGCCCCAGGGGGAGAGAATCAATGGGGGGGGGGGTTTGGTCCACTTTAATATTACACAATTTCACGATAGTAAACATGCCCAACAGCAAGCTAATTTTTTTTTGCAAATGGTTAAATAGATTGTTCTTGTGAACATGTAAGTCTTAAGGAAACTCAACAGGAAGTGGGCTATTCCTTTATTATGGTCCACTTTCTGCTAAATAGCCCTACGACTTACTTGTCCACAAAAAGTTTTTAACCCTTTACACACTTTAGATATACAAAAACTAGGTAGCCATGGGGCGGATTAGTTTGGGGTGGATTTGTCCTTGAAGGCATGTGGTGCTTTGCATGTGGTGGCCTTAGGGTGGTTTAGCGGCCATATCTAGGATTTGGGTAGAGTTCCATCGTAAAGGTCTTTCGTGAGATACATAGAGGGAGAGTAGTGATGATTTAAAGGGATAGGTCAAAGGTTAAATATTACTCGGATTGACTTGCGGCCTATAGGAAAAGACAAATAATAATAAAAAAGAAAAAAAGACATCACACGCGACGTATCTTCATTTCGGTGGACTTCAGTGAGTAGTAAAGACCTCTCCACTGGGCCCAGATAACGCCACTGGCGTAGGACAAGTGGGCACCGCGTAGGTAGGCTCCATTCAAGTTAGCCAGGTGGCACGCCCGGAACCAGAAGCCTCCGCCCGAGAGGGAGGCACAGTTCTGCGGTATTACGTCATTATCTCTGTCGTACGTGGAGAACTTCATCCCGCTGTGGTAAGTCAGAGAGTCGCCTGTAAAGGACACAGTAATCATAATAAGCTGGCGTAAACTCCCCAGACAGTCACACAGCTAACCAGTAGGTACTTGAGGTAGGTGCACACAATCAAAAGAGTTCCCTGATGGGGGGGGGGTCATGCTGGCCCCCGAAACGTTGGATTGAATTGATGTTTGGCAAAGAATCTTGGATGTATTTTTTTACAATATACAGACATTTTTTTCAATCACATTTAGAGTACAATAGGCCGGGACATCCTCAAGCGTACACAAAATCACAGAGCTCCTGCGTTATAGCCAATGACTTGTATCAAAGCCAGGGGAGGGGGGGGGGTCGTGTCCCAGGTGCAGCAGGTCATGGGGGTGCCAAAGGGGTGACTGAGCACAGGTGGGGGCGTCATATTGAATCTTTTCTTCATTTTTTTGGTGGTATCCATGCTCCCTTTGATGGTACTCAAGCGCCCTCTGGTGGTTCTCAAGCTCCCCTCTGGCAGTACTCAAGCTCCCTCTGGTGGTATTTAAGCTCCCCTCTGGTGGTCCTCTTGCTCCCCTCTGACGGTACTCAAGCTCCCCTCTCGCAGTAATCAAGCTCCCTCTGGTGGTTCTCAAGCTCCCCTCTGGTGGTCCTCTTGCTCCCCTCTGACGGTACTCAAGCTCCCCTCTCGCTGTAATCAAGCTCCCTCTGGTGGTATTCAAGCCCCCTCTGGCAGGACTCAAGCTCCCCTCTGGTGGTACTTAAGCTCCCCTCTGGCAGTACTCAAGCTCCCTCTGGCGTTACTCAAGCTCCCCTTGGGTGGGAACTCAAGCTCCCCTCTGGTAGGAACTCAAGGACACTTGAAAGTGGGGTACATAAAGCATTGAAGACAATCTACTGCTCCAATAGGATGGGCCAGGTAGCCAGGTCAACAGGCTGCACAAGTGCAGGATCCGAGCATCTTGGGATGACCATATTGAGAAGGAGAGCTGGCATTGTTGGGTCAGTAAAGTACCTCCACCTTTGTGGGAGGTCCATATCAGTGGTGGTACTTGAGATAATTGTATAGTGGGAAGTGGTGCTCCATGAAAAAAGTTTGGGACACCCTTCTATAGACAACTAAGAACCCCCTGAGTTCCATACCTGCTCCTCCATTAGTGAAGCCCTCCACATACAAGGTATAGCCGTCCTCCTCTGGGTTGATGGCGTTCGGCGAGAGGGCAAAGTCGGCGTATTGGGCGAAGGTCTTGTTGCCCTCAAAATCCCACAGGTCAACCCTCAGTTCGTACTTCTTGCGCAGAGTGAGCTGATACATGTTGTGCAGGCCTAGGACAAGGGGAAAGAAACCAGATGAGAGATGCTCAGATGCTTTGGGGTAGAAGCAGACATGCAAAGGCAACAGAGCTCAGGGAGCCGTATTGTGGGATGGGAGTTAAAATCTTGAGATGGGCTATCTCTCCCTCCTGCTGGAGCTATAACAAACAAGATGAGTCAGTCTGAAAAGCCTGCCAGCTCCCTGCTGAGAGTTACATTGTGTTACATTGTTACAGCCGAGGATCAGCTGATGTATCATCATTGTTTCTATTGTAATCAGCTGTGACTATTACAAACAAGATGAGTCATCCTTAAAAGCCTGCCAGCTCCCTGCTGAGAGTTACGCCAACGATTCTGCATGCATCTAGGTGCCTGATTCACATATGGCACACGTGGGAAGCGCACCAAATGGTCCCAGTGGCTGTTTTGAACTGCAATTGGCCCCGCCCCATGCGCTTTTGGCTGGCTAAGCCCTTAAAGCGGACCAAAACTCAGATTTTTAACTAGCATCCCTTGAATTGCTCCCCCCAAGAAGACAACCTTTTGCCAATTTTTAGTGCTCCTATTTTAATGCTGACCTTAATTAGTCCTTAGCATGTAAACATTTATTTTCCCACACATCCATATAATTGCTATATTTTTTTAGACTTATGTCCTTTGTGAATTATATTTGGATTGTTGAACTTGAATCTTAATTTGTTGTAGGAGTTATTGTTTTAGTCGGTTACCTTTGCTTTGTGTAATTATTTTATATTTGGTTGCAGGAACCGCAAGATGTGCCACTCACACAACATACAAGCAGTCTTTGGTCCAGCTATGCTATTCCTCAGTGTTCTTGCAGGGCATCCAGGGTCGTCCCATGATGCTTATATATTGCGGAGCTCCGGCTTATTTTGTCAGTTTGAGTCAGGAGAATTATCTGGTGGATGGCTCCTGGGTAAGTTTGCTCATATTCCATCAATCCATTTTCACTGTATGGCAATGAATATAGTTGATGACTCATGTCTTAACCTATGGCTGTTTTTAGCCCTTGATGACATGTTAAACAATATTGTAGCTTAGAATGTGTATTTTATGTTATTATTTTTAAATTCTTTCAGGGGATTCTGGATATCCACTCCTGCCCTTGCTCCTGATGCCCGTTCTTTGCCTGCAGAATGCGGGCCAGGGGTTCTCTAATCGGGCACTATGCAAAACCCGGCCCGTGGTGGTGAGGGCCCTCTGGCTTTTGAAGTCCAGATTTAGGTGTTTGGACCATACGGGGGGGGGGGGGGGCACTGCAGTATGACCCCAACAAAGTTATATCAATATTTTAATTTACGTTTTTTAACAGGGACCACACGTGCCAGAGTGGCACAACTGAGTGTCAGGGTCCTTCAGTTGGTGGGCGAGATGCAGGAGCTGCGCGACTCGTTGGGGACCACAGATGAAGAATAATGTTCAGTGGCCTGCCATTGCTATGTTTTTTTTTTTTTTTTTTTTTTTATAGTTGTAAAAATGTAAAATTTCAAAATTTTGATACATTTTATATTTTATGATGGTATAAAAAAAAATGTTACAGTGTCATTTCATTTACAAAATACATTAACACAAAACGAATGGGCCCAGAAATATTTAAAGATGAATATTCACATGACCGAGAAGTGATTTGGGTAAGTTTTAGGGGGCTAAAATGGAAGAAGAACCTGACCGAGAAGTGGTTTGGGTGAGCTTTAAGGGTCCAAAAGGGAAGATGGAGGACAGTGCTAAGTGATTTAGCTAAACATTGTAGTAGAAGTGAGGGTGGCAAATATGTAGGCGAGCACTTTCATGAGTTAAGTTTGTAGTGCGCAGGCGCAAGATCGTAAGGATTTCCGTCTGGACGATTATTTTTTGTAAAATGGAAACAGAATCTATCGGGAAACGTAAAGGATTCCTGGGAGGATACGATGGGAAAAGGGCAAAAACGAAAGCCTACGTTGTAACATGTGGAAATGAAATGGAAAAGTCTGGATGGAAAATGACATCCTCGTAATTCGTAATCTGCCGTACGAACGGACGGAAACTTTACACAAGGTTTTCAATGCATGCATAGAATCGCTCGTACGCTCATACGAGAACGGAAACATTTCACAGATCGGCACGAAAACTGAAGTTTTTTTGTGTCTCTCTGAATCGAGGCTAATGTCTCGTAAAGCTTCTTTACTGTTTCTCAATCGATTTTGTCTCTCCAGCTTCTGTGTATTAGGCGAATCTTTTTGCTCTATTCCCGGTCAGGTGACTCGGGTGACACTCCACACACTCCAAAATGGAGAATAGATATTCGCCTAAAACACAGAAGCTGGAGAGACAAAATTGTAAATGAGAAACAGTAAAGGAAGGGGAGAAATATTTAGCTGTCATTTATTTATAGAAGCTTTTTTCTCCTTATTATTAGTTGTCGTGTTTTATTGGGGATATACTGATTCCAGGTCACCTCCAGTGTTCGTCCAAATGTTTAGTCCCAGATCCTACTCCTGCCCTGTTTTGCATATTTTCTCTTAATTTTTTGGAGCCCAATGTCCACCTTGTGTTTTTTTTATTATTATTATTGTTATTAATAATAATGTTTATTTATATAGCGACATCATCTTCTGTAGCGCTTTACAAGGTGTGATTACAGACAAGGTAAAACATATAGTACAGGGAACAATACAAACTAGATGCTACGGGGTTCAAACCAGGTGTTGTGAGCACAGGAGACAATAGGAAGGAGAGCCTTCCTGTGTTTTTATTATTAATATTATTATTATTAGTAGTATTAATAATAATAATGTTTATTTAGCCTTCCTGTGTTTTTATTATTATTATTATTATTATTAATAATAATGTTTATTTATATAGCGCCTTCCTGTGTTTTTATTATTATTATTAATCATGTTTATTTAGCCTTCCTATGTTTTTATTATTAATAATATTATTATTAATAATGTTTATTTAGCCTTGCTGTGTTTTTAGAGCCTTCCTGTGTTTTTATTATTATTAATATTATTATTAATAATGTTTATTTATATAGCGCCTTCCTGTGTTTTTATTATTATTATTAATCATGTTTATTTAGCCTTCCTGTGTTTTTATTATTATTATTATTATTATTATTATTAATAATAATAATGTCTATTTATATAGTGCCATCATCTTCCGTAGCGCTTTACAAGGTGTGATTCAAACACGCTAAACATATAGTACAGGGAACAATGCAAACTAGATGCTATGGGGTTCAAACCAGGTGTTGTGAGCACAGGAGACAATAGGAAGGAGAGCCTTCCTGTGTTTTTATTATTAATATTATTATTGTTAATAATAATAATAATAATAATAATGTTTATTTAGCCTTCCTGTGTTTTTAGAGCCTTCCTGTGTTTTTATTATTATTATTATTAATAATAATAATGTTTATTTATATAGCGCCTTCCTGTGTTTTTATTATTATTATTATTAATAATAATGTCTATTTATATAGCGCCATCATCTTCCGTAGCGGTTTACAAGGTATGATTACAGACAAGGTAAACATATAGTACAGAGAACAATACAAAACTAGATGCTATGGGGTTCAAACCAGGAGTTGTGAGCACAGGAGACAATAGGAAGGAGAGCCTTCCTGTGTTTTTACTATTATTATTATTATTATTATTAATAATAATAAAATAATGTTTATTTAGCATTCCTGTGTTTTTATTTATTATTATTATTATTAATAATAATAATTATTATTATTTATATAGTGCCATCATCTTCCGTAGCGCTTTACAAGGTGTGATTACAGACAAGCTAAACATATAGTACAGAGAACAATACAAAACTAGATGCTATGGGGTTCAAACCAGGTGTTGTGAGCACAGGAGACAACAGGAAAGAGAGCAGCTCCCCTGCGAGCTTACAGTTTAAAGGATGGGGGTGGAGACAAAAGGTCTCCACCCCAAAAACATTTTGAGATTTATCAACTTTTACAACTTTTAACCATTTTGTTTCTCACAAAAACCCCGGCTGACACTTTCAATGCTAAAAAAACACGCCGGATGCTGCCGCCATGTGTTTTATGAATGAATAAACCTGTTAGTGAAGTCAGCAGTTTACTCCAGCTCTTTGCTCTTTCACTCGTGAAATTTACACATTTGCACCCGTTTTCTGCCCTCTTAACACCCCATAATCAGTCGCTAATTTGCGGTTGTGAAAAATTACAGGCACAAATTTCCACCTTAAGAAATGCGCTTCAAATTTAGCCGACCATGAATCAGGAGAATTATATCTTAAAAAGCCAGAAATCTATACATGAAACTCACAGAAGAGCAGGTGCTTGTGTAACAAGATAGTCCCCTGGCTAGGGGTGAACCTGGGAGGGGGGTCCCCGGGGAATGGGGGGATTCCCTGGTTGGGGTGGATTGTGTTATAATGGGGATTTATAAATAAGTGTATAGCTTAGATGTAAATACTTAGGTAGGCCACTAGAGGCCCTCATAGGATAAGAAATAAATAAGTAGTAAATAAGAATAAGTAGTGTAGTGTAGTTACTTAGCAGCTAAGGAGGATCTAGAGCAGGGGTACTCAACCACTTTTTGTATAGGTCCATTAACAGGCATCCCATGAGAGGTGAAGGTCCGGACGGGGGGCTGTCGTGGGGGGTGGATAGTTATAGTGCAGTGTAGTACTTCATATGACAATGTTAGGTATGCTAGGTGCCAGGGAGACTAAGCACTACATCGCTTATCAAGGGGCAGCTCTGAGCATAGCAACACATAAGCAACTGAGTGCAGGGCTACATGGAAGGGGTCCGAAAATCTGGCACCGAGGTCCGCATTCGGAACCCGGTCCGCCAGTTGAGTACCGCTGACCCAGTTCCAGGGGGCATGGGAATAGAGCCTTGCAGAGAAGCCACCATGTGAAGCTAAGTTCCTGATCTGTGGTGTGCTGAGGTCCGGCTGGACCTGTGAGAAGGCTAGAGGTAGGTAGAGTGTGCCCCTGAAGTGTAGCTGCTGGCGATCCTGTAGAGTAGGGGTCCCCAACCCTGTCCTCAAGGCCCACCAACAGGCCAGGTTTTGCAGATCTCCACAAAGATGCACAGGTGGAGTAATTAGTGCAGCTGCAGAGCAATAGAGCTGGCTATTTGGAGATCCAAAAAACATGACATGTTGGTGGGCCTTGAGGACAGGGTTGAGGACCACTGCAGAGTAATTGCTCTGTGAGATAGGCCCTAGTGTCTGGTGTCCCTGTTGAGTCTTCCCATGAGAGGCGAGGAAACCAGCCTTGAACCTGGAAGTTAGGGGTCATAGGAAGGTGCCCCTGGAGTAAGGCTCGTTGGGATCCAAGGACAGGATTTCCAGAAAGGAAAAAGAACAGAAGGAGACCCCATTGAGAGGTACTGGGGAAGAAACCTTTTTGCAGTTGAACCATGTTGAATGAGAATGTGCTGGAGAGTGAAATGTTTAATAAAGAAGGGGCATCCCGTAAAGAGAACTGTGTGCTTTAGTGTCTCTGCTATGCTCTGGAGGATCGTGGTGACTATCATTCCATGAACTGAGTGAGTACAATGCCCCATCCCAGGCCAAACCCCTGGACCCAGCCTTTAACGCTTTCTAGTCGGGCATCCCCAAGTGCATACACCAGATCCTATGTGGTGTTTACACCTGGAGGCCAAAAGCCCATACATTGAAGCCATAGAGAAGCAGGGAATTGAATGCGAGAAGCCCATGCATGGAACTCATCGAAGAGCAGAATTTGGTAGGTCAATGACCAATACTCATAGAGGAGAAGAATTTGGATAGTCAGAGGCCCATACATGGAATTCAGAGAAAAGCAAGATGCGAATGGCCAGATGCCCATACAGGGAACTTACAGAAGAGCAAGACACGAGGGACCAAGGACCTATAAAACACGGATGGAACTCACCTTGATGGCTAGGGTCCCTTACACAGAACTTGCAGAAGAGCAGGTCTTAAAAAGCCAGAGGTCCATACATGGATTCCACAGAAGAGCCGGACTTGGAAGCCAGAAGTCAATACACTGAACTCATAGAGAAGCAGGTATTGGAAGGCCAGAATCCCATGCATGGAACTCATAGAAGAGAAGAACTGCCAGAAGCCCATGCACGGAACTCATAGAAGAGAAAAACTTAGAGGGTCAGAGGGCCGTACATGAAACTTACATAAGAGTAGGTCTTAAAAAGCCAGAGATCCATACGTAGAACTCACAGAATAGCAGGACTTGAATGCCAGAAGCCTATACATTGAATTCATAGAGAAGAAGAAATTGGAAGGCCAGAAACCCATGCATGGAACTCAAAGAAGAGAAGAACTTGGAAGGTCAGAGGACCATACATGAAACTTACATAAGGGTAGGACTTAAAAAGCCAGAGATCCATATGTAGAATTCACACTAGACCAGGACTTGGAGGCCAGAAGCCTATATATTGAACTCGTAGAGAAGAAGGAATCGAAAGGCCAGAAGCAGATGCATGGAACTCATAGAAGAGAAGAACTTGGAAGGTCAGAGGGCCATACATGAAACTTACACAAGAATAGGTCTTAAAAAGTCAGAGATCCATACGTAGAACTCCCAGAAGAACAGGACTTGGAGGCCAGAGGCCTATACATTGGGCTCATAGAGGAACAGTAATTTGGAGACGAGACGCCAATGCAAGGAAAAGTACAGAAGAGCAGGCCTAGAGGACCATTCATGGAAGTCACAAAAGACAAAGGCCTGTGTGGCCAAAAGCCCATATATGGAAGCTGGATTTGGACGGCGTATGAACTTGAAACTAGAGTGCAAACATATAAAACCATGATGCCATGTCATCTTCTGAGGGAAGAGAGTTATTGAGCTCTGTGTTCTTCATGCCCATGCCTCTAGCCTGATGCTGGAACGTCATCTACAAACATGTGTTAAATAGCAATGGAAAAAAAACCCAAAACACTTTGAAAGACAAAGCAGGAGCTGCCTGGCTGACTTCTGAGCTCGTCATCGCTGTGGAATGACTTTATAAAAAAATCTCTTCCAGTTCCAAGACACTTCTTCAAAGTAAAAACAATGGAAATGTCTGGGTGGGGGGCGGGGTGTTTGTGCTTTTATTTCCCTTGGAGACTCTTTTCTTTGTCTGGCAGACACCCCGGCATCCCACACACACACAAGTAACAGATGAGCTATCCAAAGAAGGTCCGACATATATGTAGTGATAGAACAAGGCAACCGGACCATCAGGTAACTAGTGTCCTCAAGAAAACACTGCAAGTTCAGTCGCCCTGATGTAATGCCGCTGTTGGCTGATATACCATGATCAACATTGAAAACTGTCACAAACGTACTGAAGCCTGCTAATGACTTACACGTGTGTCCTCACATGCCTTTCCTCTTAGATCAATATATCCAAAATATGTTCAAAAAACATGACTTTCTATTATTGTGCCACAAGATGATATGCTGTAGAAGCCTATATAAATAAATACATATATATATATATATATATATATATATATATATATATATATATATATAGTGGTAAAGGTCCATGCCTAAATAAAAGGATCCGATGAGGCTTTCAGTTTGCTGGTGAACAGCCTGGGATGAGGAGCCCAGGCTGTACTGCTCACAGAGACTGACAGAACTGAATGCAGCCGAAGGACTTTGTTTGTGTTCCCTGAACTTGGACTTGTGGACAGCGTGGACTTGTATGCCCTTTAAGCGGACCTGTTACAACAAGGACTTTCAGCTTGCTGCATTATACTACCTTGGACTTTACTAGAGCTGATGAGGTAACCGCTTGCTGTACTGCAGTATTGGCTGCAACCTTCTCTGATGTTGGCTGTTGAACATTTATTTTCAATAAATTACTTTGATTTGAAGAAGAACTGTCGTCCGTGTCACTGCCGTTTGCCCCAGACCCTGACAATATATACACATATATATATATATATATATATATATATATATATATATATATATACTTATAGACTGTAAATTATCCTACCATCACTGTGGTGCTAGGATCATGCGGTACAATTTCTACACTTCTTTACAAATCTGATGTTCTGCACCCCCTTAGAGCAGCGATACTCAATTGGTGGACCGGGGTCTGAATGTGGACCCCTGTCCTGACAGCCCTGCACTCAGTTGCTTTCGTGCTGCCGTGCTCAGAGCTGCCCCCTTTACTTGATTGCCGATGTTGAATTTTGAGGTGTAATGTATATATTTTATTGAAAAATGACATTGTACAAGCTTTAACTTGCTGACTTGAATTCTTTGTAAACAGAGACCTGCCATTGTCTCTAACTATTCCTCAAGGTGAGTTTTATTACCTATTGCAACACCGTGTTGAATTAGTCTGTCTGTGTCTTGTGTGTTAAACTCGACAGTGAAGGTTGTCAGTATGTTTAAATTGGGCTTAACTGCTGACTATATGCCGTCCCTAAATCTCTGCAAAGTCTTGCAACAAGTTATTTATTACTCCTGTTTGGTTAGTCTTACTTATGATGTTTGATCATGATGTAAGATAAGAAAATAGCTTACGCAGAACTTTTGGGCTGCATAAACTACCCATCACTGTCTATTGTTACTATAAATAATGGTGGCTGGAGGGGGCCAAGTATGTGCCATTTGAGTGCCGCTAGGGTGCCAGAAGGAGGTACCATCCCCATTTAAGTTCCCATAGGAAAGGTGATAGTAACTGATGTCGGCAACTACAACCATTTTTTTTAATTCTCACCTTCCTCCAACCTATGAACTGTGCTACAAATCCTAATTATGTATTAACTGCTGCTAGCGCAAAACGATTGCTATGGATCCCAACCTTGTCTTGCCTGCTGCCGACCCTTGACCCTTGCTATAGATCTCAACCACATCTTGCCTGCTGCCAACCCATAACCCTTTCTATGGATCTCAGCCATGTCTTACCTGCAGCCAGCCCATAACCCTTGCTATAGATCCCAACATCTTGCCTGCTGCCAACCCATAACCCTTCCTATGGATCTCAACCATGCCTTGCCTGCTGCCAACCCATGACCCTTCCTATGGATCTCAACCATGCCTTGCCTGCTGCCAACCCATGACCCTTCCTATGGATCTCAACCATGTCTTGCCTGCTGCCAGTCCATGAACCTTGCTATGGATCCCAACCATGTCTTTCCTGCTGCCAGCTTATAACTCTTGCTTTGGATCCCAAACCTGTCTTTCCTGCTGTCAGAATATAACTCTTGCTTTGGATCTCAACTACGCCTTGCCTGCTGCCAGCCCATAACCCTTTCTATGGATCTCAGCCATGTCTTACCTGCTGCCAGCCCATAACCCTTGCTATGGATCCCAACGGCTTGCCTGCTTCCACCCCATAACCCTTCCAATGGATCTCAACCATGTCTTGCCTGCTGCCAGTCCATGAACCTTGCTATGGATCCCAACCATGTCTTTCCTGCTGCCAGCCCATAACTCTTGCTTTGGATCCCAGCCCTGTCTTTCCTGCTGCCAGACCATAACTCTTGCTTTGGATCTCAACTACGTCTTGCCTGCTGCCAGCCCATAACCCTTTTTATGGATCTCAGCCAACCTGCTGCCAGCCCAAAACCCTTGCTATGGATCCCAACACCTTGCCTGCTGCCAACCCATAACTCTTTCTATGGATCTTAACCATGTCTTGCCTGCTGCCAGTCCATGACCTTTGCTATGGAACCCAACCATGTCTTGCCTGCTGCCAGCCCATAACCTATGAAATGGACCTCAACCACATCTTGCCTGCTGCCAGCCCATAGCCCTTTCTATGGATCTCAGCCATGTCTTACCTGCTGCCAGCCCAAAACCCTTGCTATGGACCCCAACATCTTGCCTGCTGCCACCCCATAACTCTTTCTATGGATCTTAACCATGTCTTGCCTGCTGCCAATCCATGACCCTTCCTATGGATCTTAACCATGTTTTGCCTGCTGTCTGTTCATAACCCTTGTTATAGATCCCAACCACGTCTTGCCTGCTGCCAGCCCATAACCCTTGCTATGGATCCCAACCACGTCTTGCCTGCTGCCAGCCCATAACCTATGAAATGGACCTCAACCACATCTTGCCTGCTGCCAGCCCATAGCCCTTGCTATGGATCCCAACCATGTCTTGCCTGCTGCCAGCCCATAACCCCTGCTATGGATCCCAACCCTGTCTTTCCTGCTGCCAGTCCACGACCCTTGCTATGGATCCCAACCACGTCTTTCCTGCTGACAACCCATAACCCTTGCTATGGATCTCAATTACGTCTTGCTTACTGCCAGCCCATAAATCTTGCTATGGATCCCAACCCTGTCTTTCCTGCTGCCAGTCCACGACCCTTGTTATGGATCCCAACCATGTCTTTATGGATATCAGCCCATGACATAAACCAATTTTACCTGCCCCCAATCTACAAATACTGCCACAGATTTGGATCACATTTTGGCTGATGCCAGCCCACAACCTCAACCACATCACACCTGCCACCAGCCCATGAACTCTGCCCCAATTCTTTACTGGGTCTTGCCTGCAGCCAATCCATGACCTTCACCATTCTTAAATGTCACCAGCTTACAACCTCTGCCACCAACCTCTACCGTATCCAGCTTGCTGCCAGCCCACAACCTCCGCCACATCTGCCAGCCCACAACCTCCACCGCATCTTACCAACTGCCAGCCTATGACCTGCATTGTCTTATCTAAAGAGATGGCATCAGTGAGAATATGGGTGGTCCATTGCACCCTACCTATAGGCAAATCTCCATCCATGAAAGATTTAAGCATGGCCAAGGTTGTAAACTGAGGTACCGTAAGTATTTTTTGAAATGGTTTTGAACAAGGATTTTACCAGATGTCCATCTCAGATGTCTAATCTCAGTCTATGGGTCTTGTGAAACGTTCTGATGTATATGATGTACAGGTCCTCTTTAGGGTTTTGCCTACAACGGGGGCACCATGTCCAACTCACCTAGCCAGTAATCTCCATCTGCTCGGCCAAAGCCAGTCTTATATTCTTCCCAGCGACGTGAGAAGGCCAGAGTACCATTGACCCTCTTCTGGATGACCTGCAGAGACCATAGAGAGGAGACAATCAACAACAACAAGGCAACCTCTACCAGTCCACATAGGTGGTGTCACATCAGCGGAGCTCACCGTCCATTTTCCATCATCGGTAGTCATGTCACAATACACCGGCACGGCGCTGGCCGGACCCGCCGGGTATATGACGTACACCCCATCGTCATGCCCCCCAGCTTCATAGATGTCCTCGCAGTCCAAAGGGTAGTGATCAAAGTCAGCACCTGTCCAACAACACAACAAAGAGATGTCATCATACGTGTCCTTTATGCAGGATTATCAGTGATATCAGCAAAGGAGGACCATGCTCCTTGATTGGTAGCTCTGCAGGGGCAATTAGCCATTGTCCACTCACCAGAGATTAGACCCCAGCACCATCCTATTTCTCTGCAGGGGCAATTAGCCATTGTCCACTCACCAGAGATTAGACCCCAGCACCAACCTATTTCTCTGCAGGGGCAATCAGCCATTGTCCACTCACCAGAGATCAGACCCCAGCACCAACCTATTTCTCTGCAGGGGCAATTAGCCATTGTCCACTCACCAGAGATTAGACCCCAGCACCAACGTATTTCCCTGTAGGGGCAATTAGCCATTGTCTACTCACCAGAGATTAGACCCCAGCACCAACCTATTTCTCTGCAGGGGCAATTAGCCATTGTCCACTCACCAGAGATTAGACCCCAGCACCAACGTATTTCCCTGTAGGGGCAATTAGCCATTGTCCACTCACCAGAGATTAGACCCCAGCACCAACTTATTTCTCTGCAGGGGCAATTAGCCATTGTCCACTCACCAGAGATCAGACCCCAGCACCAATGTATTTCCCTGCAGGGGCAATTAGCCACTGTCCACTCACGAGAGATTAGACCCCAGCACCAACCTATTTCTCTGCAGGGGCAATTAGCCATTGTCCACTCACCAGAGATTAGACACCAGCACCAACGTATTTCCCTGCAGGGGCAATTAGCCATTGTCTACTCACCAGAGATTAGACCCCAGCACCAACCTATTTCTCTGCAGGGGCAATTAGCCATTGTCCACTCACGAGAGATTAGACCCCAGCACCAACCTATTTCTCTGCAGGGGCAATTAGCCATTGTCCACTCACGAGAGATTAGACCCCAGCACCAACCTATTTCTCTGCAGGGGCAATTAGCCATTGTCTACTCACCAGAGATTAGACCCCAGCACCAACCTATTTCTCTGCAGGGGCAATCAGCCATTGTCCACTCACCAGAGATTAGACCCCAGCACCAACGTATTTCCCTGTAGGGGCAATTAGCCATTGTCCACTCACCAGAGATTAGACCCCAGCACCAATCTATTTCTTTGCAGGGGCAATTAGCCATTGTCCACTCACCAGAGATTAGACCCCAGCACCAACCTATTTCTCTGCAGGGGCAATTAGCCATTGTCCACTCACGAGAGATTAGACCCCAGCACCAACCTATTTCTCTGCAGGGGCAATTAGCCATTGTCCACTCACGAGAGATTAGACCCCAGCACCAACCTATTTCTCTGCAGGGGCAATTAGCCATTGTCTACTCACCAGAGATTAGACCCCAGCACCAACCTATTTCTCTGCAGGGGCAATCAGCCATTGTCCACTCACCAGAGATTAGACCCCAGCACCAACGTATTTCCCTGTAGGGGCAATTAGCCATTGTCCACTCACCAGAGATTAGACCCCAGCACCAACGTATTTCCCTGTAGGGGCAATTAGCCATTGTCTACTCACCAGAGATTAGACCCCAGCACCAACGCATTTACCTGCAGGGGCAATTAACCATTGTCCACTCACCAAAGATTAGACCCCAGCACCATCTATTTCTCTGCAGGGGCAATTAGTTATTGTCCACTCACCAGAGATTAGACCCCAGCACCAACCTATTTCTCTGCAGGGGCAATTAGCCATTGTCCACTCACCAGAGATTAGACCCCAGCACCAACCTATTTCTCTGCAGGGGCAATTAGCCATTGTCCACTCACCAGAGATTAGACCCCAGCACCAACGTATTTCCCTGCAGGGGCAATTAGCCATTGTCCACTCACCAGACCTTCGTGGACCTTCCCCAAAACTCCAGATTAAGGGGTTGCCAGATGGCAGGACACTCCCCGCTCACCTCCCACCTTCTCCCATGCTGCTGATCACTGCCCTGCAGCCCCTGTACATAGACGCCAGATGAAGGGCTACCGGAGGGCAGGGCACTCCCCGCTCACCTTCCAACTGCTCCCATGCTTCTGATCACTGCCCTGCAGCTTCTGTACATAGACCCCTGATCAGGGGTGCCAGAGGGCAGGACACTCACCTTCCACCCTCTCCCATGCTGGTATGAGAAGTTGGGGGCTGCATGGCCTGCAGGCCCTGGCCCCTGAGATCACCATTAAGGCTGCCCCCCCCCCCCAGGCCAGATAAGGAGCTCCAAGGTTAAGGCTACTTAAACTCCAATACAGATTGGCCTATCAGGGGTTCTCCCAGGTCTCTCTGTGGCTAGTCCTTCCCAGAGAGCATTGGGCCTCTCTGTACTTGGAAGTTCAATGTATGGAGATGCCCTAGGTGAGCGGGGAGTGTTGTGCCCTCTGGCAGCCCTCAATCTGTGGTCTATGTATAGGTGCTGCACTATCTATCTAGGGCCATCCCGAAAGGACCAAAACCCAAGATAGTCAAAATACAAGGTTTTGGTCCACTTTAAAGAGCGAGACCAACCAATTTATATGCGTTTGGGTCCACTTTAACAGCAAAGCAACTGTAATAAAGAGGAGGGAGCCCCCTCTCAGGTCTAGAAGACTCTTCTATAAGGGAGGGGTTGGTCTGCCTCATTATCGGGATGCCCCCCTGCAGGAGGAATAAAACCCGGGATACTGATAGCGATAGCAAGCCAGATAAGGCATGGGGTTCTTTATGATGGGGGTCAGGAATCAGCCGCACACTCCGACGAAGTGTTTACTATTGGAGCAGATGTGCGTGTAGCCTCTTTTTCTGGCCCTTAGATGGAGCTCTGCTTCGAAGAAGTCGGTATATCTCTTAGTAACTTGTAAAGCGCTACGGAAGTTGATGGCGCTATATAAATAAACAATAATAATAATAATAGTACAGGGCTCACCGATGGCGGAAGGTTAGTTTAGCATCCTAGGACCTTCTCTGGCACAAAACAGGTCCACTTTAATCATGTTTATTTTAAGCCCCTTGAAAAGAAGAGGGCCCATTTTCTATTTCGCATGACGTCCCTGATGAACGCTTCACAAATGAGTTGAGCGCGCCAGCACCGTGTCATGTGACCTGGGTCCAGCCAATGAATGATCGGCATCCCCAGACACAACACGTTCTCCTTCCAAGTGCTGACATCTCACAGACGCGCTGGGCCGAGGCCAGGCAACGGGGCCCGGGGCGGCGGCCGATGTTAATCCATTATGGGATTAGCGTAATCTCTCCTCCCATACTGAGGGATTAGATTATTAATATCAGCTGTAGGCAACATGGGGCCCAGCTATCACATTATAGGGTATGTGGGGCCCAGACACAATATTTGCTGTATAGAGTCTGGGCCCCTCTGTAACCTATATGTTACCTATATGTCCCCTAGTTATACCTGGGCCCCAGTATTCAGACTATATAGAAAAAACTTAAAGCGGAAAAGCCATCCGCACCGTTGGCTTTTGATTGGCTTTACGTTTAAACATGGGGCCCAGCTATCACATTATAGGGTAAGAGGGGTCCCAGACATTTATGCCATATAGAGTCTGGGGCCCTCTTTAACCTATATGTGATGGCTGGGCGCTTAGTTTTTACTGGGCTCCAGTATTCAGACTATATAGGAAACTTAGGTTCAAACATGGGGCCCAGTTATCACATTATAGGATATTTGAGACCCAGACACAACATTTGCCGTATAGAGTCCGGGCCCCTCTATATGTTATGGGTGGGCGCTTAGTTTTTACTGGGCCCCAGTATTCTGACTATATAGGAAGTTAAAACATTGGGCCCAGCTCTCACATTAAAGGGTAAAGAGGCCCAGACACAACATGGCACTGTCGGCTTTTGTTCAGCCATGTTATGTTAAACATGGGGCCCAGTTATCACATTATAGGGTATGTGGGACCCAGACACAATATTTGCTGTATAGAGTCTGGGCCCCTCTTTAACCTTTATGTGATTGCTGAGCGCTTAGTTTTTGCTGGGCCCCAGTATTCAGACTATATTCATTCATCCCTTAAAGGGAAACGCCACCTAATAAATACACAGTAACAAATAAATTACATGAACCCCCCCCCCACACACACAGGCAAGCCCCCACACACATGAATGCAGACAAGCCCCCCTACACATATGAATGCAGACAAGCCCCCCTACACACATATGAATGCAGACAAGCACCCCTACACACACATGAATGCAGACGAGCCCCCCTACACACACATGAATGCAGGCAAGCCCCCCTACACACATATGAATGCAGACAAGCCCCCCTACACACACATGAATGCAGGCAAGCCCCCCTACACACATATGAATGCAGACAAGCACCCCTACACACACATGAATGCAGAAGAGCCCCCCTACACACACATGAATTCAGACAAGCCCCCCTACACACACATGAATGCAGGCAAGCCCCCCTACACACACATGAATGCAGGCAAGCCCCCCTACACACATATGAATGCAGACAAGCACCCCTACACACACATGAATGCAGGCAAGCCCCCCTACACACATATGAATGCAGACAAGCACCCCTACACACACATGAATGCAGGCAAGCCCCCCTACACACATATGAATGCATACAAGCACCCCTACACACACATGAATGCAGGCAAGCCCCCCTACACACACATGAATGCAGACAAGCACTCCTACACACACATGAATGCAGGCAAGCCCCCCTACACACATATGAATGCAGACAAGCACCCTTACGCACACATGAATGCAGACAAGCCCCCCTACACACATATGAATGCAGACAAGCCCCCCTACACACACATGAATGCAGACAAGCCCCCCTACACACACATCGATGCAGACAAGCCCCCCTACACACATATGAATGCAGACAAGCCCCCCTACACACACATGAATGCAGACAAGCCCCCCTACACACACAGGCAAACATAAACATTCAGGAAAACACATATGTGCAGGCAAAGATACACCCTGCATGCATGCAAGCCCCCTCCACACACACACACAATGCATGCAAGCCCCTCCACACACACGCATACATGCAAGCCCCCACACATAGGCACACACATACATGCAGACCCACACACACCACAGCTCCCGAGTCCCCGACTACTTAGCAGCCTGTCCCGGGACACCGAATAGTGGCCCGGGGCGGCGGGAGAAGGAGCCGTTCGCGGGACAATCCCGCGAAAATCGGGACAGTTTGGGAGTATGTGTATACAAGAGATAAAGCTTACAGGCAGTGCCACGGGTGGACAAAGGCTAACCCTCGACGTTTCAACGTTTTATCAAGAGGGAAGCGGTATCCATAATACAGACAATGCTGCCTATAGCAAGAAGCTCGGGGGAGGCACCCGGAACGCTGGAGCCCCTAACTGCACAGGACGCGCAGAATACTCACCTTCATTACAAGCCAGCAGCGGGAAAAGAGTCTCGTGATCGGCCGCTGGGCGGTCACGTGGGCAGGTCATAGAGGATGTGACTACGGCCCACGAGACCGCCAGGCAGCCAACCGCGGGACTCCTTTCCTGGCGCTGGCTCGTAATGAAGGTGAGTATTCTGCGCGTCCTGTGTAGTTAGGTGCGAGGGGGCTCCAGCGTTCTGGATGTCCCCCCGAGCTTCTTCCTTTCAGCAGAGAGAGGGACCAACACCCGTTAAAGTGGACCGAAGCCCAGCTGGATCTTATAGATTCACGGGCCAATCCATTGCCTCCCCGTGGGGCATCCAAAATCGGGATGCCCCGCTGTGTGATACCCGTCAGGACGCCCGCTACACTTACCTGAATCCCGGTCCAACGGCGCATGCGCGGGCCGCATCTTGCGCTTCTCTCTAGCAGGGCACGTGCCCGCACCGGCCATTTGTGAATGTGGCCGCCAGCGCGCTGAGCTTAGACGTCGCCTAGACGCCCATAGCTCAGCGGCTCCGAGTGCGCTGATTGGAGGAGCGGCCGCGCATGCGCTGTAGGACCGCGCTGCGGTGAGTTGGCTGTGGCGATCGGTGGCGATTAAAACACAGTGGGGCACGCCCGATCGGGGCGCCCTGGGGGAGTGGACCAAAACCCAGGATAGTCAAAATCCTAGGTTCCGGTCCACTTTATAGTAATAACGAGTGTTGGTCTGGTTTAAATACCTTAGTGAAGAAAAGTGTGCTCCAGTGCGGTGGACGATGCCAGCAGAAGCGCGCGCATCGGCGCCTGATGCTGACATCATCCGTGGCGACCGTCCCAACCAAACGCAGAGCGGGGACATAGATATCCACCAATCAGCGATAGGCGCACGGGGCGGATGCCGGTGTCGCAGTGCCAATCAGAATAAAGAAACCCTAAAGATGGCGGCCGTTGAGCTGCAGCCCAGCTAGCCTTAAAGCTTTGTGGCCTACCGGGAATTCTCCTGAGTTTCCCCCCCCATGGCCAGTCCGCCCCTGGTTGGAGCTAAAGTAAGGATAAGAGGCGAGTCTTGCCCCAATCTCCTTCTAAAAAACATCAACCTCAATGTATTGATCCCGAAATTATCCACAGCTGATACCTTTGGCGCTTTGGTCCCTATTGTTTGTATCATCTGGCTTAGCTTAGATGTTAAATGACCTGAGATCAGGTGGACGCTGGAAATGTTGGCGCCAGAGAGCGGCGAGTGACGAGAGGGTTGCGCGCCTCTGCGAGTTCAGCGGGATGAGGAACAGAGTGTCGCTAAGCTTGTGAGTCTGTTGTGAAGGAATCTGGCCCCCATCTCCGTACAGCTGTGAGCGAGGCTCATGAGTCATTGGAATATCCAGTTACCGTCTAATCCCAAAACTCCGAGCACCAGCGGTGATCCGGAATCTACACAATCCTGACACTTCTGCGCGCCCCGGAATGTTAGCGCCCCTAATGGTGGATCACCCGGGTTACAGAAAGACAGGAGACAACTGGCAGAAGGTGAGTATGGCTCAGTGACCCCAGTCAGGGCAGGCTCCAGGTTTATGTGGGCCCCTGGGCGATAGTGTCTCAGTGGGCCCCTCAACAGGGCAGTATTTACCATTAGGCAACCATAGGCACGTGCCTAGGGTTGCAACCTGAAAGGGGGGGACACTACCCTTACTACAGTAGTAGAGAAAAGAAATTAAAAATCATATAACCAGAATATTAATGCATCCAAACACCCCCAGCCCAGGGCGGTATTTACCATTAGGCAAACCTAGGCACGGCCCCCTAGCCCAGGGCAGTATTTACCATTAGGCAACCCTAGACACGTGCCTAGGGTGGGAACCTGGAAGGGGGGACACTGCCCTTACTACTGTAGTAAAGAAAAGAAATTAAAAATCATATAGCCAGAATATTAATGCATCCAAACAAACACCCCCCAGCCCAGGGCTGTATTTCCCATTAGGCAACCCTAGGCACGTGCCCCCTAGCCCAGGGCAGTATTTACCATTAGGCAACCCTAGACACGTGCCTAGGGTGGCAACCTGGAAGGGGGGACACTGCCCTTACTACTGTAGTAAAGAAAAGAAATTAAAAATCATATAGCCAGAATATTAATGCATCCAAACAAACACCCCCCAGCCCAGGGCTGTATTTCCCATTAGGCAACCCTAGGCACGTGCCCCCTAGCCCAGGGCAGTATTTCCCATTAGGCAACCCTAGACACGTGCCTAGGGTGGCAACCTGGAAGGGGGGACACTGCCCTTACTACAGTAGTAATGAAAAGACATTAAAAATCATATAGCCAGAATATTAATGCATCCAAACAAACACCCCCCAGCCCAGGGCAGTATTTACCATCAGGCAACCCTAGGCACGTGCCTAGGGTGGCAACC
This sequence comes from Gastrophryne carolinensis, assembly GCA_027917425.1. Classification (NCBI taxonomy): domain Eukaryota; kingdom Metazoa; phylum Chordata; class Amphibia; order Anura; family Microhylidae; genus Gastrophryne; species Gastrophryne carolinensis. Next base: position 11,704,028 of record CM051240.1, on the reverse strand, counting down.
TGGAAGGGGGGAGACACTGCCCTTACTACAGTAGTAAAGAAAAGAAATAAAAAATCATATAGCCAGAATATTAATGCACCCAAACACCCTCCAGCCCAGGGCAGTATTTACCATCAGGCAACCCTAGGCACGTGCCCCCTAGCCCAGGGCAGTATTTACCATCAGGCAACCCTAGGCACGTGCCCCCCAGCCCAGGGCTGTATTTACCATTGGAAGTATTGGCAAAGAATAGAAGGAATGACAAAGAGTATAGATGACATAAGGAGATAAATAAAGAATGAAGTAAGAGGAGAAGCGACAGAAAGAAAGATAGAAGAAATGACAGAAAAAAAGAAAGCAAGAATGAAAGAGAGAAAAGGAATGACAAAAAAAAATAATATGAGGAAATAAGAGAATAGAATTAAATCTAGAAACAAAAAAATAGATGGAAAGTCTACGGATAGATGGACAGATGGAAATAAGATACACAAAATAAAAGGAAAGGAAGAAAGAATGAAAGCAGAGAATGAATGACAGAAAAAAGAAAGCAGAAATTTATATAGATGGAAAACTAAGGAGGAAAGAATAGATGGAAGGAAAATAGAATAAATGGAAAGAAATGGTAACAAAGAAAGAAAGGGAATTGCAGAACAGACAGGAATGAAAGAAATATTAGAAGGAATGAAGAAAGAAAGAAAGAAAACGAATGGCAGACAGAAAAGAAAGATGAAAGAAAGAATAGAAGGACTGATATAAATAATAGAAGGAAAGAAGATTACATTAAAATTAAAAGGCAGAACAGATACAAGAAAGAAATGAAGAGAAAAGAATGAAAGATATAGAAAAAAAAAGAAAGAATAGATGGAAAGAAAGATCTGGTTACTGCACAGCCCTGTGTCCTGAATAGGGGCTGCCCGGGATAAGGGAATGAGGTGCAAGGGCCCCCGGCACCCGCCCGAGTACGCCGAGTGCTGACGTCTGCCCTGACCCCAGTCATGTGGCACCAGCCTAAACACTTACAGGCTGATTCACTACTAGCGCCAGGTATCGGCAGATGAGCGTCTGTACAGCGGCGCTTAGAGAGACCAACGTGATCGGCTATCGGGCGCTGTAACAGAGCGCCTCAGTCGCTGTAGTAACCTGGCCGGCATTGATAAATGAGATGTATGTTTGGCGTACTAACACCAGTACAGCAAGCGGTAGCGCCAGCTCAGTGGGTCCGACTGTCAGCGACTCACACCGTATTCAACAAGGAAACAGACACACACAGCGTGGGCGCTCTGGATCTGGGCGCTGTAGCATAGAGCGCCAGACGCTGTGTGATTAAAGTCTGTATCTGAACACATATCCACCAGTAACAAAGCGAAAACACACGGGATGACATTGTTGTAACACTGTGACATTAACACTTTAGCGCCAGACCTATAATGTAATAATTCTGCATAAAAATATAAAAAATCAAAAAAGTTTTCAAAAATGACCCTTTCTAGGCCAGGAGAGGTGACACAATGATTGCAGAGAAAAAAAATAAATAAAGATAAAAAAAAACCCTGTTTAACCCTTTTAGTGCCAGCTACGTGAGTCTCACGTAGCTGACTTTAAACCCACCCACAAAAAAAAAGTACAAAAGTTAAAAACTCACCTGACCCCTCGTTGGATTGGGCTGGGTCTTCTCTGCACATGGGGGGGCATCCAATCTCCCCCCCCCCCCGGGGCTCTTCTCGCTTTAGAAGGGCGCCCGAAATACCCCCCCCCGCTTCAGCCGCTGTCAAAAAGACATTTACTCACCTGCGGCTGCGATCCCTCCCGCGGGGTCTCCTCTTCGCCGTGGGGGCCTCTGATCGGGCTCTTCCATGGTGAGGGGAGGGCGAGAAATCGTGGTGGTTAGCCCCGCCGCCATGGGACGGGGCTAGGTGACATCACAGTGACATCACCTGACAGCGGCTTCTGACACCTTCACCCGAGATCATCAGTCTTGCCGGGTGCTCTGAGGAGAGAGCACAGAGGCTCCCTCCACGGAGCACCCTGCAGCTGTCATTGGGGATCGCCAGGGGACAGCAGAGGATCGGAGGTGAGTAAAGAAAAAATAAATAAATGTAATTTTTTTTTATTATGCGTGTGCGTGTTTCTTTTTACATTTAACCCCTTGTGAACCCCAGTTCACAAGGCTGGGGGCTGGCAAGTCACCTGCAGTCAGCGGGTGACTTGCCATTAACCCCCGGCACCCCCAATTACCTGCCTCCCCAAAGCCCAGGGGGGGCAGAAGAGCCCAGCCCGTGGCTATGTGGGCTTGTAGCCTGCAGGGCGCGGAGGCCACCAAATCTGGCCCCTGCGCCCTGTTCCTACAAGCCCCCATAGCTGATCCCGGGCTGGTTATTTCAGGTAGGGGGGACCCCATGTCATTTTTTATTTTTAAGGGTTTTTAACCCTTAAAATTCCCAAAAAATGGGGTCTCCCCCCCCCCTGGAAGGGGGGACCCTATGTCATTCTTTTTTTTATTAACCCCTTATGTTCTTTCGCCCAGCAGCTATAAAAGGCTTCTAGCAGGAGAGCAGAAGCCAGAGTGATCAGTGCCCAGGAATGGATGGGGAGGTAAGTATTAAAAAAAATAATAAATAAAATATTTTTTCTTCTCGTCTCTGTGTGATTTTTTTTACGTTTAACCCTTTGTGAACTGGTAAGGGATCCATGAGACCCCTATACCAGTTCACAAGGCTGGGGGCTAGCAAGTCACCTGCAGCTAGTGGGTGACTTGCCATTAACCCCCCGCACCCCAATTACCTGCCTCCCTAAAGCCTGGGGGGGGGGCAGAAGGGCCCGACCCATGGCTATGTGGGCTTGTAGCCTGCAGGGCGCGGAGGCAACCAAAGCTGGCCCCTGCGACCTGTTCCTACAAGCCCCCATACCTGGTCCCAGGCTGGTTATGATGGGTAAGAGGGACCCATGTCATTTTTTGGGGGAATTTTTAAGGGTTTTTAACCCTTACTAACCCAATACTAACGCTCAAAGTATTGAGAATACACTAAAAAGGCCATACAAGACATTTGCTGAAAAAAAAACAATATATAATTTTCCTGGGAAATCCCTTCAAAAATCAAGGTTGAACATGTGTAGCGCAAAATAGTGAAACGTAGTCTGGCACTTAAAGGGTTAAACAGAATAAAATGAACGTCCATTGAAATGTATGGGAGAGCGACAGGTAGCGACAGGTAATACATGGCGCTCTGGAAGCTAGAGCGCCGGTACTATACGCTGAGCCGCCTGTAATAATACATGTGACGCTACATGGCGCTGTTAGAGGCGCTATACACTGACCTGCCTGTAATAATACATGTGACGCTACATGGCGCTGTTAGAGGCGCTATACACTGACCTGCCTGTAATAATACATGTGACACTACATGACGCTGTTAGAGGCGCTATACACTGACCTGCCTGTAATAATACATGTGACACTACATGGCGCTGTTAGAGGCGCTATACACTGACCTGCCTGTAATAATACATGTGACACTACATGACGCTGTTAGAGGCGCTATACACTGACCTGTCTGTAATAAAACATGTGACGCTACATGACGCTCTTAGAGGCGCTATACACTGACCTGCCTGTAATAATACATGTGACACTACATGGCGCTGTTAGAGGTGCTATACACTGACCTGCCTGTAATAATACATGTGACGCTACATGGCGCTGTTAGAGGCGCTATACACTGACCTGCCTGTAATAATACATGTGACGCTACATGGCGCTGTTAGAGGCGCTATACACTGACCTGCCTGTAATAATACATGTGACGCTACATGGCGCTGTTAGAGGCGCTATACACTGACCTGCCTGTAATAATACATGTGACGCTACATGGCGCTTTTAGAGGCGCTATACACTGACCTGCCTGTAATAATACATGTGACACTACATGACGCTGTTAGAGGCGCTATACACTGACCTGCCTGTAATAATACATGTGACACTACATGACGCTGTTAGAGGCGCTATACACTGACCTGCCTGTAATAATACATGTGACACTACATGACGCTGTTAGAGGCGCTATACACTGACCTGCCTGTAATAATACATGTGACGCTACATGGCGCTGTTAGAGGCGCTATACACTGACCTGCCTGTAATAATACATGTGACACTACATGACGCTGTTAGAGGCGCTATACACTGACCTGCCTGTAATAATACATGTGACACTACATGGCGCTGTTAGAGGTGCTATACACTGACCTGCCTGTAATAATACATGTGACGCTACATGGCGCTGTTAGAGGTGCTATACACTGACCTGCCTGTAATAATACATGTGACGCTACATGGCGCTGTTAGAGGTGCTATACACTGAGCTGCCTGTAATAATACATGTGACGCTACATGGCGCTGTTAGAGGGGCTATACACTGACCTGCCTGTAATAATACATGTGACTCTACATGGCGCTGTTAGAGGCGCTATACACTGACCTGCCTGTAATAATACATGTGACGCTACATGGCGCTGTTAGAGGCGCTATACACTGACCTGCCTGTAATAATACATGTCACACTACATGGCGCTGTTAGAGGCGCTATACACTGACCTGCCTGTAATAATACATGTGACGCTACATGGCGCTGTTAGAGGCGCTATACACTGACCTGCCTGTAATAATACATGTGACGCTACATGGCGCTGTTAGAGGCGCTATACACTGACCTGCCTGTAATAATACATGTGACACTACATGGTGCTGTTAGAGGCGCTATACACTGACCTGCCTGTAATAATACATGTGACACTACATGGTGCTGTTAGAGGCGCTATACACTGACCTGCCTGTAATAATACATGTGACGCTACATGGCGCTGTTAGAGGCGCTATACACTGACCTGCCTGTAATAATACATGTGACGCTACATGGCGCTGTTAGAGGCGCTATACACTGACCTGCCTGTAATAATACATGTGACACTACATGGCGCTGTTAGAGGCGCTATACACTGACCTGCCTGTAATAATACATGTGACGCTACATGGCGCTGTTAGAGGCGCTATACACTGACCTGCCTGTAATAATACATGTGACACTACATGGCGCTGTTAGAGGCGCTATACACTGACCTGCCTGTAATAATACATGTGACGCTACATGGCGCTGTTAGAGGCGCTATACACTGACCTGCCTGTAATAATACATGTGACTCTACATGGCGCTGTTAGAGGTGCTATACACTGACCTGCCTGTAATAATACATGTGACGCTACATGGCGCTGTTAGAGGCGCTATACACTGACCTGCCTGTAATAATACATGTGACGCTACATGGCGCTGTTAGAGGTGCTATTCACTGACCTGCCTGTAATAATACATGTGACGCTACATGGCGCTGTTAGAGGTGCTATTCACTGACCTGCCTGTAATAATACATGTGACGCTACATGACGCTGTTAGAGGCGCTATACACTGACCTGCCTGTAATAATACATGTGACGCCACATGACGCTGTTAGAGGCGCTATACACTGACCTGCCTGTAATAATACATGTGACGCTACATGGCGCTGTTAGAGGTGCTATTCACTGACCTGCCTGTAATAATACATGTGACGCTACATGACGCTGTTAGAGGTGCTATTCACTGACCTGCCTGTAATAATACATGTGACGCTACATGGCGCTGTTAGAAGCGCTCACCGGAATCGCTTTGATAAATGTGGTTTTGCATACAACACCCGGCGTTCACCAGACGCTGCCTGGCGCTATCCCTTCATGAATAAACCCCTTAGTCTTTGGCTCTCACATTTAACATGGTAAAAAATAATGGGATGAGACCCAATCCAGCTGCACAGAGCATATAAGACGTGGAGACAACTGGCAGAAGGTGAGTATGGGTCAGTGACCCCAGTGATGTGGGCACCAACATTTTGGAGTCACCTGCCTGAACACTAGCAGGCTGATTCATTACTAGCGCCAGGTAGCGCCAGATGAGCGTCTGTAGCAGGCATTTCAGAGCTCCCGCTAGTAGTCGCTGTGCTCGGCCGTGGTTCGCTAGTTCAGAGCGTCTCAGTCGCTGTGCAGCATTGATGAATACAGTACAGAGCTGTATGCGAGCGAATAGTAGCGACTGGTTAGTGCGACCGACTTACACCATATTAATAAAAAAAAAGCCTCACATAGCGCCGGCGCTCAAAAATGCTTCGCTGTAGCCCAGGGCCGGAGGCTGTGTGATTAAAGGTTGTTTTTTAACATGTCTCCACCAGTAACAAAGCGAAAACACATGGAATTACATTGTTAGAACATTGTGACATGAACACATTAATGCCAGACCTATAATGTCAATTCTGCATAAATATAAGTTTGAAAAAATGGCTTTTTCTATTTTTCTAGGCCAGGAGAGGTCACAACATTATTTGAGAATACAAAAAAAAATAAAAATAATAAAAAACCCTGTTTAAAGAGAAGTAAAAGAACGTCCACTGAAATGTATGGGAGAGCGTCAGGTAGCGAGAGGTAACACATGGCGCTCTGCAAGGCTGAACGCCGGCGCTGTTCGCTGAGGCTGGGATAATGATGAATCGGACGCTACATGGCGCTATCCCAGTTGCTCGACAGAATCCGCTTGATAAATGTGTAATTGCTGCCGTGTCCGGCGTTCACCTGTCGCTACCTGTCATTTACAAGGCGCTACCTGGCGTTATCCCTTCATGAATAACCCCCTTAGTCTTTGGTTGTAACATTTAACACGGTAAAAAATAATGGGATGGGACCCAATCCAGCTGCGCGGAGCATATAAGACGTGGAACGCACACTCACCATTTTCATGATCCGACTTTGAGGTTTGTCCTCTGGCTGAGCTCAGGACCAGCAGCAGAATGCACAGGGGACCGAGAAGTCCTGGAACCTGGAACACACAGAAAGTCCTAAAGGGGACATGCAAAAGGGAAGGCCACCCGACCTGACCCCAGGAATTAGCTGGAAGCGCTTGACAATAGTCTAGCTGTGAGTGTCTGGACGCCTTACCTCCATTCCTGCAGCCTGAACAATGCGAGTTTGCTATTTAAGGTCTTGTATTTATATGTTGCGTCGGGTCCAGGGCCCCCCTCCCTCCTTTTTCGAGCCTCCACTGCTGCAGATTTTTGATGTGAGAGGAGGAATGAGAACAAGGGGGAGAGTTGCAAACTGCGCGCCGACTGTAACGTGCCGCGTGTGACCTAGAGGCACTTGTGTCCTGGAAAGGCGATGGTCCGTACGAGTGTGCAAAAAGGGAGGAAAATGATGCACTGTAGAAGGGTCCCCAAACTTTTGTGACGCCTTTTGAGAGGTGGTCAGGAGCCACATACACAATAAATAGATCATAGAAGCCACAAAACAAAACATAAGAACATGAAAGGTTTCCAAAAAACAGGTCCATAAGGCAGGGCCGGCGCCAGCACAGGGCAAACCTGGGCGATTGCCAGGGGCCCACTCAGGCTCACACTTGGCCATGGTATTATTTTACTGTGGACCCGAACCACCGAATGCCGGGTGCTGTGTACAGACCTGCTCATGGCTGGCCTCAGCAACAGGGGATGGTCAGCAACACTGGAGAAGGTGGCCTGGAATTGAGGGCAACTGATGGAAGCTCAGAAGGTGGTGAGAAACAGGTGACACCAAGGTGAGAAACTGACAGAAGGATGAAGTCTTTAGTGGCAGCGGACCAAGCAGTAAGGGCTGATGGGTGCCATAAGAACTGGGGGGGCGATCAGCAGCAGATGATCCATTTGTGGCAGTGGAGCTGAAAGGGGACATCATGTGACTCACTTCTTTGGGGCCCACATACCTGCCATAAGATAACGCAAAGCATCAGACTTGACAGTTAAGTGTGCACATTAACCCCTCCTGCTCCGATGTGGCGCCATTTAAGCGGATACACAGCCCTTAATTATATCTTTAGGCACATTGGGTTCCCCTTCCCAAAGGGCATGTCTATTTGGGATGCCCCACAACCTAATAACTCCTAGGATGCCTGAAAATTGGCTTTTCATACTCATCATGGTTGGATCCCTGCAGCAGTCTGCTCCGGCAACCAACTGGGGGGCGCCACATACTTTACTCATTGGCTACCTGGTATTAACCTTGACAATGCCAAGCCCTAGGCTTTTTCCCACCAGGTAACCCCAAGGGCCACTGCAGGGGTTTAGATTGGGGTCCTCTATTATGGAAGGGGGCAGGGAGAGGGATCAGTGCTGAGGGCTGCCCAAAAGTGTTTTTAAACCAGGCGAATGAGGTGCAAAAGTTCCATTTTAAATTTTTTGGGAGAAGCTGGAAAACAACAGATTTCTTCCCAACCTTTTGTGACACCATTGGAGAAGTGGTCAGGAGACACATACACAATGAATAAATCCTTATAGAACATGAAAGTATTTAAAAAAACAGCACCATAAGGTGACGCAAAGCATCAGGCTTGAGCCCTAAATTATAACTTTATGCACATTGAGTTCCCCTTCCCAAAGGGCTGGGTTTGGGATGCCCCACAACCTAACCTAATAAATTGGCTTTTAATACTCACGTGGTTGGATCCCTGTAGCATTCTCCTCCGGCAACCAACTGAGGTTCACCACATACCTGACTCATTGGCTATCTGACATTAACCTCGACAATGCCAAGCCCTAGGCTTCATGCACTCCCCAGCCTCAACCTCCAGTGACCTCCACAAATGTTCTGGTCTAGCAAAACAGCTGGCGACCCACATAAGGAAGGGTCCGCAAGCCGTCCATGTAGCTTCCCGAGCCACAGGTTGGACCCCTGCACTATAGTTATTACATATTATTCTCATGACACTGGGAGGAGCATTAGAGCAGACCTCCAGTCCAAAATAACTTGAGGCCTGCTTTAAAATGAAACTCCAGCCTAGACAAACAAAAATGCGCCCACTCCTGGCACCCAGCGCTGTGAAGGTTATTTTTTAAAATCAAATTCAATTTGTAAGCAATGTAAATTGATGGTGACAATTTAGGGTGTTCGCTGGGGAGGGGTGTAGGTGCCACTGCTGTTGCCCACCAGGTCACCCCAAGGGCCGAGTGTGGGTGCCACTTGTTGCACACCAGGCAACCCCAAGGGCCAATGCAGGAGCTTATCGGTGCTGATAGTTGACCAAAAGAAGTCACCCTAAACAAATAAAAAAAATGGACCCTCCTCCGTCATAATGGATGAGACTTTTCTTGGCCAACGTCATTGGGAATTAGCCATTTCTTGCCCAACATCATTGTGGATGAGATGTTTCTTAGACAATGCCATAGGGAATGAGACATTTCTTGGCCATCATTGTGGATGAGACTTTTCTTGGCTAACGTTACTGGGGATGAGACTTTTCTTGCCCAACGTCATTGGGGATGAGACAATTCTTGCCCAATGTCATTGGGAATTAGCCATTTCTTGCCCAACGTCATTGTGGATGAGACTTTTCTTGGCCAACGTCAATGGGAATAAGACATTTCTTGCCCAACATCATTGGGGATGAGATATTTTTTGGCCAATGTAATTGTGGATGAGACTTTTCTTGCCCAACGTCATTGTGGATTAGATATTTCTTAGCCAATGTAATTGGGAATGGGACCTTTCTTGGCCGTCATTGTGGATAAAACTTTTCTTGACCAAGGTTATTGGGGATGAGACATTTCTTGCCCAGCGTCATTGGGGATGAGACTTTTCTTGGCCAACGTCATTAGGGATGAGACATTTCTTGACTAATGTCATTGTGCATGAGACTTTTCTTGGCAAATGTCAATAGGGGTGAGACATTTCTTGCCCAACGTAATTGGGAATTAGCCATTTCTTGCCCAACGTCATTGTGTATGAGACTTTTCTTGGCCCACGTCAATGGGAATAAGACATTTCTTGCCCAACATCATTGGGGATGAGACATTTTTTGGACAATGAATTTGTGGATGAGACATTTCTTGGCCAACATCATTGGGAATGAGACATCTCTTGGCCCTCATTGTGGATGAAACTTTTCTTGGCCAACTTCATTGAGAATTATCCATTTCTCGCCCAACGTCATTGTGGATGAGACTTTTCTTGGCCAATGTCAATGGGAATAGGACATTTCTCGGCCAACATCATTGGGGATGAGACATTTCTTGGCCAACATCATTGGGGATGAGACATTTCTTGGCCAACGTAATTGTGAATGAGACATTTCTTGGCCAACATAATTTTGAATGAGACATTTCTTGGCCAAAGTAATTGTGAATGAGACATTTCTTGGGCAACATCATTGGGAATGAAACATTTCTTGGTCAGCATCATTGAAGATGAGACATTTCTTGGCCAATGTAGTTGTGGATGAGACATTTCTTGGCCAACATCATTGGGAGTGAGATATTTCTTGGCCAACATTGACTCAAAGTTGCTTGCTCTTGGACATGGGGTTCTACACATGGCTGGGGATCACTGTCTCCTGAGGTTCTCAGACGAATCTGTGCATTGCAGTCCAGATTCTTTTGCTCACCGACAACATAATATTGCTATGGGTGCCTTATGACCACACACTTGGACCTTCTCATGGCCCGAATCAAGATCGTCATTTTGGTCCTGAAAGAAACATTACTTTACACAGAAACTGCTTTTGTAGTACTTGGACCAGCAGGTGGATGTCACAACCTCCCTATATTGTCACTGATGAATGTGTGTCCTTCTCAAAAAAAGGCCTAGAACAAGACAGGCCTACTTGACAGGTGCTGAATACTGAGGAGCGAACCAATTCTAACAAATCAGAATTTGCTCCGAATTCAGGGAAAAATCAATTCAACATGAATCTGAACTTCTTGAACATTTTTTTTCCTGATATAGATGAAGAAAAAAAGCCTCAAAATCCAAATGTTCATCACCTGGCATAGGTGTCCCATGTCGCTCACAGATCTTTCGCCCAGCCAGGACGGCCACCAGTAGTCCCTGCTGCAGGGCCAGTGTATTCCATTACTCACAGTGATGTCACATAAGGGAAGCACTGTGACAATACAACGTGAGGTGCCAACCTGCCAAGAATCTCTAGTACTGACTAACCCTGCATTTCTTCTGGCCACAACCAAGCAAGTGTTCATACAGTTTCTCCAGCTTATGTAGGAAAAGTCAAGAATGGTTCAGGAGCTGTCACGTTTTTTGGGTCCAGGTTTTGCAGTTACAGGGCAGTGTTGAAAATTGGGAGTGGATGTCACTGGAAGAAGAAGGAAGGAGAAAGAACAGCAGGAGAAAGAGAAGCCATTGGTCAAATTGCTTTAACTTAATTCTGGTGCTCTACCACCTTACGGTTGTTACTCAGTAGGCCATGAAGGACACACACTGGTAGCAATTAATTAACAATGGGGAGAGAAAACAGGGAACAGGTCAAACCAGACTAAAAATCACCCTTCGTGCTTCAACTGTGATGACCTTCAACCACCTTAACATCCAATCACATGTAAGGGATCCGAATACTACCAGATTTTAGGAAAAACTGGCTGCTGAGGTTATCTAAGTTGGGTAAAGAAGTTCTCCATCGTGGGTTAACTGCACCTGACCTCTGCATGGCCTTTCCTGGAACTTATCCACTCGCCCTTGCAATTCAGCATAATGCACCTACATAGGTTGCAAAAATTTTATTTTTATGCGTTGTAAGAAATTGAGAAGCCTGTTAAAGGGTTACAGTGGAAGATCAACACTAGGCAGGTTCACAGGGAGGGGAGTGGACATCATTTTGAAGGGCAACCTCTCTGCTCATGGCTCTGGCTCACATCAAGCCATTCCCCTTCCTCACCACCATAAATCACCAATGACATGAGCTGGCAGACGCCCAAAGTTTCTCCAGACTGGGATCCCCAAGAGAGGGGGGCAATGGACGTTCCCGTAATAGGTAAAGGGACCTCTGCACTGCATCAGGCTCCAGCCCCAGACTCCCAGGTGTACCGGCTGTGGTGGGAAAAGTTCACAACTATCTGCAGAAGACTTTCCAGGAAATGGCGCACTCCACATGGAAAGAGGTCGCTGTCCTGGTATTTTATGAGAGCCTGAATGTGTTCTGAGACCAAGCTTCACCCCCCCCCCCCCCCCCAGCTGCTCAGCCCAGATGTTATCCACCTTTTTATATATATATAAATGTAGAAGCCTTCCACTTGATATTGCATACAGCATACATTCCAAACTATCCATCCAGCTCCCCTCTGACTCCATCTTGTACCCCTACTATCCATCCAGCTCCCCTCTGACTCCATCCTGTACCCCTACTATCCATCCAGCTCCCCTGACTTCATCCTGTACCCCAACTACCCATCCAGCTCTCCTCTGACTCCATCCTGTACCCCTCTGACTCCATCCAGCTTCCCTCTGACTCCATCCTGTATCCCTACTATCCATCCAGCTCCCACCTGACTCCATCCTGTACCCCTACTATCCATCCAGCTCCCACCTGACTCCATCCTGTACCCCTCTGACTCCATCCTGTACCCCTCTGACTCCATCCAGCTCCCCCTCAGACTCCATCCTGTACCCCTACTATCCATCTAGCTCCCACCTGACTCCATCCTGTACCCCTACTATCCATCCAGCTCTCCTCTGACTCCATCCTGTACCGCTCTGACTCCATCCAGCTCCCCTCTGACTCCATCCCGTACCCCTACTATCCATCCAGCTCCCCTCTGACTCCATCCTGTACCCCTCTGACTCCATCCAGCTCCCCTCTGACTCCATCCTGTACCCCTACTATCCATCCAGCTCCCCCTCAGACTCCATCCTGTACCCCTACTATCCATCCAGCTCCCCTCTGACTCCATCCTGTACCCCTACTATCCATCCAGCTCCCCCTCAGACTCCATCCTGTACCCCTACTATCCATCCAGCTCTCCTCTGACTCCATCCTGTACCCCTACTATCCATCCAGCTCCCCTCTGACACCATCCTGTACCCCTACTATCCATCCAGCTCTCCTCTGACTCCATCCTGTACCTCTTTTATCCATCCAGCTCCCCTCCGACTCCATCCTGTACCCCTACTATCCCTCCAGCTCTCCTCTGACTCCATCCTGTACCCCTACTATCCATCCAGCTCCCCTCTGACTCCATCCTGTACCCCTACTATCCATCCAGCTCCCTCCTCTGACTCCATCCTGTACCCCTACTATCCATCCAGCCCCCCTCTGACTCCATCCTGTACCCCTACTATCCATCCAGCTCGCCTCTGACTCCATCCTGTACCCCTACTATCCATCCAGCTCCCCTCTGACTGCATCCTGTACCCCTACTATCCATCCAGCTCCCCTCTGACTCCATCCTGTACCCCTACTATCCATCCATCTCCCCTCTGACTCCATCCTGTACCCCTACTATCCATCCAGCTCCCCTGACTCCATCCTGTACCCCTACTATCCATCCAGCCCCCCTCTGACTCAATCCTGTACCCCTACTATCCATCCAGCACCCCTCTGACTCCATCCTGTACCCCTACTATCCATCCAGCTCCCCTCTGACTCCATCCTGTACCCCTACTATCCATCCAGCACCCCTCTGACTTCATCCTGTACCCCTACTATCCATCCAGCTCCCCTCTGACTCCATCCTGTACCCCTACTATCCATCCAGCTCCCCTCTGACTCCATCCTGTACCCCTACTATCCATCCAGCCCCCCTCTGACTCAATCCTGTACCCCTACTATCCATCCAGCACCCCTCTGACTTCATCCTGTACCCCTACTATCCATCCAGCACCCCTCTGACTCCATCCTGTACCCCTACTATCCATCCAGCTCCCCTCTGACTCCATCCTGTACCCCTACTATCCATCCAGCCCCCCTCTGACTCCATCCTGTACCCCTACTATCCATCCAGCACCCCTCTGACTTCATCCTGTACCCCTACTCTCCATCCAGCCCCCCTCTGACTCCATCCTGTACCCCTACTATCCATCCAGCTCCCCTCTGACTCCATCCTGTACCCCTACTATCCATCCAGCTCCCCTCTGACTCCATCCTGTACCCCTACTATCCATCTAGCTCTCCTCTGACTCCATCCTGTACCCCTACTATCCATCCAGCTCCCCTCTGACTCCATCCTGTACCCCTACTATCCATCCAGCTCCCCTCTGACTCCATCCTGTACCCCTACTATCCATCCAGCTCCCCTCTGACTCCATCCTGTACCCCTACTATCCATCCAGCTCCCCTCTGACTCCATCCTGTACCCCTACTATCCATCCAGCTCCCCTCTGACTCCATCCTGTACCCCTACTATCCATCCAGCTCTCCTCTGACTCCATCCTGTACCCCTACTATCCATCCAGCTCCCCTCTGACTCCATCCTGTACCCCTACTATCCATCCAGGTCCCCTCTGACTCCATCCTGTACCCCTACTATCCATCCAGCTCCCCTCTGACTCCATTTTGTACCCCTACTATCCATCCAGCTCCCCTCTGACTCCATCCTGTACCCCTACTATCCATCCAGCCCCCCTCTGACTCCATCCTGTACCTCTACTATCCATCCAGCTCCCCTCTGACCCCATCCTGTACCCCTACTAACCATCCAGCTCCCCTCTGACTCCATCCTGTACCCCTACTATCCATCCAGCTCTCCTCTGACTCCATCCTGTACCCCTACTATCCATACAGCCCCCCTCTGACTCCATCCTGTACCCCTACTATCCATCCAGCTCTCCTCTGACTCCATCCTGTACCCCTACTATCCATCCAGCTCTCCTCTGACTCCATCCTGTACCCCTACTATCCATCCAGCCCCCCTCTGACTCCATCCTGTACCCCTACTATCCATCCAGCTCCCTTCTGACACCATCCTGTACCCCTACTATCCATCCAGCTCCCCTCTGACTCCATCCTGTACCCCTACTATCCATCCAGCTCCCCTCTGACTCCATCCTGTACCCCTACTATCCGTCCAGCTCCCCTCTGACTCCATCCTGTACCCCTACTATCCATCCAACTCCCCTCTGACTCCATCCTGTACCCCTACTATCCATCCAGCTCCCCTCTGACTCCATCCTGTACCCCTACTATCCATCCAGCTCCCCTCTGACTCCATCCTGTACCCCTACTATCCATCCAGCTCCCATCTGACTCCATCCTGTACCCCTACTATCCATCCAGCTCCCCTCTGACTCCATCCTGTACCCCTACTATCCATCCAGCTCCCCTCTGACTCCATCCTGTACCCCTACTATCCATCCAGCTCCCCTCTGACTCCATCCTGTACCCCTACTATCCATCCAGCTCCCCTCTGACTCCATCCTGTACCCCTACTATCCATCCAGCTCTCCTCTGACTCCATCCTGTACCCCTACTATCCATCCAGCTCCCCTCTGACTCCATCCTGTACCCCTACTATCCATACAGCTCCCCTCTGACTCCATCCTGTACCCCTACTATCCATCCAGCTCCCCTATGACTCCATCCTGTACCTCTACTATCCATCCAGCTCCCCTCTGACTCCATCCTGTACCCCTACTATCCATCCAGCTCCCATCTGACTCCATCCTGTACCCCTACTATCCATCCAGCTCCCCTATGACTCCATCCTGTACCCCTACTATCCATCCAGCTCCCCTCTGACACCATCCTGTACCCCTACTATCCATCCAGCTCCCATCTGACTCCATCCTGTACCCCTACTATCCATCCAGCTCCCCTATGACTCCATCCTGTACCCCTACTATCCATCCAGCACCCCTCTGACTTCATCCTGTACCCCTACTATCCATCCAGCTCCTCTCTGACACCATCCTGTACCCCTACTATCCATCCAGCTCCCCTCTGACACCATCCTTTACCCCTACTATCCATCCAGCTCCCCTCTGACACCATCCTGTACCCCTACTATCCATCCAGCTCCTCTCTGACACCATCCTGTACCCCTACTATCCATCCAGCACCCCTCTGACTACATCCTGTACCCCTACTATCCATCCAGCTCCCCTCTGACTCCATCCTGTACCCCTACTATCCATCCAGCTCCCCTCTGACTCCATCCTGTACCCCTACTATCCGTCCAGCTCCCATCTGACTCCATCCTGTACCCCTACTATCCATCCAGCTCCCCTTTGACTCCATCCTGTACCCCTACTATCCATCCAGCTCCCCTCTGACTCCATCCTGTACCCCTACTATCCATCCAGCTCCCCTCTGACTCCATCCTGTACCCCTACTATCCATCCAGCTCCCCTCTGACTCCATCCTGTGCCCCTACTATCCATCCAGCTCCCCTCTGACACCATCCTGTACCCCTACTATCCATCCAGCTCTCCTCTGACTCCATCCTGTACCCCTACTATCCATCCAGCTCCCCTCTGACACCATCCTGTACCCCTACTATCCATCCAGCTCCCATCTGACTCCATCCTGTACCCCTACTATCCATCCAGCTCCCCTATGACTCCATCCTGTACCCCTACTATCCATCCAGCACCCCTCTGACTTCATCCTGTACCCCTACTATCCATCCAGCTCCTCTCTGACACCATCCTGTACCCCTACTATCCATCCAGCTCCCCTCTGACTCCATCCTGTACCCCTACTATCCATCCAGCTCCCCTCTGACTCCATCCTGTACCCCTACTATCCATCCAGCTCCCCTCTGACTCCATCCTGTACCCCTACTATCCATACAGCTCCCCTCTGACTCCATCCTGTACCCCTACTATCCATCCAGCTCCCCTCTGACTCCATCCTGTACCCCTACTATCCATCCAGCTCCCATCTGACTCCATCCTGTACCCCTACTATCCATCCAGCTCCCCTATGACTCCATCCTGTACCCCTACTATCCATCCAGCACCCCTCTGACTTCATCCTGTACCCCTACTATCCATCCAGCTCCTCTCTGACTCCATCCTGTACCCCTACTATCCATCCAGCTCCCCTCTGACTCCATCCTGTACCCCTACTATCCATCCAGCTCCCCTCTGACTCCATCCTGTACCCCTACTATCCATCCAGCTCCCCTCTGACTCCATCCTGTACCCCTACTATCCATCCAGCTCCCCTCTGACTCCATCATGTACCCCTACTATCCATCCAGCTCCCCTCTGACTCCATCCTGTACCCCTACTATCCATACAGCTCCCCTCTGACTCCATCCTGTACCCCTACTATCCATCCAGCTCCCCTCTGACTCCATCCTGTACCCCTACTATCCATCCAGCTCCCATCTGACTCCATCCTGTACCCCTACTATCCATCCAGCACCCCTCTGACTACATCCTGTACCCCTACTATCCATCAAGCTCCCCTCTGACACCATCCTGTACCCCTACTATCCATCCAGCTCCTCTCTGACTCCATCCTGTACCCCTACTATCCATCCAGCTCCCCTCTGACTCCATCCTGTACCCCTACTATCCATCCAGCCCCCCTCTGACTCCATCTTGTACCCCTACTATCCATCCAGCTCCCCTCTGACTCCATCCTGTACCCCTACTATCCATCCAGCTCCCCTCTGACTCCATCCTGTACCCCTACTATCCATCCAGCTCCCCTCTGACTCCATCCTGTACCCCTACTATCCATCCAGCTCCCCTATGACTCCATCCTGTACCCCTACTATCCATCCAGCTCCCCTCTGACTCCATCCTGTGCCCCTACTATTCATCCAGCTCCCCTCTGACACCATCCTGTACCCCTACTATCCATCCAGCCCCCCTCTGACTCCATCCTGTACCCCTACTATCCATCCAGCTCCCCTATGACTCCATCCTGTACCCCTACTATCCATCCAGCTCCCCTCTGACTCCATCCTGTACCCCTACTATCCATCCAGCTCCCCTATGACTCCATCCTGTACCCCTACTATCCATCCAGCTCCCCTCTGACTCCATCCTGTACCCCTACTATCCATCCAGCTCCCCTCTGACTCCATCCTGTACCCCTACTATCCATCCAGCTCCCCTCTGACTCCATCCTGTACCCCTACTATCCATCCAGCTCCCCTCTGACTCCATCCTGTACCCCTACTATCCATCCAGCTCCCCTCTGACTCCATCCTGTACCCCTACTATCCATCCAGCTCCCCTCTGACTCCATCCTGTACCCCTACTATCCATCCAGCTCCCCTCTGACTCCATCCTGTACCCCTACTATCCATCCAGCTCCCCTCTGACTCCATCCTGTACCCCTACTATCCATCCAGCTCTCCTCTGACTCCATCCTGTACCCCTACTATCCATCCAGCTCCCCTCTGACTCCATCCTGTAACCCTACTATCCATCCAGCCCCCCTCTGACTCCATCCTGTACCCCTACTATCCATCCAGCTCCCCTCTGACCCCATCCTGTACCCCTACTATCCATCCAGCCCCCCTCTGACACCATCCTGTACCCCTACTATCCATCCAGCTCCCCTCTGACTCCATCCTGTACCCCTACTATCCATCCAGCTCCCCTCTGACTCCATCCTGTACCCCTACTATCCATCCAGCTCTCCTCTGACTCCATCCTGTACCCCTACTATCCATCCAGCTCCCCTCTGACTCCATCCTGTACCTCTTTTATCCATCCAGCTCCCCTCTGACTCCATCCTGTACCCCTACTATCCATCCAGCTCCCCTCTGACTCCATCCTGTACCCCTACTATCCATCCAGCTCCCCTCTGACTCCATCCTGTACCCCTACTATCCATCCAGCTCTCCTCTGACTCCATCCTGTACCCCTACTATCAATCCAGCCCCCCTCTGACTCCATCCTGTACCCCTACTATCCATCCAGCCCCCCTCCGACTCCATCCTGTACCCCTACTATCCATCCAGCACCCCTCTGACTCCATCCTGTACCCCTACTATCCATCCAGCTCCCCTCTGACTCCATCCTGTATCTCTTTTATCCATCCAGCTCCCCTCTGACTCCATCCTGTACCCCTACTATCCATCCAGCTCCCCTCTGACTCCATCCTGTACCCCTACTATCCATCCAGCTCCCCTCTGACTCCATCCTGTACCCCTACTATCCATCCAGCTCCCCTCTGACTCCATCCTGTACCCCTACTATCCATCCAGCCCCCCTCCGACTCCATCCTGTACCCCTACTATCCATCCAGCTCTCCTCTGACTCCATCCTGTACCTCTTTTATCCATCCAGCTCCCCTCTGACTCCATCCTGTACCCCTACTATCCATCCAGCTTTCCTCTGACTCCATCCTGTACCCCTACTATCCATCCAGCTCCCCTCTGACTCCATCCTGTACCTCTTTTATCCATCCAGCTCCCCTCTGACTCCATCCTGTACCCCTACTATCCATCCAGCTCCCCTCTGACTCCATCCTGTACCTCTTTTATCCATCCAGCTCCCCTCTGACTCCATCCTGTACCCCTACTATCCATCCAGCTCCCCTCTGACTCCATCCTGTACCCCTACTATCCATCCAGCTCCCCTCTGACTCCATCCTGTACCCCTACTATCCATCCAGCTCTCCTCTGACTCCATCCTGTACCCCTACTATCCATCCAGCCCCCCTCTGACTCCATCCTGTACCCCTACTATCCATCCAGCTCCCCTCTGACTCCATCCTGTACCCCTACTATCCATCCAGCTCCCCTCTGACTCCATCCTGTACCCCTACTATCCATCCAGCTCCCCTCTGACTCCATCCTGTACCCCTACTATCCATCCAGCTCTCCTCTGACTCCATCCTGTACCCCTACTATCCATCCAGCTCCCCTCTGACTCCATCCTGTACCTCTTTTATCCATCCAGCTCCCCTCTGACTCCATCCTGTACCCCTACTATCCATCCAGCTCCCCTCTGACTCCATCCTGTACCCCTACTATCCATCCAGCTCTCCTCTGACTTCATCCTGTACCCCTACTATCCATCCAGCTCCCCTCTGACTCCATCCTGTACCCCTACTATCCATCCAGCTCCCCTGACTCCATCCTGTACCCCTACTATCCATCCAGCTCCCCTCTGACTCCATCCTGTACCTCTACTATCCATCCAGCTCCCCTCTGACTCCATCCTGTACCCCTACTATCCATCCAGCTCCCCTCTGACTCCATCCTGTACCCCTACTATCCATCCAGCTCCCCTCTGACTCCATCCTGTACCCCTACTATCCATCCAGCTCCCCTCTGACTCCATCCTGTACCCCTACTATCCATCCAGCTTCCCCCTCTGACTCCATCCTGTACCCCTACTATCCATCCAGCTCCCCTCTGACTCCATCCTGTACCCCTACTATCCATCCAGCTCCCCTCTGACTCCATCCTGTACCCCTACTATCCATCCAGCTCCCCTCTGACTCCATCCTGTACCCCTACTATCCATCCAGCTCCCCTCTGACTCCATCCTGTGCCCCTACTATCCATCCAGCTCCCCTCTGTCTCCATCCTGTACCCCTACTATCCATCCATCCCCCCTCTGACTCCATCCTGTACCCCTACTATCCATCCAGCCCCCCTCTGACTCCATCCTGTACCTCTACTATCCATCCAGCTCCCCTCTGACTCCATCCTGTACCCCTACTATCCATCCAGCTCCCCTCTGACTCCATCCTGTACCCCTACTATCCATCCAGCCCCCCTCTGACTCCATCCTGTACCCCTACTATCCATCCAGCACCCCTCTGACTTCATCCTGTACCCCTACTATCCATCCAGCTCCCCTCTGACTCCATCCTGTACCCCTACTATCCATCCAGCACCCCTCTGACTTCATCCTGTACCCTTACTATCCATCCAGCTCCCCTCTGACTCCATCCTGTACCCCTACTATCCATCCAGCTCCCCTCTGACTCCATCCTGTACCCCTACTATCCATCCAGCTCCCATCTGACTCTATCCTGTACCCCTACTATCCATCCAGCTCCCCTCTGACTCCATCCTGTGCCCCTACTATCCATCCAGCTCCCCTCTGACTCCATCCTGTACCTCTACTATCCATCCAGCTCCCCTCTGACTCCATCCTGTACCCCTACTATCCATCCAGCCCCCCTCTGACTCCATCCTGTACCCCTACTATCCATCCAGCACCCCTCTGACTTCATCCTGTACCCCTACTATCCATCCAGCTCCCCTCTGACTTCATCCTGTACCCCTACTATCCATCCAGCTCCCCTCTGACTCCATCCTGTACCCCTACTATCCATCCAGCTCTCCTCTGACTCCATCCTGTACCCCTACTATCCATCCAGCTCTCCTCTGACTCCATCCTGTACCCCTACTATCCATCCAGCTCCCCTCTGACTTCATCCTGTACCCCTACTATCCATCCAGCTCCCCTCTGACTCCATCCTGTACCCCTACTATCCATCCAGCTCCCCTCTGACTCCATCCTGTACCCCTACTATCCATCCAGCTCCCCTCTGACTCCATCCTGTACCCCTACTATCCATCCAGCTCTCCTCTGACTCCATCCTGTACCCCTACTATCCATCCAGCTCCCCTCTGACTCCATCCTGTACCCCTACTATCCATCCAGCTCCCCTCTGACTCCATCCTGTACCCCTACTATCCATCCAGCTCCCCTCTGACTCCATCCTGTACCCCTACTATCCATCTAGCTCTCCTCTGACTCCATCCTGTACCCCTACTATCCATCTAGCTCTCCTCTGACTCCATCCTGTACCCCTACTATCCATCCAGCTCCCCTCTGACTCCATCCTGTACCCCTACTATCCATCCAGCTCCCCTCTGACTCCATCCTGTACCCCTACTATCCATCCAGCTCCCCTCTGACTCCATTTTGTACCCCTACTATCCATCCAGCTCCCCTCTGACTCCATCCTGTACCCCTACTATCCATCCAGCCCCCCTCTGACTCCATCCTGTACCCCTACTATCCATCCAGCTCTCCTCTGACTCCATCCTGTACCCCTACTATCCATCCAGCTCCCCTCTGACCCCATCCTGTACCCCTACTAACCATCCAGCTCCCCTCTGACTCCATCCTGTACCCCTACTATCCATCCAGCTCTCCTCTGACTCCATCCTGTACCCCTACTATCCATCCAGCCCCCCTCTGACTCCATCCTGTACCCCTACTATCCATCCAGCTCTCCTCTGACTCCATCCTGTACCCCTACTATCCATCCAGCCCCCCTCTGACTCCATCCTGTACACCTACTATCCATCCAGCTCTCCTCTGACTCCATCCTGTACCCCTACTATCCATCCAGCTCCCCTCTGACTCCATCCTGTACGCCTACTATCCATCCAGCTCCCCTCTGACTCCATCCTGTACCCCTACTATCCATCCAGCTCCCCTCTGACTCCATCCTGTACCCCTACTATCCATCCAGCTCTCCTCTGACTCCATCCTGTACCCCTACTATCCATCCAGCTCCCCTCTGACTCCATCCTGTACCCCTACTATCCATCCAGCTCCCCTCTGACTCCATCCTGTACCCCTACTATCCATCCAGCTCTCCTCTGACTCCATCCTGTACCCCTACTATCCATCCAGCTCCCCTCTGACTCCATCCTGTACCCCTACTATCCATCCAGCCCCCCTCCGACTCCATCCTGTACCCCTACTATCCATCCAGCACCCCTCTGACTCCATCCTGTACCCCTACTATCCATCCAGCTCCCCTCTGACTCCATCCTGTATCTCTTTTATCCATCCAGCTCCCCTCTGACTCCATCCTGTACCCCTACTATCCATCCAGCTCCCCTCTGACTCCATCCTGTACCCCTACTATCCATCCAGCTCCCCTCTGACTCCATCCTGTACCCCTACTATCCATCCAGCTCCCCTCTGACTCCATCCTGTACCCCTACTATCCATCCAGCCCCCCTCCGACTCCATCCTGTACCCCTACTATCCATCCAGCTCTCCTCTGACTCCATCCTGTACCTCTTTTATCCATCCAGCTCCCCTCTGACTCCATCCTGTACCCCTACTATCCATCCAGCTTTCCTCTGACTCCATCCTGTACCCCTACTATCCATCCAGCTCCCCTCTGACTCCATCCTGTACCTCTTTTATCCATCCAGCTCCCCTCTGACTCCATCCTGTACCCCTACTATCCATCCAGCTCCCCTCTGACTCCATCCTGTACCTCTTTTATCCATCCAGCTCCCCTCTGACTCCATCCTGTACCCCTACTATCCATCCAGCTCCCCTCTGACTCCATCCTGTACCCCTACTATCCATCCAGCTCCCCTCTGACTCCATCCTGTACCCCTACTATCCATCCAGCTCTCCTCTGACTCCATCCTGTACCCCTACTATCCATCCAGCCCCCCTCTGACTCCATCCTGTACCCCTACTATCCATCCAGCTCCCCTCTGACTCCATCCTGTACCCCTACTATCCATCCAGCTCCCCTCTGACTCCATCCTGTACCCCTACTATCCATCCAGCTCCCCTCTGACTCCATCCTGTACCCCTACTATCCATCCAGCTCTCCTCTGACTCCATCCTGTACCCCTACTATCCATCCAGCTCCCCTCTGACTCCATCCTGTACCTCTTTTATCCATCCAGCTCCCCTCTGACTCCATCCTGTACCCCTACTATCCATCCAGCTCCCCTCTGACTCCATCCTGTACCCCTACTATCCATCCAGCTCTCCTCTGACTTCATCCTGTACCCCTACTATCCATCCAGCTCCCCTCTGACTCCATCCTGTACCCCTACTATCCATCCAGCTCCCCTGACTCCATCCTGTACCCCTACTATCCATCCAGCTCCCCTCTGACTCCATCCTGTACCTCTACTATCCATCCAGCTCCCCTCTGACTCCATCCTGTACCCCTACTATCCATCCAGCTCCCCTCTGACTCCATCCTGTACCCCTACTATCCATCCAGCTCCCCTCTGACTCCATCCTGTACCCCTACTATCCATCCAGCTCCCCTCTGACTCCATCCTGTACCCCTACTATCCATCCAGCTTCCCCCTCTGACTCCATCCTGTACCCCTACTATCCATCCAGCTCCCCTCTGACTCCATCCTGTACCCCTACTATCCATCCAGCTCCCCTCTGACTCCATCCTGTACCCCTACTATCCATCCAGCTCCCCTCTGACTCCATCCTGTACCCCTACTATCCATCCAGCTCCCCTCTGACTCCATCCTGTGCCCCTACTATCCATCCAGCTCCCCTCTGTCTCCATCCTGTACCCCTACTATCCATCCATCCCCCCTCTGACTCCATCCTGTACCCCTACTATCCATCCAGCCCCCCTCTGACTCCATCCTGTACCTCTACTATCCATCCAGCTCCCCTCTGACTCCATCCTGTACCCCTACTATCCATCCAGCTCCCCTCTGACTCCATCCTGTACCCCTACTATCCATCCAGCCCCCCTCTGACTCCATCCTGTACCCCTACTATCCATCCAGCACCCCTCTGACTTCATCCTGTACCCCTACTATCCATCCAGCTCCCCTCTGACTCCATCCTGTACCCCTACTATCCATCCAGCACCCCTCTGACTTCATCCTGTACCCTTACTATCCATCCAGCTCCCCTCTGACTCCATCCTGTACCCCTACTATCCATCCAGCTCCCCTCTGACTCCATCCTGTACCCCTACTATCCATCCAGCTCCCATCTGACTCTATCCTGTACCCCTACTATCCATCCAGCTCCCCTCTGACTCCATCCTGTGCCCCTACTATCCATCCAGCTCCCCTCTGACTCCATCCTGTACCTCTACTATCCATCCAGCTCCCCTCTGACTCCATCCTGTACCCCTACTATCCATCCAGCCCCCCTCTGACTCCATCCTGTACCCCTACTATCCATCCAGCACCCCTCTGACTTCATCCTGTACCCCTACTATCCATCCAGCTCCCCTCTGACTCCATCCTGTACCCCTACTATCCATCCAGCTCCCCTCTGACTCCATCCTGTACCCCTACTATCCATCCAGCTCTCCTCTGACTCCATCCTGTACCCCTACTATCCATCCAGCTCCCCTCTGACTCCATCCTGTACCCCTACTATCCATCCAGCTCCCCTCTGACTCCATCCTGTACCCCTACTATC
Source organism: Gastrophryne carolinensis (assembly GCA_027917425.1). NCBI lineage: Eukaryota > Metazoa > Chordata > Amphibia > Anura > Microhylidae > Gastrophryne > Gastrophryne carolinensis. Next base: position 11,679,115 of record CM051240.1, on the reverse strand, counting down.
CATCCAGCTCCCCTCTGACTCCATCCTGTACCCCTACTATCCATCTAGCTCTCCTCTGACTCCATCCTGTACCCCTACTATCCATCTAGCTCTCCTCTGACTCCATCCTGTACCCCTACTATCCATCCAGCTCCCCTCTGACTCCATCCTGTACCCCTACTATCCATCCAGCTCCCCTCTGACTCCATCCTGTACCCCTACTATCCATCCAGCTCCCCTCTGACTCCATTTTGTACCCCTACTATCCATCCAGCTCCCCTCTGACTCCATCCTGTACCCCTACTATCCATCCAGCCCCCCTCTGACTCCATCCTGTACCCCTACTATCCATCCAGCTCTCCTCTGACTCCATCCTGTACCCCTACTATCCATCCAGCTCCCCTCTGACCCCATCCTGTACCCCTACTAACCATCCAGCTCCCCTCTGACTCCATCCTGTACCCCTACTATCCATCCAGCTCTCCTCTGACTCCATCCTGTACCCCTACTATCCATCCAGCCCCCCTCTGACTCCATCCTGTACCCCTACTATCCATCCAGCTCTCCTCTGACTCCATCCTGTACCCCTACTATCCATCCAGCCCCCCTCTGACTCCATCCTGTACACCTACTATCCATCCAGCTCTCCTCTGACTCCATCCTGTACCCCTACTATCCATCCAGCTCCCCTCTGACTCCATCCTGTACGCCTACTATCCATCCAGCTCCCCTCTGACTCCATCCTGTACCCCTACTATCCATCCAGCTCCCCTCTGACTCCATCCTGTACCCCTACTATCCATCCAGCTCTCCTCTGACTCCATCCTGTACCCCTACTATCCATCCAGCTCCCCTCTGACTCCATCCTGTACCCCTACTATCCATCCAGCTCTCCTCTGACTCCATCCTGTACCCCTACTATCCATCCAGCTCTCCTCTGACTCCATCCTGTATCCCTACTATCCATCCATCTCCCCTCTGACTCCATCCTGTACCCCTACTATCCATCCAGCTCCCCTCTGACTCCTTCCTGTACCCCTACTATCCATCCAGCTCCCCTCTTACTCCACCCTGTACCCCTACTATCCATCCAGCTCCCCCCTGACTCCATCCTGTACCCCTACTATCCATCCATCTCCCCTCTGACTCCATCCTGTACCCCTACTATCCATCCATCTCCCCTCTGACTCCATCCTGTACCCCTACTATCCATCCAGCTCTCCTCTGACTCCATCCTGTACCCCTACTATCCATCCATCTCCCCTCTGACTCCATCCTGTACCCCTACTATCCATCCAGCTCCTCTCTGACTCCATCCTGTACCCCTACTATCCATCCAGCCCCCTTCTGACTCCATCCTGTACCCCTACTATCCATCCAGCCCCCCTCTGACTCCATCCTGTACCCCTACTATCCATCCAGCTCTCCTCTGACTCCATCCTGTACCCCTACTATCCATCCAGCCCCCCTCTGACTCCATCCTGTACCCCTACTATCCATCCAGCTCCCCTCTGACTCCATCCTGTACGCCTACTATCCATCCAGCTCCCCTCTGACTCCATCCTGTACCCCTACTATCCATCCAGCTCCCCTCTGACTCCATCCTGTACCCCTACTATCCACCCAGCTCTCCTCTGACTCCATCCTGTACCCCTACTATCCATCCAGCTCCCCTCTGACTCCATCCTGTACCCCTACTATCCACCCAGCTCTCCTCTGACTCCATCCTGTACCCCTACTATCCATCCAGCCCCCCTCTGACTCCATCCTGTACCCCTACTATCCATCCAGCTCTCCTCTGACTCCATCCTGTACCCCTACTATCCATCCAGCCCCCCTCTGACTCCATCCTGTACCCCTACTATCCATCCAGCTCTCCTCTGACTCCATCCTGTACCCCTACTATCCATCCAGCTCCCCTCTGACTCCATCCTGTACCCCTACTATCCACCCAGCTCTCCTCTGACTCCATCCTGTACCCCTACTATCTCCATCCTGTACCCCTACTATCCATCCAGCTCCCCCCTGACTCCATCCTGTACCCCTACTATCCATCCATCTCCCCCCTGACTCCATCCTGTACCCCTACTATCCATCCATCTCCCCTCTGACTCTATCCTGTACCCCTACTATCCATCCAGTCCCCCTCTGACTCCATCCTGTACCTCTACTATCCATCCAGCTCCTCTCACACTCCATCCTGTACCCCTACTATCCATCCAGCCCCCCTCTGACTCCATCCTGTACCCCTACTATCCATCCAGCTCTCTTCTGACTCCATCCTGTACCCCTACTATCCATCCAGCTCTCCTCTGACTCCATCCTGTACCCCTACTATCCATCCAGCTCCCCTCTGACTCCATCCTGTACCCCTACTATCCATCCAGCTCCCCTCTGACTCCATCCTGTACCCCTACTATCCATCCAGCTCCCCCTCAGACTCCGTCATGTACCCCTACTATCCATCCAGCTCCCCTCTGACTCCATCCTGTACCCCTACTATCCATCCAGCTCCCCCTCAGACTCCATCCTGTACCCCTACTATCCATCCAGGTCTCCTCTGACTCCATCCTGTGCCCCTACTATCCATCCAGCTCCCCTCTGACTCCATCCTGTACCCCTACTATCCATCCAGCTCCCCTCTGACTCCATCCTGTACCCCTACTATCCATCCAGCCCCCCTCTGACTCCATCCTGTACCCCTACTATTTATCCAGCCCCCCTCTGACTGCATCCTGTACCCCTACTATCCATCCAGCTCCCCTCTGACTCCATCCTGTACCCCTACTATCCATCCAGCTCCTCTCTGACTCCATCCTGTACCCCTACTATCCATCCAGCTCCCCTCTGACTCCATCCTGTACCCCTACTATCCATCCAGCCCCCCTCTGACTCCATCCTGTACCCCTACTATCCATCCAGCTCCCCTCTGACTCCATCCTGTACCCCTACTATCCATCCAGCTCCTCTCTGACTCCATCCTGTACCCCTACTATCCATCCAGCTCCCCTCTGACTCCATCCTGTACCCCTACTATCCATCCAGCTCCCCTCTGACTCCATCCTGTACCCCTACTATCCATCCAGCCCCCCTCTGACTCCATCCTGTACCCCTACTATTTATCCAGCCCCCCTCTGACTCCATCCTGTACCCCTACTATCCATCCAGCTCCCCTCTGACTCCATCCTGTACCCCTACTATCCATCCAGCTCCCCTCTGGCTGCATCCTGTACCTCTACTATCCATCATGCTCTCCTCTGACTCCATCCTGTACCCCTACTATCCATCCAGCTCCCCTCTGACTCCATCCTGTACCCCTACTATCCATCCAGCTCCCCTCTGACTCCATCCTGTGACCCTACTATCCATCCAGCTCCCCTCTGACACCATCCTGTACCCCTACTATCCATCCAGCCCCCCTCTGACTCCATCCTGTACCCCTACTATCCATCCAGCTCCCCTATGACTCCATCCTGTACCCCTACTATCCATCCAGCTCCCCTCTGACTCCATCCTGTGCCCCTACTATCCATCCAGCTCTCCTCTGACTCCATCCTGTACCCCTACTATCCATCCAGCTCCCCTATGACTCCATCCTGTACCCCTACTATCCATCCAGCTCCCCTCTGACTCCATCCTGTGCCCCTACTATCCATCCAGCTCCCCTCTGACACCATCCTGTGCCCCTACTATCCATCCAGCTCCCCTCTGACTCCATCCTGTACCCCTACTATCCATCCAGCTCCTCTCTGACTCCATCCTGTACCCCTACTATCCATCCAGCTCCCCTCTGACTCCATCCTGTACCCCTACTATCCATCCAGCCCCCCTCTGACTCCATCCTGTACCCCTACTATCCATCCAGCTCTCCTCTGACTCCATCCTGTACCCCTACTAACCATCCAGCTCCCCTCTGACTCCATCCTGTACCCCTACTATCCATCCAGCTCCCCTCTGGCTGCATCCTGTACCTCTACTATCCATCATGCTCTCCTCTGACTCCATCCTGTACCCCTACTATCCATCCAGCTCCCCTCTGACTCCATCCTGTACCCCTACTATCCATCCAGCCCCCCTCTGACTCCATCCTGTACCCCTACTATCCATCCAGCTCCCCTCTGACTCCATCCTGTACCCCTACTATCCATCCAGCTCCCCTCTGACTCCATCCTGTACCCCTACTATCCATCCAGCTCTCCTCTGACTCCATCCTGTACCCCTACTATCCATCCAGCCCCCCTCTGACTCCATCCTGTACCCCTACTATCCATCCAGCTCTCCTCTGACTCCATCCTGTACCCCTACTATCCATCCAGCTCCCCTCTGACTCCATCCTGTACCCCTACTATCCATCCAGCCCCCCTCTGACTCCATACTGTACCCCTACTATCCATCCAGCTCCCCCTCTGACTCCATCCTGTACGCCTACTATCCATCCAGCTCCCCTCTGACTCCATCCTGTACCCCTACTATCCATCCAGCTCCCCTCTGACTCCATCCTGTACCCCTACTATCCATCCGGGTCCCCTCTGACTCCATCCTGTACCCCTACTATCCATCCAGCTCCCCTCTGACTCCATCCTGTACCCCTACTATCCATCCAGCTCTCCTCTGACTCCATCCTGTACCCCTACTATCCATCCAGCTCTCCTCTGACTCCATCCTGTACCCCTACTATCCATCCAGCTCCCCTCTTACTCCACCCTGTACCCCTACTATCCATCCAGCTCCCCCCTGACTCCATCCTGTACCCCTACTATCCATCCATCTCCCCTCTGACTCCATCCTGTACCCCTACTATCCATCCATCTCCCCTCTGACTCCATCCTGTACCCCTACTATCCATCCAGCTCTCCTCTGACTCCATCCTGTACCCCTACTATCCATCCATCTCCCCTCTGACTCCATCCTGTACCCCTACTATCCATCCAGCTCCTCTCTGACTCCATCCTGTACCCCTACTATCCATCCAGCCCCCTTCTGACTCCATCCTGTACCCCTACTATCCATCCAGCCCCCCTCTGACTCCATCCTGTACCCCTACTATCCATCCAGCTCTCCTCTGACTCCATCCTGTACCCCTACTATCCATCCAGCCCCCCTCTGACTCCATCCTGTACCCCTACTATCCATCCAGCTCCCCTCTGACTCCATCCTGTACCCCTACTATCCATCCAGCTCTCCTCTGACTCCATCCTGTACCCCTACTATCCATCCAGCCCGCCTCTGACTCCATCCTGTACCCCTACTATCCATCCAGCTCCCCTCTGACTCCATCCTGTACCCCTACTATCCATCCAGCTCTCCTCTGACTCCATCCTGTACCCCTACTATCCATCCAGCTCCCCTCTGACTCCATCCTGTACCCCTACTATCCATCCAGCTCCCCTCTGACTCCATCCTGTACCCCTACTATCCATCCAGCTCTCCTCTGACTCCATCCTGTACCCCTACTATCCATCCAGCTCCCCCCTGACTCCATCCTGTACCCCTACTATCCATCCAGCTCTCCTCTGACTCCATCCTGTACCCCTACTATCCATCCAGCCCGCCTCTGACTCCATCCTGTACCCCTACTATCCATCCAGCTCCCCTCTGACTCCATCCTGTACCCCTACTATCCATCCAGCCCCCCTCTGACTCCATCCTGTACCCCTACTATCCATCCAGCTCTCCTCTGACTCCATCCTGTACCCCTACTATCCATCCAGCCCGCCTCTGACTCCATCCTGTACCCCTACTATCCATCCAGCTCCCCTCTGACTCCATCCTGTACCCCTACTATCCATCCAGCTCTCCTCTGACTCCATCCTGTACCCCTACTATCCATCCAGCTCCCCCCTGACTCCATCCTGTACCCCTACTATCCATCCAGCTCTCCTCTGACTCCATCCTGTACCCCTACTATCCATCCAGCCCGCCTCTGACTCCATCCTGTACCCCTACTATCCATCCAGCTCCCCTCTGACTCCATCCTGTACCCCTACTATCCACCCAGCTCTCCTCTGACTCCATCCTGTACCCCTACTATCCATCCAGCTCCCCTCTGACTCCATCCTGTACGCCTACTATCCATCCAGCTCCCCTCTGACTCCATCCTGTACCCCTACTATCCATCCAGCTCCCCTCTTACTCCACCCTGTACCCCTACTATCCATCCAGCTCCCCCCTGACTCCATCCTGTACCCCTACTATCCATCCATCTCCCCTCTGACTCTATCCTGTACCCCTACTATCCATCCAGCCCCCCTCTGACTCCATCCTGTACCTCTACTATCCATCCAGCTCCTCTCTGACTCCATCCTGTACCCCTACTATCCATCCAGCTCTCCTCTGACTCCACCCTGTACCCCTACTATCCATCCAGCTTCCCTCTGACTCCATCCTGTACCCCTACTATCCATCCAGCTCCCCTCTGACTCCATCCTGTACCCCTACTATCCATCCAGCTCTCCTCTGACTCCATCCTGTACCCCTACTATCCACCCAGCTCTCCTCTGACTCCACCCTGTACCCCTACTATCCATCCAGCTCTCCTCTGACTCCATCCTGTACCCCTACTATCCATCCAGCTCTCCTCTGACTCCACCCTGTACCCCTACTATCCATCCAGCTTCCCTCTGACTCCATCCTGTACCCCTACTATCCATCCAGCTCCCCTCTGACTCCATCCTGTACCCCTACTATCCATCCAGCCCCCCTCTGACTCCATCCTGTACCCCTACTATCCATCCAGCTCTCTTCTGACTCCATCCTGTACCCCTACTATCCATCCAGCTCTCCTCTGACTCCATCCTGTAACCCTACTATCCATCCAGCTCCCCTCTGACTCCATCCTGTACCCCTACTATCCATCCAGCTCTCTTCTGACTCCATCCTGTACCCCTACTATCCATCCAGCTCTCCTCTGACTCCACCCTGTACCCCTACTATCCACCCAGCTCTCCTCTGACTCCATCCTGTACCCCTACTATCCATCCAGCCCCCCTCTGACTCCATCCTGTACCCCTACTATCCATCCAGCTCTCTTCTGACTCCATCCTGTACCCCTACTATCCATCCAGCTCTCCTCTGACTCCATCCTGTACCCCTACTATCCATCCAGCTCCCCTCTGACTCCATCCTGTACCCCTACTATCCATCCAGCTCCCCTCTGACTCCATCCTGTACCCCTACTATCCATCCAGCTCCCCCTCAGACTCCGTCATGTACCCCTACTATCCATCCAGCTCCCCTCTGACTCCATCCTGTACCCCTACTATCCATCCAGCTCTCCCCTGACTCCATCCTGTACCCCTACTATCCATCCAGCTCCCCCTCAGACTCCATCCTGTACCCCTACTATCCATCCAGGTCTCCTCTGACTCCATCCTGTGCCCCTACTATCCATCCAGCTCCCCTCTGACTCCATCCTGTACCCCTACTATCCATCCAGCTCCCCTCTGACTCCATCCTGTACCCCTACTATCCATCCAGCCCCCCTCTGACTCCATCCTGTACCCCTACTATTTATCCAGCCCCCCTCTGACTCCATCCTGTACCCCTACTATCCATCCAGCTCCCCTCTGACTCCATCCTGTACCCCTACTATCCATCCAGCTCCCCTCTGACTCCATCCTGTACCCCTACTCTCCATCCAGCCCCCCTCTGACTCCATCCTGTACCCCTACTATCCATCCAGCTCCCCTCTGACTCCATCCTGTACCCCTACTATCCATCCAGCTCCCCTCTGACTCCATCCTGTACCCCTACTATCCATCCAGCTCCCCTCTGACTCCATCCTGTACCCCTACTATCCATCCAGCTCCCCTCTGACTCCATCCTGTACCCCTACTATCCATCCAGCTCCTCTCTGACTCCATCCTGTACCCCTACTATCCATCCAGCTCCCCTCTGACTCCATCCTGTACCCCTACTATCCATCCAGCTCCTCTCTGACTCCATCCTGTACCCCTACTATCCATCCAGCTCCCCTCTGACTCCATCCTGTACCCCTACTATCCATCCAGCTCCTCTCTGACTCCATCCTGTACCCCTACTATCCATCCAGCTCCCCTCTGACTCCATCCTGTACCCCTACTATCCATCCAGCTCCCCTCTGACTCCATCCTGTACCCCTACTATCCATCCAGCCCCCCTCTGACTCCATCCTGTACCCCTACTATTTATCCAGCCCCCCTCTGACTCCATCCTGTACCCCTACTATCCATCCAGCTCCCCTCTGACTCCATCCTGTACCCCTACTATCCATCCAGCTCCCCTCTGACTCCATCCTGTACCCCTACTATCCATCCAGCTCCCCTCTGACTCCATCCTGTACCCCTACTATCCATCCAGCTCCCCTCTGACTCCATCCTGTACCCCTACTATCCATCCAGCCCCCCTCTGACTCCATCCTGTACCTCTACTATCCATCCAGCTCCCCTCTGACTCCATCCTGTACCCCTACTATCCATCCAGCCCCCCTCTGACTCCATCCTGTGCCCCTACTATCCATCCAGCTCCCCTCTGACTCCATCCTGTACCCCTACTATCCATCCAGCTCCCCCCTGACTCCATCCTGTACACCTACTATCCATCCAGCTCCTCTCACACTCCATCCTGTACCCCTACTATCCATCCAGCCCCCCTCTGACTCCATCCTGTACCCCTACTATCCATCCAGCTCCCCTCTGACTCCATTCTGTACCCCTACTATCCATCCAGCTCCCCCCTGACTCCATCCTGTACACCTACTATCCATCCAGCTCCTCTCTGACTCCATCCTGTACCCCTACTATCCATCCAGCTCCCCTCTGACTCCATCCTGTACCCCTACTATCCATCCAGCTCCCCTCTGACTCCATCCTGTACCCCTACTATCCATCCAGCTCTCCTCTGACTCCACCCTGTACCCCTACTATCCATCCATCTCCCCTCTGACTCCATCCTGTACCCCTACTATCCATCCAGCCCCCCTCTGACTCCATCCTGTACCCCTACTATCCATCCAGCTCCCCTCTGACTCTATCCTGTACCCCTACTATCCATCCAGCTCCCCTCTGACTCCATCCTGTACCCCTACTATCCATCCAGCTCCCCTCTGACTCCATCCTGTACCCCTACTATCCATCCAGCTCCCCTCTGACTCCATCCTGTACCCCAACTATCCATCCAGCTCCCCTCTGACTCCATCCTGTACCCCTACTATCCATCCAGCTCCCCTCTGACTCCATCCTGTACCCCTACTATCCATCCAGCTCCCCTCTGACTCCATCCTGTACCCCTACTATCCATCCAGCTCCCCTCTGACTCCATCCTGTACCCCTACTATCCATCCAGCTCCCTGCTGACTCCATCCTGTACACCTACTATCCATCCAGCTCCCCCCCTCACTCCATCCTGTACCCCTACTATCCATCCAGCTCTCCTCTGACTCCATCCTGTACCCCTACTATCCATCCAGCTCTCCTCTGACTCCATCCTGTACCCCTACTATCCATCCAGCTCCCCTCTGACTGCATCCTGTACCCCTACTATCCATCCAGCTCCCCTCTGACTCCATCCTGTACCCCTACTATCCATCCAGCTCCCCTCTGACTCCATCCTGTACCCCTACTATCCATCCAGCTCTCCTCTGACTCCATCCTGTACCCCTACTATCCATCCAGCTCTCCTCTGACTCCATCCCGTACCCCTACTATCCATCCAGCTCCCCTCTGACTCCATCCTGTACCCCTACTATCCATCCAGCTCCCCTCTGACTCCATCCTGTACCCCTACTATCCATCCAGCTCTCCTCTGACTCCATCCTGTACCCCTACTATCCATCCAGCTCTCCTCTGACTCCATCCTGTACCCCTACTATCCATCCAGCTCCCCTCTGACTGCATCCTGTACCCCTACTATCCATCCAGCTCCCCTCTGACTCCATCCTGTACCCCTACTATCCATCCAGCTCCCCTCTGGCTGCATCCTGTACCCCTACTATCCATCAAGCTCTCCTCTGACTCCATCCTGTACCCCTACTATCCATCCAGCTCCCCTCTGACTCCATCCTGTACCCCTACTATCCATCCAGCTCTCCTCTGACTCCATCCTGTACCCCTACTATCCATCCAGCTCCCCTCTGACTCCATCCTGTACCCCTACTATCCATCCAGCTCCCCTCTGACACCATCCTGTACCCCTACTATCCATCCAGCTCTCCTCTGACTCCATCCTGTACCTCTTTTATCCATCCAGCTCCCCTCTGACACCATCCTGTACCCCTACTATCCATCCAGCTCCCCTCTGACACCATCCTGTACCCCTACTATCCATCCAGCTCTCCTCTGACTCCATCCTGTACCCCTACTATCCATCCAGCTCCCCTCTGACTCCATCCTGTACCCCTACTATCCATACAGCTCCCCTCTGACTCCATCCTGTACCCCTACTATCCATACAGCTCCCCTCTGACTCCATCCTGTACCCCTACTATCCATCCAGCTCCCCTCTGACTCCATCCTGTACCCCTACTATCCATACAGCTCCCCTCTGACTCCATCCTGTACCCCTACTATCCATCCAGCTCCCCTCTGACTCCATCCTGTACCCCTACTATCCATCCAGCTCCCTCCTCTGACTCCATCCTGTACCCCTACTATCCATCCAGCTCCCCTCTGACTCCATCCTGTACCCCTACTATCCATCCAGCTCCCCTCTGACTCCATCCTGTACCCCTACTATCCATCCAGCTCCCTCCTCTGACTCCATCCTGTACCCCTACTATCCATCCAGCTCCCCTCTGACTCCATCCTGTACCCCTACTATCCATCCAGCTCCCCTCTGACTCCATCCTGTACCCCTACTATCCATCCAGCTCCCCTCTGACTCCATCCTGTACCCCTACTATCCATCCAGCTCCCCTCTGACTCCATCCTGTACCCCTACTATCCATCCAGCTCTCCTCTGACTCCATCCTGTACCCCTACTATCCATCCAGCCCCCCTCTGACTCCATCCTGTACCCCTACTATCCATCCAGCTCCCCTCTGACTCCATCCTGTACCCCTACTATCCATCCAGCCCCCCTCTGACTCCATCCTGTACCCCTACTATCCATCCAGCTCCCCTCTGACTCCATCCTGTACCCCTACTATCCATCCAGCTCCCCTCTTACTCCATCCTGTACCCCTACTATCCATCCAGCCCCCCTCTGACTCCATCCTGTCCCCCTACTATCCATCCAGCTCCCCTCTGACTGCATCCTGTACCCCTACTATCCATCCAGCTCCCCTCTGACTCCATCCTGTACCCCTACTATCCATCCAGCTCCCCTCTGACTCCATCCTGTACCCCTACTATCCATCCAGCTCCCCTCTGACTCCATCCTGTACCCCTACTATCCATCCAGCTCCCCTCTGACTCCATCCTGTACCCCTACTATCCATCCAGCCCCCCTCTGACTCCATCCTGTACCCCTACTATCCATCCATCTCCCCTCTGACTCCATCCTGTACCCCTACTATCCATCCAGCTCCCCTCTGACTCCATCCTGTCCCCCTACTATCCATCCAGCTCCCCTCTGACTGCATCCTGTACCCCTACTATCCATCCAGCTCCCCTCTGACTCCATCCTGTACCCCTACTATCCATCCATCTCCCCTCTGACTCCATCCTGTACCCCTACTATCCATCCATCTCCCCTCTGACTCCATCCTGTCCCCCTACTATCCATCCAGCTCCCCTCTGACTGCATCCTGTACCCCTACTATCCATCCAGCTCCCCTCTGACTCCATCCTGTACCACTACTATCCATCCAGCTCCCCTCTGACTCCATCCTGTACCCCTACTATCCATCCAGCCCCCCTCTGACTCCATCCTGTACCCCTACTATCCATCCAGCTCCCCTCTGACTCCATCCTGTACCCCTACTATCCATCCAGCTCCCCTCTTACTCCATCCTGTACCCCTACTATCCATCCAGCCCCCCTCTGACTCCATCCTGTCCCCCTACTATCCATCCAGCTCCCCTCTGACTGCATCCTGTACCCCTACTATCCATCCAGCTCCCCTCTGACTCCATCCTGTACCCCTACTATCCATCCATCTCCCCTCTGACTCCATCCTGTACCCCTACTATCCATCCAGCTCCCCTGACTCCATCCTGTACCCCTACTATCCATCCAGCTCCCCTCTGACTCCATCCTGTACCTCTACTATCCATCCAGCCCCCCTCTGACTCAATCCTGTACCCCTACTATCCATCCAGCTCCCCTCTGACTCCATCCTGTACCCCTACTATCCATCCATCTCCCCTCTGACTCCATCCTGTACCTCTACTATCCATCCAGCCCCCCTCTGACTCAATCCTGTACCCCTACTATCCATCCAGCTCCCCTGACTCCATCCTGTACCCCTACTATCCATCCAGCTCCCCTCTGACTCCATCCTGTACCTCTACTATCCATCCAGCCCCCCTCTGACTCAATCCTGTACCCCTACTATCCATCCAGCTCCCCTCTGACTCCATCCTGTACCCCTACTATTTATCCAGCCCCCCTCTGACTCCATCCTGTACCCCTACTATTTATCCAGCTCCCCTCTGACTCCATCCTGTACCCCTACTATCCATCCAGCACCCCTCTGACTCCATCCTGTACCCCTACTATCCATCCAGCTCTCCTCTGACTCCATCCTGTACCCCTACTATCCGTCCAGCTCCCCTCTGACTCCATCCTGTACCCCTACTATCCATCCAGCTCCCCTCTGACTCCATCCTGTACCCCTACTATCCATCCAGCTCCCCTCTGACTCCATCCTGTACCCCTACTATCCGTCCAGCTCCCATCTGACTCCATCCTGTACCCCTACTATCCATCCAGCTCTCCTCTGACTCCATCCTGTACCCCTACTATCCATCCAGCTCCCCTCTGACTCCATCCTGTACCCCTACTATCCATCCAGCTCCCCTCTGACACCATCCTGTACCCCTACTATCCATCCAGCTCCCCTCTGACTCCATCCTGTACCCCTACAATCCATCCAGCTCTCCTCTGACACCATCCTGTACCCCTACTATCCATCCAGCTCCCCTCTGACTCCATCCTGTACCCCTACTATCCATCCAGCTCTCCTCTGACTCCATCCTGTACCCCTACTATCCATCCAGCTCCCCTCTGACTCCATCCTGTACCCCTACTATCCATCCAGCTCCCCTCTGACACCATCCTGTACCCCTACTATCCATCCAGCTCCCCTCTGACTCCATCCTGTACCCCTACAATCCATCCAGCTCCCCTCTGACTCCATCCTGTACCCCTACTATCCATCCAGCTCCCCTCTGACTCCATCATGTACCCCTACTATCCATCCAGCTCCCCTCTGACTCCATCCTGTATCCCTACTATCCATCCAGCCCCCCTCTGACTCCATCCTGTACCCCTACTATCCATCCAGCCCCCCTCTAACTCCATCCTGTACCCCTACTATCCATCCAGCCCTCCTCTGACTCCATCCTGTACCCCTACTATCCATCCAGCTCCCCTCTGACTCCATCATGTACCCCTACTATCCATCCAGCTCCCCTCTGACTCCATCCTGTACCCCTACTCTCCATCCAGCTCTCCTCTGACTCCATCCTGTACCCCTACTATCCATCCAGCTCCCCTCTGACTCCATCCTGTACCCCTACAATCCATCCAGCTCTCCTCTGACTCCATCCTGTACCCCTACTATCCATCCAGCTCCCCTCTGACTCCATCCTGTACCCCTACTCTCCATCCAGCTCTCCTCTGACTCCATCCTGTACCCCTACTATCCATCCAGCTCCCCTCTGACTCCATCCTGTACCCCTACTATCCATCCAGCTCTCCTCTGACTCCATCCTGTACCCCTACTATCCATCCAGCTCCCCTCTGACTCCATCCTGTACCCCTACTATCCATACAGCTCCCATCTGACTCCATCCTGTACCTCTACTATCCATCCAGCTCCCCTCTGACTCCATCCTGTACCCCTACTATCCATCCAGCTCCCATCTGACTCCATCCTGTACCCCTACTATCCATCCAGCTCCCCTATGACTCCATCCTGTACCCCTACTATCCATCCAGCTCCCCTCTGACACCATCCTGTACCCCTACTATCCATCCAGCTCCCATCTGACTCCATCCTGTACCCCTACTATCCATCCAGCTCCCCTATGACTCCATCCTGTACCCCTACTATCCATCCAGCACCCCTCTGACTTCATCCTGTACCCCTACTATCCATCCAGCTCCTCTCTGACACCATCCTGTACCCCTACTATCCATCCAGCTCCCCTCTGACACCATCCTTTACCCCTACTATCCATCCAGCTCCCCTCTGACACCATCCTGTACCCCTACTATCCATCCAGCTCCTCTCTGACACCATCCTGTACCCCTACTATCCATCCAGCACCCCTCTGACTACATCCTGTACCCCTACTATCCATCAAGCTCCCCTCTGACACCATCCTGTACCTCTACTATCCATCCAGCTCCCCTCTGACTCCATCCTGTACCCCTACTATCCATCCAGCTCCTCTCTGACTCCATCCTGTACCCCTACTATCCATCCAGCTCCCCTCTGACTCCATCCTGTACCCCTACTATCCATCCAGCTCCCCTCTGACTCCATCCTGTACCCCTACTATCCATCCAGCCCCCCTGTGACTCCATCTTGTACCCCTACTATCCATCCAGCTCCCCTCTGACTCCATCCTGTACCCCTACTATCCATCCAGCTCCCCTCTGACTCCATCCTGTACCCCTACTATCCATCCAGCTCCCCTCTGACTCCATCCTGTACCCCTACTATCCATCCAGCTCCCCTCTGACTCCATCCTGTACCCCTACTATCCATCCAGCTCCCCTCTGACTCCATCCTGTACCCCTACTATCCATCCAGCTCCCCTCTGACTCCATCCTGTACCCCTACTATCCATCCAGCTCCCCTCTGACTCCATCCTGTACCCCTACTATCCATCCAGCTCCCCTATGACTCCATCCTGTACCCCTACTATCCATCCAGCTCCCCTCTGACTCCATCCTGTGCCCCTACTATCCATCCAGCCCCCCTCTGACTCCATCCTGTACCCCTACTATCCATCCAGCTCCCCTCTGACTCCATCCTGTACCCCTACTATCCATCCAGCTCCCCTCTGACTCCATCCTGTACCCCTACTATCCATCCAGCCCCCCTCTGACTCCATCCTGTGCCCCTACTATCCATCCAGCCCCCCTCTGACTCCATCCTGTGCCCCTACTATCCATCCAGCCCCCCTCTGACTCCATCCTGTGCCCCTACTATCCATCCAGCCCCCCTCTGACTCCATCCTGTACCCCTACTATCCATCCAGCTCCCCTCTGACTCCATCCTGTACCCCTACTATCCATCCAGCTCCCCTATGACTCCATCCTGTACCCCTACTATCCATCCAGCTCCCCTCTGACTCCATCCTGTGCCCCTACTATCCATCCAGCCCCCCTCTGACTCCATCCTGTACCCCTACTATCCATCCAGCTCCCCTCTGACTCCATCCTGTACCCCTACTATCTATCCAGCCACCCTCTGACTCCATCCTGTACCCCTACTATCCATCCAGCCCCCCTCTGACTCCATCCTGTACCCCTACTATCCATCCAGCTCCCCTCTGACACCATCCTGTACCCCTACTATCTATCCAGCCACCCTCTGACTCCATCCTGTACCCCTACTATCCATCCAGCCCCCCTCTGACTCCATCCTGTACCCCTACTATCTATCCAGCCACCCTCTGACTCCATCCTGTACCCCTACTATCCATCCAGCCCCCCTCTGACTCCATCCTGTACCCCTACTATCCATCCAGCTCCCCTCTGACTCCATCCTGTACCCCTACTATCCATCCAGCCCCCCTCTGACTCCATCCTGTACCCCTACTATCCATCCAGCTCCCCTCTGACTCCATCCTGTACCCCTACTATCCATCCAGCCCCCCTCTGACTCCATCCTGTACCCCTACTATCCATCCAGCTCCCCTCTGACTCCATCCTGTACCCCTACTATCCATCCAGCTCCCCTCTGACTCCATCCTGTACCCCTACTATCCATCCAGCTCCCCTATGACTCCATCCTGTACCCCTACTATCCATCCAGCTCCCCTCTGACTCCATCCTGTACCCCTACTATCCATCCAGCTCCCCTCTGACTCCATCCTGTACCCCTACTATCCATCCAGCTCCCCTCTGACTCCATCCTGTACCCCTACTATCCATCCAGCTCCCCTCTGACACCATCCTGTACCCCTACTATCCATCCAGCCCTCCTCTGACTCCATCCTGTACCCCTACTATCCATCCAGCTCCCCTCTGACTCCATCCTGTACCCCTACTATCCATCCAGCTCCCCTCTGACTCCATCCTGTGACCCTACTATCCATCCAGCTCCCCTCTGACTCCATCCTGTACCCCTACTATCCATCCAGCTCCCATCTGACTCCATCCTGTACCCCTACTATCCATCCAGCTCCCCTCTGACTCCATCCTGTACCCCTACTATCCATCCAGCTCCCCTCTGACTCCATCCTGTACCCCTACTATCCATCCAGCTCCCCTCTGACTCCATCCTGTACCCCTACTATCCATCCAGCACCCCTCTGACTCCATCCTGTACCCCTACTATCCATCCAGCACCCCTCTGACTCCATCCTGTACCCCTACTATCCATCCAGCACCCCTCTGACTCCATCCTGTACCCCTACTATCCATCCAGCTCCCCTCTGACTCCATCCTGTACCCCTACTATCATCCAGCTCCCCTCTGACTCCATCCTGTACCCCTACTATCCATCCAGCTCCCCTCTGACTCCATCCTGTACCCCTACTATCCATCCAGCTCCCCTCTGACTCCATCCTGTAACCCTACTATCCATCCAGCCCCCCTCTGACTCCATCCTGTACCCCTACTATCCATCCAGCTCCCCTCTGACTCCATCCTGTACCCCTACTATCCATCCAGCTCCCCTCTGACTCCATCCTGTACCCCTACTATCCATCCAGCCCCCCTCTGACTCCATCCTGTACCCCTACTATCCATCCAGCTCTCCTCTGACTCCATCCTGTACCCCTACTATCCATCCAGCTCTCCTCTGACTCCATCCTGTACCCCTACTATCCATCCAGCTCTCCTCTGACTCCATCCTGTACCCCTACTATCCATCCAGCTCTCCTCTGACTCCATCCTGTACCCCTACTATCCATCCAGCTCCCCTCTGACTCCATCCTGTACCCCTACTATCCATCCAGCTCCCCTCTGACTCCATCCTGTACCCCTACTATCCATCCAGCCCCCCTCTGACTCCATCCTGTACCCCTACTATCCATCCAGCCCCCCTCTGACTCCATCCTGTACCCCTACTATCCATCCAGCCCCCCTCTGACTCCATCCTGTACCCCTACTATCCATCCAGCTCCCCTCTGACTCCATCCTGTACCCCTACTATCCATCCAGCTCCCCTCTGACTCCATCCTGTACCTCTTTTATCCATCCAGCTCCCCTCTGACTCCATCCTGTACCCCTACTATCCATCCAGCCCCCCTCTGACTCCATCCTGTACCCCTACTATCCATCCAGCTCCCCTCTGACTCCATCCTGTACCCCTACTATCCATCCAGCCCCCCTCTTGTTGCCCCCTGTCAGGATTGTGAGCGGTGCAGCATTGATGTGTGTTACAGACAATCTCACACAAGAAAATAAAACACATCCCGTCCACCCGTCCGGCTCCTCTTTCCTTCCAGACTCCCCCATATTTGGCCCCTCAGTCTGGCTGCAGCGTGTCTATCCCCCGAACTCTCCGCTCCGGGTCATCATCCAAGTGGGACAAATGCTAATGTAACTGAGGGGGCCGCCGGGCGTGCCGGGAAACCCGCAGCCTCCTGGGGTGAGGGTCTGGGGGTATGTTTACCACAGTGAGGAGACCTAATTTAATTAGGAGAATGAGGGGGCGGAGCTTTGCACACAGCTCACGCCATGTTTAAAGAGGAACACCACCCAAGAAATTGACTTTCTTGGTAGCCTCATATTAATCTAACAGCAATGCCATGGGTGTCACCGGGAGCAGAGGGGAGTCATCGGCACAGGAGCCTCATATTAAGTGCGAAGCTTGCAGTCAGACATCTCTGGTACACACGCAGTTAATAGAGTAATGGTGCTCAGGAGGGGGGCTCAGAGGGGCCCCATCATCCCCCCCCCCCTCTCTCTCTCGCTATGATGTCATGAGATCTCCCGATCCAAGCAGGTCTGGGCAGCCGGCCCGGCATCCCCAGACTAAACAGAGGAGCCAAGTCTGGGTGTGTGTGTGTACACCGCCACGCTCTATGTCAGAGCACAGACACGCTAGAAGAAACAATGCGTCTGCAATGACGGCCCAGAACACCGTGTATGTGTTAAAGCCAAGGCAACTGGACTTGCTGTGTTCTTCTCGAAGACGTTTCGCTGGTCACCGTTTCTCCGTCACCGACGCCACTATTAAAGCTTGGCCTCCCCCATTTTAAAACGGGCCAACAGTCAAAAATGAATTAAATCAGAACTAAGGGGGTTATGTAAGAATGGATAGCGGCAGGTAGCGCCTCGTAGCGGCAGGCAGCGTCTGGTGAACGCCGGGCGCTGTACGGGAAACCACATTTATGAAAGCGAATCTGGTGAACGACTCTAACAGCGCCATGTAGCGTCACATGTATTATTACAGGCAGGTCAGTGTATAGCGCCTCTAACAGCGCCATGTAGCGTCACATGTATTATTACAGGCAGGTCAGTGTATAGCGCCTCTAACAGCGCCATGTAGCGTCACATGTATTATTACAGGCAGGTCAGTGTATAGCGCCTGTAACAGCGTCATGTAGCGTCACATGTATTATTACAGGCAGGGCAGTGTATAGCGACTCTAACAGCGTCATGTAGCGTCACATGTATTATTACAGGCAGGTCAGTGTATAGCGCCTCTAACAGCGCCATGTAGCGTCACATGTATTATTACAGGCAGGTCAGTGTATAGCACCTCTAACAGCGTCATGTAGCGTCACATGTATTATTACAGGCGGCTCAGTGTATAGCGCCTCTAATAGCGCCATGTAGCGTCACATGTATTATTACAGGCAGGTCAGTGTATAGCGCCTCTAATAGCGCCATGTAGCGTCACATGTATTATTACAGGCAGGTCAGTGTATAGCGCCTCTAACAGCGCCATGTAGCGTCACATGTATTATTACAGGCAGGTCAGTGTATAGCGCCTCTAATAGCGCCATGTAGCGTCACATGTATTATTACAGGCAGGTCAGTGTATAGCGCCTCTAACAGCGCCATGTAGCGTCACATGTATTATTACAGGCAGGTCAGTGTATAGCACCTCTAACAGCGTCATGTAGCGTCACATGTATTATTACAGGCGGCTCAGTGTATAGCGCCTCTAATAGCGCCATGTAGCGTCACATGTATTATTACAGGCAGGTCAGTGTATAGCGCCTCTAATAGCGCCATGTAGCGTCACATGTATTATTACAGGCAGGTCAGTGTATAGCGCCTCTAATAGCGCCATGTAGCGTCACATGTATTATTACAGGCAGGTCAGTGTATAGCGCCTCTAATAGCGCCATGTAGCGTCACATGTATTATTACAGGCAGGTCAGTGTATAGCGCCTCTAATAGCGCCATGTAGCGTCACATGTATTATTACAGGCAGGTCAGTGTATAGCGCCTCTAACAGCGCCATGTAGCGTCACATGTATTATTACAGGCAGGTCAGTGTATAGCACCTCTAACAGCGTCATGTAGCGTCACATGTATTATTACAGGCGGCTCAGTGTATAGCGCCTCTAATAGCGCCATGTAGCGTCACATGTATTATTACAGGCAGGTCAGTGTATAGCGCCTCTAATAGCGCCATGTAGCGTCACATGTATTATTACAGGCAGGTCAGTGTATAGCGCCTCTAACAGCGCCATGTAGTGTCACATGTATTATTACAGGCAGGTCAGTGTATAGCGACTCTAACAGCGCCATGTAGCGTCACATGTATTATTACAGGCAGGTCAGTGTATAGCGCCTATAACAGCGCCATGTAGTGTCACATGTATTATTACAGGCAGGTCAGTGTATAGCGCCTCTAACAGCGTCATGTAGCATCACATGTATTATTACATGAAGGTCAGTGTATAGCACCTCTAACAGCGCCATGTAGCGTCACATGTATTATTACAGGCGGCTCAGTGTATAGCGCCTCTAATAGCGCCATGTAGCGTCACATGTATTATTACAGGCAGGTCAGTGTATAGCGCCTCTAATAGCGCCATGTAGCGTCACATGTATTATTACAGGCAGGTCAGTGTATAGCGCCTCTAATAGCGCCATGTAGCGTCACATGTATTATTACAGGCAGGTCAGTGTATAGCGCCTCTAATAGCGCCATGTAGCGTCACATGTATTATTACAGGCAGGTCAGTGTATAGCGCCTCTAACAGCGCCATGTAGCGTCACATGTATTATTACAGGCAGGTCAGTGTATAGCACCTCTAACAGCGTCATGTAGCGTCACATGTATTATTACAGGCGGCTCAGTGTATAGCGCCTCTAATAGCGCCATGTAGCGTCACATGTATTATTACAGGCAGGTCAGTGTATAGCGCCTCTAATAGCGCCATGTAGCGTCACATGTATTATTACAGGCAGGTCAGTGTATAGCGCCTCTAACAGCGCCATGTAGCGTCACATGTATTATTACAGGCAGGTCAGTGTATAGCGACTCTAACAGCGCCATGTAGCGTCACATGTATTATTACAGGCAGGTCAGTGTATAGCGACTCTAACAGCGCCATGTAGCGTCACATGTATTATTACAGGCAGGTCAGTGTATAGCGCCTCTAACAGCGCCATGTAGTATCACATGTATTATTACAGGCAGGTCAGTGTATAGCGCCTCTAACAGCGCCATGTAGCGTCACATGTATTATTACAGGCAGCTCAGTGTATAGCGCCTCTAACAGCGCCATGTAGCGTCACATGTATTATTACAGGCAGGTCAGTGTATAGCGCCTCTAATAGCGCCATGTAGCGTCACATGTATTATTACAGGCAGGTCAGTGTATAGCGCCTCTAATAGCGCCATGTAGCGTCACATGTATTATTACAGGCAGGTCAGTGTATAGCGCCTCTAACAGCGCCATGTAGCGTCACATGTATTATTACAGGCAGGTCAGTGTATAGCACCTCTAACAGCGTCATGTAGCGTCACATGTATTATTACAGGCGGCTCAGTGTATAGCGCCTCTAATAGCGCCATGTAGCGTCACATGTATTATTACAGGCAGGTCAGTGTATAGCGCCTCTAATAGCGCCATGTAGCGTCACATGTATTATTACAGGCAGGTCAGTGTATAGCGCCTCTAACAGCGCCATGTAGTGTCACATGTATTATTACAGGCAGGTCAGTGTATAGCGACTCTAACAGCGCCATGTAGCGTCACATGTATTATTACAGGCAGGTCAGTGTATAGCGCCTATAACAGCGCCATGTAGTGTCACATGTATTATTACAGGCAGGTCAGTGTATAGCGCCTCTAACAGCGCCATGTAGCGTCACATGTATTATTACAGGCAGGTCAGTGTATAGCGACTCTAACAGCGTCATGTAGCGTCACATGTATTATTACAGGCAGGTCAGTGTATAGCGCCTCTAACAGCGCCATGTAGCGTCACATGTATTATTACAGGCAGGTCAGTGTATAGCGCCTCTAATAGCGCCATGTAGCGTCACATGTATTATTACAGGCGGCTCAGTGTATAGCGCCTCTAATAGCGCCATGTAGCGTCACATGTATTATTACAGGCAGGTCAGTGTATAGCGCCTCTAATAGCGCCATGTAGCGTCACATGTATTATTACAGGCAGGTCAGTGTATAGCGCCTCTAATAGCGCCATGTAGCGTCACATGTATTATTACAGGCAGGTCAGTGTATAGCGCCTCTAATAGCGCCATGTAGCGTCACATGTATTATTACAGGCAGGTCAGTGTATAGCGCCTCTAATAGCGCCATGTAGCGTCACATGTATTATTACAGGCAGGTCAGTGTATAGCGCCTCTAACAGCGCCATGTAGCGTCACATGTATTATTACAGGCAGGTCAGTGTATAGCACCTCTAACAGCGTCATGTAGCGTCACATGTATTATTACAGGCGGCTCAGTGTATAGCGCCTCTAATAGCGCCATGTAGCGTCACATGTATTATTACAGGCAGGTCAGTGTATAGCGCCTCTAATAGCGCCATGTAGCGTCACATGTATTATTACAGGCAGGTCAGTGTATAGCGCCTCTAACAGCGCCATGTAGTGTCACATGTATTATTACAGGCAGGTCAGTGTATAGCGACTCTAACAGCGCCATGTAGCGTCACATGTATTATTACAGGCAGGTCAGTGTATAGCGACTCTAACAGCGCCATGTAGCGTCACATGTATTATTACAGGCAGGTCAGTGTATAGCGCCTCTAACAGCGCCATGTAGTGTCACATGTATTATTACAGGCACGTCAGTGTATAGCGCCTCTAACAGCGCCATGTAGCGTCACATGTATTATTACAGGCAGGTCAGTGTATAGCGCCTCTAACAGCGCCATGTAGCGTCACATGTATTATTACAGGCAGGTCAGTGTATAGCACCTCTAACAGCGTCATGTAGTGTCACATGTATTATTACAGGCAGGTCAGTGTATAGCGCCTCTAACAGCGCCATGTAGTGTCACATGTATTATTACAGGCAGGTCAGTGTATAGCGCCTCTAACAGCGCCATGTAGCGTCACATGTATTATTACAGGCAGGTCAGTGTATAGCACCTCTAACAGCGCCATGTAGTGTCACATGTATTATTACAGGCAGGTCAGTGTATAGCGCCTCTAACAGCGCCATGTAGCGTCACATGTATTATTACAGGCAGGTCAGTGTATAGCACCTCTAACAGCGCCATGTAGCGTCACATGTATTATTACAGGCAGGTCAGTGTATAGAGCCTCTAACAGCGTCATGTAGCGTCACATGTATTATTACAGGCAGGTCAGTGTATAGCGCCTCTAACAGCGCCATGTAGTGTCACATGTATTATTACAGGCAGGTCAGTGTATAGCGCCTCTAACAGCGCCATGTAGCGTCACATGTATTATTACAGAAAGGTCAGTGTATAGCGCCTCTAACAGCGCCATGTAGCGTCACATGTATTATTACAGGAAGGTCAGTGTATAGCGCCTCTAACAGCGCCATGTAGCGTCACATGTATTATTACAGGCAGGTCAGTGTATAGCGCCTCTAACAGCGCCATGTAGTGTCACATGTATTATTACAGGCGGCTCAGTGTATAGCGCCTCTAACAGCGCCATGTAGCGTCACATGTATTATTACAGGCAGGTCAGTGTATAGCACCTCTAACAGCGCCATGTAGCGTCACATGTATTATTACAGGCAGGACAGTGTATAGCGCCTCTAATAGCGCCATGTAGCGTCACATGTATTATTACAGGCGGCTCAGTGTATAGCGCCTCTAACAGCGCCATGTAGCGTCACATGTATTATTACAGGCAGGTCAGTGTATAGCGCCTCTAATAGCGCCATGTAGCGTCACATGTATTATTACAGGCGGCTCAGTGTATAGCGCCTCTAACAGCGCCATGTAGCGTCACATGTATTATTACAGGCAGGTCAGTGTATAGCACCTCTAACAGCGCCATGTAGCGTCACATGTATTATTACAGGCAGGTCAGTGTATAGCACCTCTAACAGCGCCATGTAGCGTCACATGTATTATTACAGGCAGGTCAGTGTATAGCACCTCTAACAGCGCCATGTAGCGTCACATGTATTATTACAGGCGGCTCAGTGTATAGCGCCTCTAACAGCGCCATGTAGCGTCACATGTATTATTACAGGCAGGTCAGTGTATAGCGCCTCTAACAGCGCCATGTAGCGTCACATGTATTATTACAGGCAGGTCAGTGTATAGCGCCTCTAACAGCGCCATGTAGCGTCACATGTATTATTACAGGCGGCTCAGTGTATAGCACCTCTAACAGCGCCATGTAGCGTCACATGTATTATTACAGGCGGCTCAGTGTATAGCGCCTCTAACAGCGCCATGTAGCGTCACATGTATTATTACAGGCAGGTCAGTGTATAGCGGCTCTAACAGCGTCATGTAGCGTCACATGTATTATTACAGGCAGGTCAGAGTATAGCGCCTCTAACAGCGCCATGTAGCGTCACATGTATTATTACAGGCAGGTCAGTGTATAGCGCCTCTAACAGCGCCATGTAGCGTCACATGTATTATTACAGGCAGGTCAGTGTATAGCGCCTCTAACAGCGTCATGTAGCGTCACATGTATTATTACAGGCAGGTCAGTGTATAGCACCTCTAACAGCGCCATGTAGTGTCACATGTATTATTACAGGCAGGTCAGTGTATAGCGCCTCTAACAGCGCCATGTAGCGTCACATGTATTATTACAGGCAGGTCAGTGTATAGCGCCTCTAACAGCGTCATGTAGCGTCACATGTATTATTACAGGCAGGTCAGTGTATAGCACCTCTAACAGCGCCATGTAGCGTCACATGTATTATTACAGGCAGCTCAGTGTATAGCGCCTCTAACAGCGTCATGTAGCGTCACATGTATTATTACAGGCAGGTCAGTGTATAGCGCCTCTAACAGCGCCATGTAGTGTCACATGTATTATTACAGGCAGGTCAGTGTATAGCACCTCTAACAGCGCCATGTAGTGTCACATGTATTATTACAGGCAGGTCAGTGTATAGCGCCTCTAACAGCGCCATGTAGCGTCACATGTAATATTACAGGCAGGTCAGTGTATAGCGCCTCTAACAGCGCCATGTAGCGTCACATGTATTATTACAGGCGGCTCAGTGTATAGCGCCTCTAACAGCGCCATGTAGCGTCACATGTATTATTACAGGCGGCTCAGTGTATAGCTCCTCTAACAGCGTCATGTAGCGTCACATGTATTATTACAGGCAGCTCAGTGTATAGCACCTCTAACAGCGCCATGTAGCGTCACATGTATTATTACAGGCAGGTCAGTGTATAGCGCCTCTAACAGCGCCATGTAGCGTCACATGTATTATTACAGGCGGCTCAGTGTATAGCTCCTCTAACAGCGTCATGTAGCGTCACATGTATTATTACAGGCAGGTCAGTGTATAGCGCCTCTAACAGCGCCATGTAGCGTCACATGTATTATTACAGGCGGCTCAGTGTATAGCGCCGGCGTTCTAGGCTCAGGAGAGCCATGTAGTACCTGTCACTCAGTGTCACTCTCCGATACATTTCAATGGCCGTTCATTAGTTGTGTATAAATAGCGTGTTTGGCAATTTAATTTTGTTTTTTTTTGTTCCAATCATTGTGTGACGTCTCCTGGCGGCAAACAAACACTTTTATAAATTTTTGGGACTTTTTATACTTTTATGCAGAATTGTCATTACAGGTCTGGCACTAAAGTGTTAATGTCACAGTGTTATAACAATGTCATTCCATGTGTTTTCGCTTTGTTACTGGTGGATATGTGTTCAAAAACAGACTTTAATCACACAGCGCCTGGCGCTCTATGCTACAGCGCCCAGAGCGCCGACGCTGTGTGTGTGTCCTTTTTTGATAAGTATGGTGTGGAGCGCCGAGAGTCGGTCGCACTGAGCTGGCGCTACCTCTCGCTCACTGCAGCGCTGTACTGGTGTTACAGCACCCAACACACATCACATTCATCAATAATTAGTCATTACATTGGTGAGCCAATCGCCACACACAACAGTGGCAATGAATAGAGGAGGCGGAGCTTTACAGCTAAAACAGGCGCCATTATCTGGGATTAGGTTGAAGCAGGAGCACTGAAAATTGGCAAAAGGTCCTCTACATGGGGGGAGCAATTCAGGGGAGGCATTGGTCCACTTTAAGAACATGGGGAAGGATAGGTGGTCTCCGTGGACCGCGTTGTGGGTCAACCCTGCCCTTGCCAAACTGTTAGGTTCTCAAGATGCGGTTTGGTGGGCCTAACTATCTGGGCCAGATGTTTCAAGAGAACGGGTTAGTAACTTTCAATTCCCAATTCCCATATCTCCTGTATGGTCTCTAATATGTGCTCTGTAGGATGGGGGTCCCAGATGTAACTCCAGCAGATGTGCTTAAAATACATTCATTTTAGAGGCTGGGGAATAGTTTTTTTAAGGGTTTGGGCTTTTCAATAAATGATGCTAAAGGTCCGGTTTAAATCAAGGGCACGCTGCTCCTCCTGGTCTCCCACGGCCACCGCAGGAAAACATAGAAAGCAGCATCTCCTGGGGGTGCGCGCACAGAGCCAGGGTAATGCAGCTCTGTGTTTTACTCCCAAGATAGTGGCGCTCAGTATCCAGAGCACGGGAGCAGTGGCGCGGGCCCCGGGTTTAAGGTAAGGGTTTATTTCTTTGTAACCCTCTCACTCCCCCATCTTTAGCGCCAGGGTAATGTGGGTCTGTGTTTTACTCCCAAGATAGTGGCGCTCAGTATCCAGAGCACGGGAGCAGTGGCGCGGGCCCCGGGTTTAAGGTAAGGGTTTATTTCTTTGTAACCCTCTCACTCCCCCATCTTTAGCGCCAGGGTAATGTGGGTCTGTGTTTTACTCCCAAGATAGTGGCGCTCAGTATCCAGAGCACGGGAGCAGTGGCGCGGGCCCCGGGTTTAAGGTAAGGGTTTATTTCTTTGTAACCCTCTCACTCCCCCATCTTTAGCGCCAGGGTAATGTGGGTCTGTGTTTTACTCCCAAGATAGTGGCGCTCAGTATCCAGAGCACGGGAGCAGTGGCGCGGGCCCCGGGTTTAAGGTAAGGGTTTATTTCTTTTTTAGCGCCAGGGTAAGGTGGCAGGGTTAGGGGTTATAAAAGGTTTCGCTTTAAAGCGGATGAAAACCCACGCGTCAGGGAACTGGAATTCTAAAGATGCCCCACTGTGTGAGATCCCCCGGGGCGCCGGTAATCCTACCTGAGCCAGGGGCACCCAAAATTGGGATGCCCCTCTGTGTGAAACCTCCCAGGTCGCCAATAAACTCGCCTTCTTTCCCGGTCTGATGGCGCATGCGCGAGCAGTGGCCGCATCCTCGTTATCTCTCTAGAAGGATGTATGCTCGCACCAGGCATTTGTGAATGGCTGGCGCGGGCTTGCTTCCTGTTATAGGGTAGCAGGGGATGCGTTCGCTGGCGTGCTTGGATCCGCTCGCTTTAGACGACCCGACATAAGCGGATCCGAGCATGCTGATTGGACGAGAGGCTGCGCATGTGCCGTAGGACCGTGGAAGGGTGATCGGGGTGGCCCAGGGGCAAAGGCCAAAACCCAGGATAGTCAAAATCCTGAGTTTTGGTCCACTTTAAACTATTTTAGAGCATGATGTTTAGATCATCATCAGCCAGCCAATATGTATGTTGTATGGAATAACAAGATAGACATTCAATTAGCCCCTGAATAGAATCCAATAGGAAGCTTGACCTCTGATCTGAGCCAGTAGGACATCAACTCGATTTCTGGTAGATCAGCGAGTAGGAGACAGTGGTGATCTAGACCGTTGGCTCATCATAGAGTAGAAACCAAAAGAGACATTGATCTTTACCCCAACAATGAATAAGATTCAAGCCAGACCCAAAATTCCAATTGGCCAGTGAGGAACTTGACTTTTGTCAGACCTATGATTAGACATACAGTGAGGAACTAGACCTTTAGCCATCTAAGTATTCAGTAGGATTCTCCACTTCTGACAGACAGGTAGAGATCCGTTGAGGAAATCTGAACCACCTAAGGTCAGACAAGGAGTGGGATCTAGTAAGGAGTCCCATCAGATGTTGCATGGAAATCCAGAGACCCTAACCACTGGTATGTCAGTGAACAGAGTTCTGGTGGGGCAAGAGCTCCGGCTAGTCAAGATAATGAACCTAGACCTCCAATCAATCAGACAACAAGAGAAATTCAAGCCCTAATTCTCCCTCTGGTTGGACAGGGAGCAAGATACAGTAAGGAATCACATTAAACGGTGACTGGGATCAAGGAAGGAATCATAAGATCCACTGGAAGCCTCGACCTCCTTCTGGAAAGACAGGCAGTAATATCTAATGGGGAGTCTGATGGGATCAGTTAGGACTTTAGATCGATGATTAAGTAGGATTAAGTAGACCCTTAGATCAATGATTAAGGATTAAGTAGACCTTTGATCATCCACCGAGTAGAATCCAGTCGGATCCTCAGGCTCTAATTAGCCAATAAGAGAAAGAAATCCAGGGACTGACCTCCCTCTGATACCCTCTGGTTTGGAATACAGTGGGGGCTTGGGACTTTCATTAGGCAACCAGAGACATTCACTGAGATCCCTGACCTCCCTCTGAACAGACACATAATATGAGGGGGTCCAGTGCTAACCTTGACCTTAAATAAGTCAGTCAATAGGAACCATTTACGATCTAGACCTCACGCAAACCACCAGAGTCAGTATAAGCCTCAATAACGCTCTCAATCAATAGTGAATGAGATCCGCTGGAAACTCAACTGAATGGACAGGGAGCGAGATCCATTAAGATGTTGGATCAGCTTGACATTTAGACCATGGCCTGGTACATTAGGATCCGGTGGGATCCTCAAACTCTGACCACACAGTGAGTGAGGTCAATACAAGGAGGTTGATCTAGTATGGAGTCTGATCAGATGTTGAGTGGAATCCAGTAGGGACCTTGACCTTCAGTAAGTAGGGCCTGGGGTGACCTCCTGTTAGCTGCTTATATTAGGATCCGGTGGGATCCCCAAACTCTGACCATGCAGTTAGTGAGATCAATACAAGGAGTGGGATCTAGTATAGAGTCTGATCAGATGTTGAGTGTAATCCAGTAGGGACCTTGACCTTCAGTAAGTAGGGACTGGGGTGACCTCCTGCCACTTAAAGAAATTCAGAAAGTTCCTAGACCTCTGACCAAACAAGGAGAGAGATCCACTAAGAGCCTTGACCTTCCCCCTGGCCAGACGGGGAGTGAGATCCAGTGTCTAATTAAACGAGGAGAGAGATTGAGTGGGGACCTTGAAATCTTGGAAAGCCGCCATGTAGTCAGGCAGAGACCTCAAACTCTAATCCAATAGTGTGTCCACTGGAAAACATGACCACCCTGTGGATAACCAGGAAATGAAATTCTACTGGGAATTTGACCACCCCAGGAGTAGGATCAAGTAGGACTTACCAAAAGTTAAGGATCCACTGGCTAACCATATTAAGGAATTGATGGGACCCAGCCCTCTTAGCAGACCATCCATTGGGGTATTGATCTTGGCGTCTAGTGCGGAGACTAATCAGGAGGAAGGTAGAGACTCACGACATCTTGTAAGTCTGTGATTAGGAAACCATGAGTACCTAAACTTATGATCCGGCAAGGAGAGCCTTGACCTACATCTGGTCAAGCATGGCAATTGCGGTCCAGTTGAGACCTTTACCTCTGGTAATAGAGAGAATAGGGTCCAGGTGGGACTTAGACCTCTGGTTTGCCACTTTATAGAATGCAGTAGAGAACTGGAACCCATTTTATTGGGAAGAGTTTCTAAAATGTACTCTCTCATTGTCAGTTTGGCCCTCGACAGCCCTCAATTACCTTCTGATTGACCGGGCCCCCTACACCATCAGAACATCCCCACGTGCCCTCACCCCTAAACATCCAACTCTGTCCAATTCTTGGACCAGAATTCCTTCAAGTAATGCCTTGAAGTGGTAGCCTGGGTAGGTAGCTTCTGTTTCACGTAAAGCCTTCCATATTTTAATATCTACCCTCACATCTCGACCAACCCCAGTGCGTCACATCTCTAGACTGAGGCTCCTTCAAGTGGCACCCTGGGCAGGTAGGTCTTGTTTCACAGGGATAACTTCTATCTCTGAACCCTTTCCCTACCTACCTTACCTTGGCCTAATATACTTCCCTGGAACAGTTATCCTCCAAATTGTACCTTGAAATGGTGACCACAACTGGAGAGAGCCCTCCCAACACTCAACCCTACGTTGGCACCTGACTGACCTTCTATGAACCAGGACTTCTCCAAGTGGTACCTTGTAAAAGCAGCCTTGGTACGTAGCTTCAAGTTCACGTAGAGCTCTACATGTCCCATCAAACCTCCTAGGGTGTATCCCGTCTAATCCAACTACCAGCTTCCATGGACTGAGACCTCTCCAGGTGGCACCTGCCAAAGGCTGACTGGGCAAGTAGGATCTGGTTTGTGGGATCCCTTGGAATCCCAACGTTGTGTAACCTGTGTGGCCTACTACCTTGGATATAAAAAGTCTGCACCCAGTAGATACAGGTAGGATTACTTTTAATGTGAGCAATCTGTATGTATGGGGGGGGGGGGGACATATAAGATAGGCTCTTAATCAGGGTGAGGGTCCGGATTAATGTGGGCAATCTGTATGTACAGGGGGAAACATACAAGATAGGCTCTTATTCAGGGTGAAGGTCTGGATTAATGTGGGCAATCTATGTACGGGGGGGCATACAAGATAGGCTCTTATTCAGGGTGAAGGTCCGGATTAATGTGGGCAATTTGTATGTACAGGGGGGGATTCATACAAGATAGACTCTTACTCCGGGTGAAGGTCCGGATTAATGTGAGCAATCTGTATGTACGGGGGGGGGGGACATATAACATAGGCTCCTTTTCAGGGTGAAGGTCCGGATTAATGTGGGCAATCTGTATGTACAGGGGGGGAAACATACAAGATAGGCTCTTATTCAGGGTGAAGGTCTGGATTAATGTGGGCAATCTGTATGTACAGGGGAGGAACATACAAGATAGGCTCTTATTCAGGGTGAAGGTCCGGATTAATGTGGGCAATCTGTATGTACAGGGGGGGGAAACATACAAGATAGGCTCTTATTCAGGGTGAGGGTCCGGATTAATGTGAGCAATCTTTATGTACGGGGGGGGGGGGGAATACAAGATAGGCTCTTAATCA
This sequence comes from Gastrophryne carolinensis, assembly GCA_027917425.1. Taxonomy (NCBI): domain Eukaryota; kingdom Metazoa; phylum Chordata; class Amphibia; order Anura; family Microhylidae; genus Gastrophryne; species Gastrophryne carolinensis. The sequence goes on along the minus strand of CM051240.1, from coordinate 11,648,119 downwards.
GGGTGAAGGTCTGGTTTAAGAGTGATCCCTCTCAACCCCTATGTTATAACCTGACGGACCTACTCTCTAATATCCCTGGACCAGGACTTCTCCAGACGCTGCATCCAAAATTCCTTTTGGTCCCTCCAGGACAAAAAAGCCATTCAAACGAGGAGATAGATAGCACCTGACCTAGGATCTAACCCCTCCATACTATCCCTAGTAAAGGAAAGCCCAATTAGCTGTGGATTACGTTGTACCCTGGCTGACCTGTGCCTCCCCCCTACCAATCCCTGGACCAGGACTTCTTCAGATTCACGGTCTTGCTGTATCAGAACTTCCTTTTGTTGCCTCCCGGACAGAAGAGGAGTCCGTCCAATGAGGAGACAGATAGCACCTAGACGCTTATCCCTGCTCAACTGTAGCCGAGTGCACGCCCGGCGCTGAAGGGAGCGGAGTGACAGCGAGCCCGCCGCTCCGCAAATCAGCGCATTCACCCGAGTCTGCACCGTGGGAGCGTAAGGAAGGTGAGTAAAATAGGGGGATACACACAGCAGGGCATCCCAATTGGGGGTGAAATTCCTGCGCGTTGTTCCTCTTTAAAGAGAAACATCGGAGGCCCTGGTACATAGGCACGGCTCACTTTTTATGGATATCTTTCTGCCCATGTTTATTCATTTATTTTCACTTTAAAAAAGGGAACATTGGAGGCCCTGGAGTCTAAAAAAACTCCAGGGCTGCCCGAGTTCCACTCCTTGGGGCAAGCTAGAATCGGGATGCCCTGCTGCGTGAAACCTCTCTCCGATCCCCAGTTTCACGCACCTTCTCCTGGACGCTCTGGTCGCATCCCCGCGCACCCCTAGCCGTGCGTGCACCCGGCCCTTCTAAATGGGTGGTGTGGGCACGCCACGGCCGCAAGGTGCCGAGCGACAGCGACCGCGCTGATTGGCTGAGCACTCGCTCGAGTCTTCGCGGGGCGAGCGGAATGAGGACGAGTGGAACGGGGCGACCTGGGGGGATACACACAGCGGGGCATCCCAGTTCGGGGTAAAATTCCTGCGTGTTGCTCCTATTTAATACTCACGATTAATACCAGCGGCATTATAGATAATAACATAGATTGCTAATTATGAGAACGGAGATGGGCCCCACTACCCTATATTTTTAATTGTGTTGTCTTATTGAATGTGTTGTTGGTTTATGAATAAATGGGAATATTGGTACCCAGACACACTAGGGGCATCTTCATTTGGGATGCCCCGCTGCATGAAACCCACAGAGTACTTGTGACTTAGAGACTTTGACAGCATCCTGATGAAGTGGGACCTCTAGTGTCTACGCAACGCGTCAGTGCATAATCGGCTTTGCATTAATGGCGATCTGGACCTGGAATAAATGGCGATATAGTTCCAATCTTGCTACTTTGCCCTAGCTGTGATCTTGTAATTATACATTTACCCAGCTTTTTTTTTACTCTTTCCATCTTTGCACAGTATATGTAACTTTTTGCGCACATTTGCACTTTATTTACGATTTATAATCGGTCACTTCGGCTTATCTTATTGATTACATTTTTTGACTATTTAGTTTGTTTACAAATGGTAATCGTCACATTGGCACTTTAATATATTTAACGAGTGGTAATTTTGTTATGCTCTGGTCATGGGTTAATACGTATTTGTTATTTGCTGCATAAAATGAGGGTATCGTGCAATATCCGTATGAGTGAGTCAGTCACATCCAGCAAGGCTTGGCAGTTGTCTTATGTGGTTTTTAAATTGTTTTAAGTATCTGTGTATTTGGTTGTGTTATATGTACTTTGCTATGGATTACAATTAAAGGCAAATACTTTTTACGATATGCTAATGGTTGTGCTGCCTCATCATACTTGGGACCTATGGGCCGATCTGGTGGCCTTTAAAGTGGACCAACAACCAGGATTTTCACTATCCTGGGTTTTGGTCCACTTCCGCGGGGCACCCCGATCGTGAAACCCCCCCCCCGATCGCCCTAACTCACCTCACCCCGCTCCTACGCGAGCGCTCGTCCAATCAGAGCGCTCAGGGCCACTGTGGTACGTACGGACAAATGACGGACAACCACAGTGGCTCTGAGCGCACTGGAGGCCGCGTCTCGCGCTTCCTTCTAACAGGGAGCGAGCTCGCACCGGCCATTCACAAACGCTAGAGGGACGCGCAAGATTTGACCGCGGCCCGCGCATGCGCCTTTGGAACGGGGATAAGGTAAGGTTTCTGGGCGTCCGGGGGGGTTTATAGATTCCAGGGCTGATCCCCCCCCGGGTGTTGGTCCATTTTAAGCCTTGCTTGTTATAATTGACACATTCTGTGACCAGCACACAATTGTTATTGAAGCTGTGCTGAACCCCAAGTGTCTGTCTTTACAATGACTTTGAAGTCCTATCGCAGCTGGCACGCATTTGCTTTCACAATAGGTTGTGCGAACATTTTTGTGGCATCCCTATTGGCTGGACCTTACACTATAATCTGATTGGCCTATTCCCCGCCATCATCCCTGGACCAGGGCTTCTCCAGCTGCATCCAAACATCCTCCTGGTGCTTCATCCAGGACAAACAGCACCTGACCCAGGATCTAACCCCTCCCTACTAATGGCTGAAGGTTCATTGGGTTCAATAAGACAAAGCGGCTCCTCAGGAGGGTCAGCAACTCATTTTATTGTAAAGGAAGAGGGTTCCTGCACTGCAAACAGCCACACACCCTGTTTCCCCCCCCCTTAAAGTTCCTATTAAAGGGATACAGTGCCGCCAAATCCGCGGGGGTCTCTCTTGTCTGAGGTCAGAGACCGCCCCGGAAGAACCGCCCCACCAGAGCAGACAGCCCGTTCTTCAGCAGGGTGACGGTGCCCGCAGCCACCTCCGGGGAGATGACCTTCTCCACCACGGCCGGCTGCGTTGCCATGACCACCGTGCCCCTGGCCGCAGCCGCCCCCATCACCCCGCAGAGGCCGATGCCGGCCGTCACGCCCAGCCCGATGGCGTTGCAGGTAAAGCGCGTGGCGTAGCCGGAGCAGAACTTCTCCGCCTCCCCCTTCAGGTCCTCCTCCAACTCATGCAGCAGCCGGGCGCGGTGGGCGGAGTTCGGGCCCAGCAGCAAGTCGCTGAACTTTGCCAAGAGTTCCTTCTGCTTGTCGGCGAGGAGGGTCCTCATGGTGGAGGGCAGCAGGTGCGAGGGCTGCGGGAGAGGAGGGCAACGGTGAGGGGCGGAGCCCCTAAAGTGGACCAACACCCAGGATTTTCACTATCCTAGGTTTTGGTCCACTTCCGCGGGGGCACCCCGATTGGGGGTGCCCCGCTGCGTGAAACCCCCCCCTCCGGTCGTCCTAACTCCTACGCGAGCGCTCGTCCAATCAGAGCGCTCAGGGCTGCTGTGGTACGTACGGACAAGCGACGGACAACCACAGCGGCTCTGAGCGCGCTGGAGGCCGCGTCTCGCGCTTCCTTCTAACAGGGAGCGCGCCTGTGCCGGCCATTCACAGACGGCCGCCCTGCTAGAGAGAAGTGCGAGATGCTACCGCGGCCCGCGCATGCGCCGTTGGAACGGGTATAAGGTAAGGTTTCTGGGCGTCCGGGGGGGGGGGGGGTTTGGTTTCACCCCGCGGGGCATCCCGATTTCGGATACCCCGCGGGGAGGGATCTGATTGGCCCGGGAATCTTATAGATTCCAGGGCTGATCCCCCCCCGGGTGTTGGTCCACTTTAAGCCTTGCTTGTTATAATTGACACATTCTGTGTCTTGGGTCCTCTTTAGACCAGCACACAATTGTTATTGAAGCTGTGCTGCTGGCACACATATCGCAGCTGGCACGCATTTGCTTTCACAATAGGTTGTGCGAACATTTTTGTGGCATCCCTATTGGCTGGACCTTACGCTGCAATCTGATTGGCCTATTTCCCGCCATCATCCCCAGGCCAGGGCTTCTCCAGGTTCATGGTCTTGCTGCATCCAAACATCGTCTTGGTGCCTCCGGGACAAACATTCCAATGACAGGACAACTAGCACCTGACCCAGGATCTAACCCCTTCCTACTAATGGGCTGGAGGTTCAGCGGGTTCAATAAGACAAAGCGGATCCTCAGGAGGGTCAGCAACTCATTTTATTGTAATGGCAAACAGCCACACACTCCGTTATCCCCCCCCTTAAAGTTCCTATGAAAGGGATAAAGTGCCGCCAAATCCAGGGGGGTCTCTTGTCTGTACCACGACCCAAGGTCATCCCGGCTTCTGCGACCATCTTTTCTGGCATCCCTATTGGCTGTGCCTTACGCTATAATCCAATTGGCCTATTCCCCGCCATCATCCCCGGACCAGGGCTTCTCCAGGTTCATGGTCTTGCTGCATCCAAACATCCTCATCCAGGACAAACAGCACCTGACCCAGGATCTAACCCCTCCCTACTAATAGGCTGGAAGTTCAGCAGGTTCAATAAGACAAAGCGGATCCTCAGGAGGGTCGGCAACATATTTTATTGTAAAAGAAGAGGGTTCCTGCACTGCAAACAGCCACACACCCCGTTATCCCTCCCTTAAAGTTCCTATAAAAGGGATAAAGTGCAGCCAAATCCAGGCGGGTCTCTTGTGTGTACCACGACCCGAGGTCATCCCGGCTTGTGTGACCGTCTTTTCTGGCATCCCTATTGGCTGGACCTCACGCTATAATCTGACTGACCTATTTCCCGCCATCATCCCCGGACAAGAGCTTCTCCAGGTTCATGGACTTGCTGCATCCAAACATCCTCTTGGTGCCTCCAGGACATACATGCCGAAGACAGGACAACTAACATCTGACCTAGGATCTAACCCCTCCCTACTAATGGGCTGGAGGTTCAGTGGGTTCAATAAGACAAAGCGGATCCTGAATCGGGATGCCCGCTGTGTAAAACCCCATATCATTCACCTTGTCCCAGAGCCCTCGCCGCATCTCTTTGTCGCGGCCATATCCTGCCTTGTGTAACCGTCTTTTTTGGCATCCCTATTGGCTGGACCTTAGGCTATAATCCAATTGGCCTATTCCCCGCCATCATCCCTGGACCAGGGCTTCTCCAGCTTCATGGCCTTGCTGCATCCAAACATCCTCCTGGTGCTTCATCCAGGACAAACAGCACCTGACCCAGGATCTAACCCCTCCCTACTAATGGCTGAAGGTTCAGTGGGTTCAATAAGACAAAGCGGCTCCTCAGGAGGGTCAGCAACTCATTTTATTGTAAAGGAAGAGGGTTCCTGCACTGCAAACAGCCACACACCCTGTTATCCCCCCCCTTAAAGTTCCTATTAAAGGGATAAAGTGCCGCCAAATCCGCGAGGGTCTCTCTTGTCTGAGGTCAGAGACCGCCCCGGAAGAACCGCCCCACCAGAGCAGACAGCCCGTTCTTCAGCAGGGTGACGGTGCCCGCGGCCACCTCCGGGGAGATGACCTTCTCCACCACGGCCGGCTGTGTTGCCATGACCACCGTGCCCCTGGCCGCAGCCGCCCCCATCACCCCGCAGAGGCCGATGCCGGCCGTCACGCCCAGCCCGATGGCGTTGCAGGTAAAGCGCGTGGCGTAGCCGGAGCAGAACTTCTCCGCCTCCCCCTTCAGGTCCTCCTCCAGCTCCTGCAGCAGCTGGGCGCGGTTGGCGGAGTTCGGGCCCAGCAGCAAGTCGCTGAACTTTGCCGAGAGTTCCTTCTGCTTGTCGGCGAGGAGGGTCCTCATGGTGGAGGGCAGCAGGTGCGAGGGCTGCGGGAGAGGAGGGCAACGGTGAGGGTCGGAGCCTTCATTGATGGGTGTAAAAATACAATTCTGTGAAACTCACCTGTAGAATTGTTTTTGAGTATATCCAGTCCAGGTCATCCCAGAAGTTATGACATGTGGGTAGTCCGCCACCAGGTGGCGCAGTTACTGCAAGATCAAGAGCTGTAACTCCTCCCGGCCCCCTATAAAAAGAGCTGTCTCAATAGAATTCCCAGTGTTCAAAAAGCAGTAACAGACAGGCCGGGAGGCCAAGAAACCATTTTAAATCACATAGCTTCAGCATGTACTCTCTCCAACAAACAACTAAGGAGAACGGTCCAATATAAAAAGTAATCACCATAACAGGCAAACAAGAGATAATGAAACAAGGGCGGGGTGGGGCGACCTGGACTGGATACATTCAAAAACAATTCTACAGGTGAGTTTCACAGAATTGTATTTTTCACTATATCCAGTCCAGGTCGTCCCAAAAGTGATGACAGTTGGGACATCCAAAAGCAGTGTCCATTAGGGCGGGATCCCCAGTGCGGAACAGCATGTAGTTCATCTCACTACCGCCTGAAGCACCTTTCGGCCAAAGACAGCGTCAGCTGAGGCCCTAACGTCAATCCTGTAAAACTTTGTAAAGGTATGAACTGAAGACCAAGTGGCGGCCTTACAAACTTGTTCAACAGATGCCTGGTGCTGAAAAGCCCAGGAAGCACCAATAGCTCTAGTAGAATGAGCTGTAACACGAAAAGGGGGTTCCTTCCGCTTGGCAGAATATGCTTGCACCACCGCCTGTCTAATCCACTTACTGAGAGTGGACTTGGTCGGAGGCAAGCCCTTCCTGGAACCTTCAGTGAGAACACAGAGTGAATCCGATATCCTGAAGGATTCAGTCGCAACCAGGTAGTACTTAATGGCTCTGACCGCATCCAAGGCACGGAGGGTCCTTTCCTTAGAATTAGACGGTTCTGGACACAGGGAAGGCAAGACCACTTCCTCATTAAGATGAAAGGGAGACACGACCTTAGGCAAAAAATCAGGTTTAAAGCGAAACACCACCTTATCCTTATGTCGCTCAAAGTAAGGAGGCTTCATACAAAGCGCAGCCAGTTCAGACACGCGACGCACCGAGGTGATCGCTACCAAAAACACCACCTTTAAGGTCAAAATACAATGCAGCATCACACAAAGGCTCAAAAGGGAGGACCCTGGAGAGCAGAAGGCACCATAATTAAAATCCCACACCGGCAATACAGGCTTACGCGGTGGACGTACATGGGTAACTCCTTGGAAAAAAAGTCCTGATCAGTCTATGATTGGCAAAGGATCTTTGGAAAAAGATGGCCAAGGCCGAGACCTGGCCCTTGAGTGTGCTCAGCTGTAGACCCAGGTCTAAGCCATGTAGTAAAAATTCCAAAAGCCTAGAAATAGAAAAAGTGCGACAGGGGAAACTCTTGGATTCACACCAAGCAATGTAGTCATGCCAAACTCTGTAGTAAATCATGGAAGAAGACTTCTTCCTCGCCGGAATCCTGGTCTGAACAACCGTGGCCGACAGCCCCTTTTCCGTTAGGATTGAGGTTTCAATAGCCAGCGTCTGTAAATTGGGGTGCCGCAGCGACCCCTGAGTGAGAAGCCCTGGGTCGTCGGGCATGATGTAGCGATCAACTGACATCTGAACTATGTCCGCAAACCAACTCCGCCTCGGCCAGAGAGGAGCCACCAGGATGGTTGGTACCTCCTCCTGGGCTATCTTGCGCAGTACTCGGCCCAGGAGCGGAAACGGATGAAATGCATAAAGGAGCCTGAACTCCGTCCACAGGATTGCCAGAGCGTCTGTGGTGAAGACCAGGGGATCACTTGACAGGGAGACGAACCTTGGGAGCTTGTGATTGTGTCTGGACGCAAACAGGTCCACATCCCGTTGACCCCAGCGGAGACACAGAGCGTGAAAGATCTGCCTCCTGGTTCTCTACACCTGGGATGTAAACCGGCGAGATGCAGGGAACATTCTCCTCTGCCCAAGTCAGGATCTGGGTCACCTCCTGGAGGGCTCGCTTGCTCTGAGTCCCGCCCTGGTGATAGATGTAGGCGATAGCCGTCTGATTGTCCGAGCGAACCTGGATCGCACGACCCCTTAGATGGGGAGTCAGGTGGAGAAGCACCAACCGGATCGCTCTCAGCTCCAGGAGATTGATGAGCAAGTGGGCCTCCTGCGGCCACCACTGGCCCTGGGACTTCAGCGTTTGCCAAAAACCTACCCAGCCAGTAAGACTGGCATCCGTGGTGACAATCTCCCGACGGGGAGTCAGAAAGGACTTGCCCACCAACTGATTTCTGGGGTCCAACCACCACAAGAGGGAATGTCTGGCTGGAGGGTACAGCGAAAATTCCTGTTCAAGGGACTCCTGCGTCCGGTCCCAACAGTTCAACAGATTCAATTGAAGAGGTCTCAAGTGGAACCGAGCAAAGGGCACTGCCTCGAAGCATGACACCATTAGGCCCACCAGTTTCATCCCCAGCCTGATCGACGGCCGCTGACAAGACAATAAGGCCTGCACCTGCGTCTCGAGGCCTGCCACCTTCTTCTGGGGCAGGAATACCTTGACCTGAGAGGTGTCCAACGTCATGCCCCGAAAAGGACCCCACCATTGAGGGAGTGATAGAAGACTTGGGGTAATTGATTACCCATCCGAAAACCTTGAGAGTGGATAACACCGTCCGGATGTCGCTCTCGGCCTGCTGAAGGGACTGAGCCGCAAACAGCAAATCGTCCAGATAAGGAAGAACACGAATGCCATTGTTCCTCAGGATGGCCATGATGCCCGCCAGCACCTTGGTGAACACACAGGGCGCTGAGGATATCCCAAATGGCAGAGCCACAAACTGGTAATGCTGATCCTCCAGCGCAAACCTCAGGAACTTCTGATGTTCCTGAAAAATCGGGAAGTGCAGATAAGCATCCCTGATGTCCACAGTGGTCATGAAGTCGCCAGGCCAAAGCAAGCTCACCGCGGACCGTAAGGTCTCCATGCGGAAATGTCTGACTGACAAACTTGTTGAGACCCTTCAGATCCAGGATAGGTCTCAGCGTTCCGTCCTTCTTGGGCACCGTGAATTGGAATAGAGCCCTCGACCCCGTTCCTGGCGAGGCACGGGACAAAACACACCTGATAGCAGAAGGAGTTGAACGGCCATTCTTAGGCCCTGTGCCGTCAAAGTGTTCTGGGAAATCCGCGACTGAAGAAATCATGAGGGTGGCCAAACTGCCAGCTCTATTTTGTACCCGGAGGAACCACCTCCTGAATCCACCGATCCAATCCGAGATGAGCAAAAAGCAGAAGCCGTCCCCCCACCCGGATGGGTGAGGGCACCCCCTCATGCCTGAGAGGGCTTGGCAGGGGGTTTGGATTTAGCTCCCCAGGAGGGATTGGGTCGGCCGCGAGACCTACCTCGTCCCCAGGAATCTCTGCGGCCACCTGAAAATGAAGAGCCTCTTCCTCCTCGAAGGAGCGATAGGCAGATGAACCCCGAAAGGGCCGCGCATGCTTCCGTCGCTGGGGGAGTCTCCCATCCTTAGCCAGGAGGCCCAGACTCTCCCTGAACAACCTGAGTTCCAAGAAGGGATACTAGTGAGCGATTTCTTGGCCGCAGCATCAGCCGACCACTGCCGCAGCCAGAGCGAGCGACGAAGCGCAACAAGCAGGGGCTGAAGCCCTGGCGCCAAGCCGGACACTATCGTCCATGGCCGAGACTACAAAAGCAATAAAATCCACACAGGCTTTGAGGTCTTTATACTCCTCCGCCCGCTTGTGAGACTTGGCAATATCAACAAGGCGCCTCACCTTCTTCCTGATGGCCAAAGAGACAATGGCCACGGCACAGACAGGGAGGAGCCCGGCACCCACAAGTGTGAACGCATGACAAGCCAGCTGCTCCATGCGCCTGTCAGCATGGTCGCCCAAGGAAGCAGTATCGGGTGACGGCATAACTGTAGTGTTGGATAAACCCGACACAGGGGCATCCACATCGGGGGGAGGGGACCAGAGGCGGATCAGCTCCTCAGGGAAGGGGTACAGCCTGTCCAGGCCCTTAAGTACCGATAGTAATTTATTAGGCCTTTCCCATTCCTTAAACACCATATTGGGAAAAATGGGCCTACTCAGGGAAGACAAGCCTTCCTTCTCTCAGGCCGGAATAAATCACCCTGCTTCCTCTTAGCCGCTTTAGGAGGGACAATATGCAACGTCTCAAACACAGAAGACAGTAACTTCTCGGTGTCGTCAGGGAGCCACATATCCTCGTCCGAGGAGGAACCAGGCTCGCTGTCATAGCCAACCGACCGATCCCCTGAGGAAACGGAGTCCTTAAACAACACTCCCTCCTCCATGGAGTCCCGACCTCCAAAAGATCATCATCATCATCAGCAAAACCCGAGTAACCCGGCTCGATGTGCCGCTTCTTATTCGTGGCCTTCCCTGTACCCGCGCAAGATCTCTCCAGGCTGGCCACCCGGTATGCCAAATCAGCTTGGGACCCCCTGCTGGCTTCCCCCTCGCTGAGGGCTGAATGCAGTAGTGGGGAAGTAGGTGAGGCTGCAGGTAAAGGAGGGCTAGGGGCAGAGACGCCCGCCCTATCAAGCTCCAAAAATACGCTCCTGGCGCAAGTGACACAACCGTGCTGAGTCCGCCCAGTGGGCTGGTACCGCACATGGGGCAGAGCCTCACCCGCCCAGCTCACTATCCCCAGAAGCCTCCATTATCGTGAAAAAATGTAGGTTACAAGGCACTAACGGCCCAAACCTAATTGAGATCCCCAATTTAGTCCCTCTTTTTGTGATCCCTATTAAGGGAGAGGGCACGGAGAGAGAGGCGGGGGATGGGGGGGGTGTAGGAGACCGGGAGGGACCACAACCCACAGCTGACATAGGGGAGCCCACCTAGAAGACACAAAAAGGGAGAAGCCACGAGCGTCCCACAGTGCATGCACATAATAATGCAATAGAAAAAAGAAAAGGACTCCCGGACCGACCAGCGCGTCGGAGCGGCTGGTGGCTAAATACAGGCAGAAGCGGCAGGCAGGCAGAAAACGAGCAGCAGGCGGCGTCCTACTGCTGGCAAGAGGAGCAGCATGAAGGAAAATGGCGCCGGGATTCAGTACAGTGAGCCTCGAGGGGCGGGCCGCGCAGCCGTGACACAAAACCTGTCACCGACCCCCCCCCCCCCCTGCTGCGGCGCGAGCGAGCGAGAGCGCCCACACCAACCCTAAAATGGTGCTGAGGTTGAAGAAGAGGGAGGGCGGCCCACGGAGGGTATAACCTCGGGTAATAGGTGTTTCTCCCAAACCAACCCCCCCACCCCCAATAGGCTCACCATCGCCTATGACCCTTTATGGAAGGTCTGCGGCCCAGAGCCTAGCTCTGTGACGCCTGACCCCGGCGTTCTCCCTACCTTCACCTGTCCCGTCAGCCGAGGCTGGGAGGCAGAATGGGTCCAGGGCAACAGAGGTAATAGGGGTGCAGCGGCCGACAGGCTTAGAATGCCCCGCTCAGCTGCCGTATCCAGAGAGAGTATCCAAGACGATCTTCGCAGCAGTACTGCAAGATGAATTCTGGGAATTCTATGGAGACAGCTCTTTTTATAGGGGGCCGGGAGGAGTTACAGCTCTTGATCTTGCAGTAACTGCGCCACCTGGTGGCGAACTACCCAACTGTCATCACTTTTGGGACGACCTAGACTGGATATAGTGAAAATACTCACCTTTTCTCCCCACGCAGCTGAACCCCAAGGGTACAGACGAAAACCTGGGACAGCAAAATGCGTGGGTTTCGATCCACTTTAAAGTGGACCAACACCCAGGGGTGATCGGCCCGGAAATCTATAAGATTCCCGGGCCGATCACCTCCCACCCCACGGGACATCCGAGATCGGGATGTCCCGCGGGGTGAAACCCCCCAGAAACCCCAAAAAGACCTTACCTGATCCGCCTTTTCTTCCGCCGCCGCCTCCCGGGAGGCGGCGGCGGCGGAAGCGGCTTGTACGTTCCTGTCCCCCGCCTGGACGTTGGCGGGGATTGGCTGCGGCGTTCACGTGGGAGCGGGGAGAGGTGAGTTTTTGGGGGTTTCTGGGGGGTTTCACACAGCAGGGCACCCCCTATCGGGGTGCCCCACCGAAGTGGACCAAAACCCAGGATAGTCAAAATCAATCAACGCTGTCACGTCCCTGGTGCGAGGGCAACGGTGAGGGGCGGAGCTTTTACTGGTGGGTGTAAAATACTTACCTTTTCTCCCCGCGCAGCTGAACCCCAAGGGTACTGACGAAAACCTGGGACAGCGAAATGCGTGGGTTTCGATCCACTTTAAAGCGAACCAATCAACGCTGTCACGTCCCTGGTGTGAGGGCAACGGTGAGGAGCGGAACTTTTACTGGTGGGTGTAAAATACTTACCTTTTCTCCCCGCGCAGCTGAACCCCAAGGGTACTGCCGAAAACCTGGGACAGCGAAATGCGTGGGTTTCGATCCACTTTAAAGCGAACCAATCAACGCTGTCACGTCCCTGGTGCGAGGGCAACGGTGAGGAGCGGAACCTTCACTGGTGGGTGTAAAATACTCACCTTTTCTCCCCGCGCAGCTGACCCCAAGTGTACTGACTAAAACGTGGGACAGCGAAATGCGTGGGTTTCGATCCACTTTAAAGCGAACCAATCAACGCTGTCACATCCCTGGTCAAGGGCAACGGTGAGGGGCGGAGCCTTCATTGAAGGGTGTAAAAATACTCACCTTTTCTCCCCTCGCAGCTGATCCGGCATAGTCCTGTTACAGATCTCAAGATCGGCATGCCCCAAGGGTACCGACCAAAACCTGGGACAGTGAAACGTGTGGGTTTCAGTCCACTTTAAAGTGAACCAATCAACGCCGTCAGCGTACCTGGTGCGAGGGCTGCGGACGAGGAGGGCAACGGTGAGGTTGCAGAGCCTTCACTGGTGGGTGTATAATACTCACCTTGTCTCCCCACGCAGCTGACCCCAAGGGTACAGACCGAAACCTGGGGTAGTGAAACGCGTGGGCTTCAGTCCACTTTAAAGTGAACCAATCAACGCCGACAGAGGCCCTGGAATCTTAAAGACTCCAGGGCCGGCTGACTAGATGCTGATTCGGGATGCCCCACTGTGTGAACCCACCCGTTGGGACCGTTCCGCCAGTCCCTTGGCGCGATCACGTCCAGCCATTCAGTTAGGCCAGTCGTGGGAACCAGTCGGAAAACGGGGGATGCGGCTGCCACCGCTCCCTGCACCGTTCAGTCCAAAACCATGCGCTGATTGGACGAGAGCCTGCGCATGCACCCTGGGGAAAGGTGAGTCGTGTGGGTGATCCCGGGATGCCCCGAGGACAAGGACCAATAAACGGGAGGTTTGCTATCCTGGTAATCAGCCGTTGTCCTCCAGGCATCACCCACTTAAAACCAAATCACCAGGGTAATAAAACCCCTGGTGATTGGTCCTTTTTGAAGAGGATCAAAACCCTGGTTGGCCGGTCCTGGAATCTAAAAGAATCCAGGGCCGGGTGTTGGCTTTCCCCTGGGGCATCCCAATTTGGGTGCTCAGACTGAGGCGCGCTCCCATGTACGGCCGCTCATATAGGCCTATGTCTCGAAACCAATGGCCCTCAAATCTATACGATTCCAGGGCTGCTGAACTCCCTCCCCCCCCCGGGGCGTCCAGAATCGGGGATGCCCCGCTGTGTGACACCAATGTAAACGCCGGCGTCTATGGGCTGAGGCGCGCTCCCACGTCCGGGTATTTATATAGGCTGGGGACCGGAGCGCCGCCTATGTCTTAAAGTGGCTCTAAACCAACGGCCCTGAAATCTATACGATTCCAGGGCTGCTGAATTCCCTCCCCCCCCCTGGGGCGTCCAGAATTGGGGATGCCCCGCTGTGTGACACCAATGTAACTGCCGGCAGGCTGCATACCCGGCGTCTATGGGCTGAGCCGGGTATTTATATAGGCTGGGGACCGGAGCGCCGCCTATGTCTTAAAGTGGCTCTAAACCAACGCCTCCCAACGGCTGTGAAATCTATAAGATTCCAGGGCTGCCGATTCCCCCCCCCGGGGCATCCAGATTCGCTGTGTGAAACCCCCCAGGTCGCCCCATACACTTACCTTGTTTCCCGGTCCAATAGCACATGTGGGGCTCGTACCCGCGCCAGGCATTTGTGAATGTGGGCACGCTCCATGTTAGAGGGAAGCGGGAAGATGCGCCCGCCAGCGCGCGGAGGAAGCAGAGCAGATCTGAGCTTGCTGATTGGACAAGAGGGCTGCGCATGCGGCGTAGGACTGGGGAAGAGGTGAGTAAGATTGGGAGACCTGGGGGGGGTGTCGCTAATCGGGATGCCCCGGGGTCAAGGACCAAAACCCTGGATACACAAAATCCTGGGTTTTGGTCAGCTTTAAAGGGAGACCAGGCCCCTCCCGCTGCTCCCTATTGTCAAGCTCTGCCTTAACAGAGCCGTATCTGGGTCATTGATATGCGCGGCCTACGGCTCTGATTGGACGAGAGCCGACACATGCACCACATGACTAGGGAAATGTATGTTATTACAGTTGATGTCACACAGTGGGACATCCCACAGGGCCCGAAACAAAACCTTGGATAGTGAAACCCCTATATTTAGGTCCACTTTAAAGTGGATCAAAACCCACGCCGATCGACCCGGGAATCTTTAATATTCACAAATGGCCGGCGCGGGCACGCTCCCTGTTAGAGAGAAGCGGGGGATGCAGCCGTCAGCGCGCTCGCCTTAGATGAAGGGGCGGGAGAGGATCCGAGCGCGCTGATTGGACGAGCAGTCGCCCATGCACCATAGGACTGGGGAAGGGCGAGTAAGATCGGGCAACCTGGGGGGGTATCACACAGTGAGGCATCATCCCTGATCAGGGGGCCCTGGGGGCAAGGACCAAAACCCAGAATGTTCAAAATCCTGGGTTTTGGCCCACCTTAAAGGGAAACCGGGGATGCAGCCCCTCCTTCTTAACAGAGCCGTATGCTGATCATTGATATGCGCGGCCTACGGCTCTGATTGGATGAGAGCCCGCACATGCACCACATGACTAGGTAAATGTACGTTATTACAGCCGATGTCACACAGGGCCCGAAACAAAACTTTGGATAGTGAAACCCCTATATTTAGGTCCACTTTAAAGTGGACCAAAACCCACGCCGATCGACCCGGGAATCTATAAGATTCCCTCCCCCGGGGCATCCAAAATCGGGGTGCCCCGCTGTGTGAAACCCCCCCCTAGGTCGCCCATAAACTCACCTTCTTTCCCGGTCCCAACGGCGCATGTGTGAGCTGCGGCCGCACCCCGCTGTCCCTCTAGCAGGGCGCAGGCATGTGAATAGCCAGCGCGGGCACACTCCCTGTTAGAGGGTAGCGGGGGATGCGGCCTCCAGCGCACTCTTAGATGAAGGGGCGGGAGCGGATCCGAGCGTGCTGATTGGACGAGCAGCCGCGCATGCACGGTAGGCCTGGGAAGGGTGAGTAAGATCCGGCGACCTGGGGGGGGGGGTGTTTCACACAGTGGGGCGTCCCTAACCAGGGGCAAGGACCAAAAGCCAGAATAGTCAGAATCCTGGGGTTTTGGTCCACCTTAAAGGGAGACCGGGGATGCGGCCGCTCCCAATTGCCAAGCTCTGCCATAACAGAGCCGGATCATTAATATGCGCAGGCCTAAGGCTCTGATTGGACGAGAGCCCGCACGTGCACGGTAGGCCTGGGGGATGGGTGAGTAAGCTCGGGCAACCTGGGGGGGTTCACACAGCCCAATTGGGGGTGCCCTGGAGACAAGGACCAAAACCCAGGACAGTCAAAATCCCGGGTTTTGGTCCACTTTAATGACCAGTGATAACCCCAATATAAACTCTCGTAGCCAAAAGAATTCTTATAAAGGGCCCCCTACAGGTGAGTTAGTGGTACTGCCCCGACTATGGCCTTTATATGGTGAAAAAGTTCCATTTCAGGTCACTCGTTACATACGGCCCTCTGTGATTGGTCAGATCACTCATTACATACGGCCCCTCTGTGATTGGTCAGATCACTCATTACATACGGCCCCTCTGTGATTGGTCAGATCACTCATTACATACGGCCCCTCTGTGATTGGTCAGATCACTCGTTACATACGGCCCCTCTGCGATTGGTCAGATCACTCGTTACATACGGCCTCTGTGATTGGTCAGATCACTCGTTACATACGGCCTCTGTGATTGGTCAGATCACTCGTTACATACGGCCCTCTGTGATTGGTCAGATCACTCGTTACATACGGACCTCTGTGATTGGTCAGATCACTCGTTACATACGGCCCTCTGTGATTGGTCAGATCACTCGTTACATACGGCCTCTGTGATTGGTCAGATCACTCGTTACATACGGCCCTCTGTGATTGGTCAGATCACTCGTTACATACGGACCTCTGCGATTGGTCAGGTCACTCGTTACATACGGCCTCTGTGATTGGTCAGATCACTCATTACATACGGCCCTCTGCGATTGGTCAGATCACTCGTTACATACGGCCTCTGTGATTGGTCAGATCACTCGTTACATACGGCCCTCTGTGATTGGTCAGATCACACTTTACATACGGACCTCTGCGATTGGTCAGATCACTCGTTACATACGGCCTCTGTGATTGGTCAGATCACTCGTTACATACGGCCTCTGTGATTGGTCAGATCACTCATTACATACGGCCCTCTGCGATTGGTCAGATCACTCGTTACATACGGCCTCTGTGATTGGTCAGATCACTCGTTACATACGGCCTCTGTGATTGGTCAGGTCACTCGTTACATACGGCCTCTGTGATTGGTCAGATCACACTTTACATACGGCCCTCTGTGATTGGTCAGATCACTCGTTACATACGGCCTCTGTGATTGGTCAGATCACACTTTACATACGGCCGTCTGTGATTGGTCAGATCACTCGTTACATACGGCCTCTGTGATTGGTCAGATCACTCGTTACATACGGCCTCTGTGATTGGTCAGGTCACTCGTTACATACGGCCTCTGTGATTGGTCAGGTCACTCGTTACATACGGCCTCTGTGATTGGTCAGATCACTCATTACATACGGCCCTCTGTGATTGGTCAGATCACTCTTTACATACGGCCCTCTGTGATTGGTCAGATCACTCATTACATACGGCCCTCTGTGATTGGTCAGATCACTCTTTACATACGGCCCTCTGTGATTGGTCAGATCACTCTTTACATACGGCCCTCTGTGATTGGTCAGATCACTCTTTACATACGGCCCTCTGTGATTGGTCAGATCACACTTTACATACGGCCTCTGTGATTGGTCAGATCACTCTTTACATACGGCCCTCTGTGATTGGTCAGATCACTCTTTACATACGGCCCTCTGTGATTGGTCAGATCACTCTTTACATACGGCCTCTGTGATTGGTCAGATCACACTTTACATACGGCCCTCTGTGATTGGTCAGATCACTCATTACATACGGCCCTCTGTGATTGGTCAGATCACTCGTTACATACGGCCTCTGTGATTGGTCAGATCACACTTTACATACGGCCCTCTGTGATTGGTCAGATCACTCATTACATACGGCCCTCTGTGATTGGTCAGATCACTCGTTACATACGGCCTCTGTGATTGGTCAGATCACTCATTACATACGCCCTCTGTGATTGGTCAGATCACTCGTTACATACGGCCCTCTGTGATTGGTCAGATCACACTTTACATACGGCCCCTCTGTGATTGGTCAGGTCACTCGTTACATACGGCCCTCTGTGATTGGTCAGATCACTCGTTACATACGGCCTCTGTGATTGGTCAGATCACTCATTACATACGGCCCTCTGTGATTGGTCAGATCACTCATTACATACGGCCCTCTGCGATTGGTCAGATCACTCATTACATACGGCCTCTGTGATTGGTCAGATCACTCATTACATACGGCCCTCTGTGATTGGTCAGATCACTCATTACATACGGCCTCTGTGATTGGTCAGATCACTCGTTACATACGGTCCTCTGTGATTGGTCAGATCACTCGTTACATACGGCCCTCTGTGATTGGTCCGTCCCGGGCGCAGCAGCCGCCGCTCACCTGGATGCTGAGGAAATCCACCATCTCCCTCTTGATGCTCTCCAGGCTCTTCTGGTTTTTCACAGCGTAAAACATCTGCGGTAAATATGAGAGGTGAGCGTCGCGCTGCATCATAATGGCACCTGACGAAGTAACACTCGGCGAAACGCGTCGGGAAGGGAGATCAGAACGCCAGAAAAGCAAAGCAATACACAATGCCTGATTTTCCAGACTCTCGTGCGATAGGGACGTTTCCTACATTATCCCAGGTGCTAATACACTGAACGGCCACCAAGAGGGGGCGCTACAGCTATTAATGGCAGAATGGAGTTTTGCATTAAAGTGGAACGAAACCAGGTCATTTGACTTTACTGGGTTTTGTTCCGTTCCCCTAACAAACCACCTATAACAAAACTGCCTGGAAGCAGCGCTCACTACCTGCAGTCTGTTGCTATTGGCAACTGTACCAAGTGAGGGAATCGGGATGCCCCATAATGCGACACCCCTCGGGTCGCTGGTAATCACTTACCTTTACCCGCTCATTGACTAGAATGGGGAGTGTGCACAGCTGCATCCCGGGTGGCGCGCCCGCGCGCGCTCCTACCCCAACCTAACTGAATGGACGCGCATGCGTCGTTGCAGCAGGTAAAGGCGAGTGTTTATGGGCTGCCAGCGGCCGGCCCTGGAACATTTAAAGAGGACCGTAACCCCCTTTCACTATGCCGGGCTCTGTCTGCAAACAGAGCTGTATGCTGGGCATTAATGATTGGGCGACAGCTCCGCGGGGAAGGCGAGTATGGACGGCGATTGGCGGGGTTTCCCCGAATGAGGACGGCAACAATCCTGGTGATTGCGTTGCTCTTGGCGATCTGGGGGGGGTTCACACAGTGGGGCGCCCCCCCCGATTGGCGGAAAGGACCAAAACCCAGGATAGTCTAAATCCTGTTTTGGTCCACTTTAAAGCAAACCAAAACCCCCGGCCATCTTATAGATTCCAGTGCCGCTTCATTCCCCCCCTTAAAGCAGAACAAAACCCACCAGTGGCCAGCCTATAATCTAAAAGATTCCAGGGCCGGTCGCTGGCTCTCCCTGAGGCTTTCCGAACCGGGATGCCCCTGCCGAAACCTCCCAGGTCGCCCCAAACTAACTCACCTTTCCCTGGTCCTACGGCGCGGACGTGAGTCGTCTAGGTCCGTGTGGGGTGTATCACACAGCCCCGTTCTGGATGCCCCGGGGGGGGGGGGGGGTTAATCAAGCAGCCCTGGAATCCATAAGATGGCCATGGTTTTTGGTTTGCTTTAAAGTGGACCAAAACCCAGGATTTTGACTATCCTGGGATTTGGTCCTTTTCCCCAGGGCACCCCGAACGGGGGAGCGCCATTGTGTGACACCCCCCCGGATCTCCGAGCCCCACTCACCTCTTCCCGGTCCTACGGCGCATGTGCGGCCACTCGTCCTTTCAGCGCGCTCGGAGCCGCTGATGTCACGCTGTGTAAGCCTTCGTCTAAGGCCAGAGGATCTGAGCGCGCTGGCAGCCGCATCCCCCGCCTCCCTCTGGCCCGTGCCGGCCATTCACAAATGCCTGGAGCACTGCTAGAGGGAAGCGGGGATGCCCCCGCGGCTCATGCATGCGCTGAGGGACCGGGAAGCAAGGTAAGTGCATGGGGCAACCTGGGGGGGTCACAGAGTGGGGCATCCCAATTTTGGATGCCCCAGGGGGGAGGGGATCGATTGGCCCGGGAAAACTGTGGGTTTTGGTCTATCACCAGGATTTTTACCGTCCTCATTCGGGATGCCCCTCTGAGTGAAACCCCGGCGATTGCCGTCAATACTCCCCTTCCCGCCAGTCCCGCGGTGCATGTGCGGGCTATCGCCCAATCATTGCCATGTGCCGGGAGTATTAATCCCCAGCACACAGAGCCCGGCATAGTGAAAGGGAAGCGGCTGCATACCCAGTCTCCTCCCTTATCTTATTGGCTGGGACGCTGGGGAGTATTACAACAATGAGCCAAACATTTTAAAGTGGAACAAAACCCACGCTGATTGGCCCGGGAAACTATATATCCCCCCCCCCCTCCCCGGGGCATCCCCCCCCTGTGTGAAACCCCCCCAGATCGCCCGAAGAAACTCACCCTTCCCTGGCCCTAAGGCCAGCGGCTCTGAGCGCCCCGACAGCCGCATCCGCTTCCCTCTAACAGAGAGTGCTCCCATTCACAAATGCGCATGGGACCGAGAAGCGAGGTAAGTGTATGGGGCGACCTGGGGGGGTTCACACAGCGGGGCATCCCAAATTTGGATGCTCCGGGGAAAGGTAACCAATCAGTGTGGGTTTTGGTACACTTTAAGATGTTTGCTCATTGCGGTAATACTCCTCAGCGTGTGACCCCCCCCAGCTATACACTTACCTCATTACCTGATCTAAGAGCTGCGCCCGCATCCCGCTATCCCCCCAGCAGGGCGCAGGCCCGCGCCAGGTATTTGTGAATGGCTCCCTGTTAGAGAGGGAGCGAGGGCTGTCACCCAATCATTGCCATGTGCCGGGAGTATTAATCCCCAGCACACAGAGCCCGGCATAGTGAAAGGGAAGCGGCTGCATACCCAGTCTCCTCCCTATCTTATTGGCTGGGATGTTGGGGAGTATTACAGCAATGAGCCGAACAACTTAAAGCGGACCAAAACCCACACTTATCGATCCCCCCCCGGAGCATCCAGAATCGGGATGCCCCGCTGTGTGAAACCCCCCAGGTCGCCCCATTCACTTACCTTATTTCCCGGTCCCATGCAATGGCCGGCACGGGCACGCTCCCTGTTAGAGGGAAGCGGATGCGGGCGTCAGGGCGCTCAGAGACGCCGGCCTTAGACGCGCAGTGGGCCCGGGAAGGAGAGGACTGGTCTCGCCATCCTGATCGGGGGCCCCAGGGGAAAGGCTCAGGATAGCCAAAATCCTGGGTTTCGGTCCACTTTAAATCGGGATGCCTCGCGCGGGTAGATAATCCGCTGACCCTGGAGCCTTTTACACACATGATACCTTAAAAAAAGTGGACTCACCTCCATGGGGGTGGAGAAGCCGTAGGTGCGCTGCTCCAGAACCTTCACGATTTCCTGGAAGAAGAACGTAACACAATGTAACAACACGACTCTAACAGGAGGTTACATTGTACAGCACGCTGCACGCCCCCGCCAACAAACCACCTATAACATAACCTGCCTGGAAGCGGCGCTCACTGCCTGTGGTTTGTTGCTATTGGCAACCGCTGGCTTTCCCCCGAATTGGGATGCCCCCGCTGTTTGAAGCCCCTCAGGGCTGCTGGTAATCACCTACTTTTAACCGCACCAACGGCGCATGTGTGGGCTCTCGTCCAAAGAGAGATGCCCGCTGGGATTACGTTGACTATTCGGCAAACAGCTCTCATTGTTTGGGATGGGAAGCAATATATACACAACTAAAAAAATGGACAGCACCAGTCTCTCGCAAAAGAGAAAAAAAAATCATTAAATATGCGGCGTGCTCGCTACTCTTAGTATGACAACATGTGCAAAATAATGCATGAAAGATTCTATGTGCAAAATATACATTTGATAAAGTGCCTGTGCCAACGCGTGTCGCAGCACCTGCCCGCTGCTTCCTCAGGGCGACTATATAGTCACCCTGAGGAAGCAGCGGGCAGGTGCTGCGACACGCGTTGGCGGGCATCTCACCGGGGGGAGGCCCAGCTGGTCTGTATGTACTTGTATTTGTTATACGTCTCTTCTTACCAATCCTGGCTGGTCCTTTTATTCTTCTGATACTGCTTTAGCTGTTTTTTTTTTGGCACAGGCACTTTATCAACTGTATATTTTGCACATAGACTCTTTAATGCGTTATTTTGCACATGTCATATATTGCTTGCACATTTTGTATTATTATATGAATTGTTCTAGTAAATTGATTTAGGATTGTTACCTTTATATGTGAGGGTTATAATTGTTATTGCACTTACCAGCTGTGATCATAGGATAGTCAGTTATTTATATTACTTTGAATGGTCATGACGGACCTCTGGCGCCCCCCGGTGTCTATTGTGTATATGTGATGTAAGTTTTTATGTATTGTGTTTGGTGTTTTGTAGCCATTAGATTTTCTTAATATACTAATAATTTTTATCTGTATTGTGGTGGGTAGTGCCGCTTTTTGTACTCTCTTGGTATAGTTTTCGGGGGAGGGGGGGGGTGTGGGGACCCCATTCATATTTGCAGTTTCCTTGGAATGGGAAGCATGTGTGTCATTCAGATAGGCCGGGATGGGAGCGCATACGCCGCCGCGGTGCCGCGGTACGCCCCTCCCCCATTGAAGTCAACCAGAGCACTTTGCCGAAGGATGTAAACACGGCAAACGGCTTTGACTGGCTGTACGCCCGCGCACGAAGAAGAAGCGGTTTCACACAGCGTGGCATCCCCAATCGGGGTGCCCCCCGGGGATTGGCGCAAAACCTGGGAACTTCCTCGACTTTCCTGGGTTTTGTTCCATTCATTCAGGGCATCCCTATTGGCCCTGCTGAAAGCCTCAAACTCACCTCTTCTGTATTCCAATGGCGCATGCGCGGGCCAACAAGAGACGTTCGCTGTGTTTACCTCTTTTGGCTCTCATTGACTTTAAATAGGAAGCATGCGCTGTCCTGGGCTTTGTTCCGTCTTCCCCCCCCCAGGGCATCCCTGTTGGGGATGCCCGGCTGTGTGAACCCCCACCTCCCAGAAAGCCCGAAACAACTAACCTTTTCCACTTCTTCCAATGGCGCATGCGCTTTCCAATGGGAGCAGTTTGCAAACTTCTCTCATTGACTTTAAAAAGGGAGTGTGCACTGCTACGTTCCCCGTATTCCATGGCTTTGTGCGCGCGCGCTCCTGCCCCAGCCTATGGGAATGGCTGGGTGGGAGCGTGTGCACAATGTCGGGGATATGGCAGCGCGTAATGCACGTTAAAAACAATGAGAGCCGCCTGTCCCGGAGGAAGCTCTCATTGGACAGGAGGCTGCGCATGTGCGATTGGACCAGGAAAAGGTACATTGCGAGAGACTGAGGAAGGGGGGGCGGGACATCCCGATTCGGGAATCCCTAGGGAGAGCCAGCAGTCAGCCCTTTTTTAGATTCCAGGCCGGCCGTTGGTGGGTTTTGTTCTGCTTTAAGGGATCGCCAATCACCATCGAGCGAGCCAAATTGAGCCAAGTGCACCGCCGGCCACATGCCCGCTCACCTCTAGCTGTGGGGCATGTCTACATCAGGTTTAATGCATGCCCAGCTCAAGGTGCAGTGTGAATGCGGCAGTGGCCCACGCACGTATAGTTCGATCACCAGCCGAAGTTTCAAACATCGGGGCCATCCCAATTAGGGATGCCCCAGCAGCTCCTTTACTAGAATGAGGAGGAAGGAGAGGTAGCTGGGGGTAGGCGTGGATAAAAACGAGGCAATGAAGAAAGACCAGGATTGTCCAACCCGGGGCAGAGCAGGGGCGTGTGGGTATGATGTTCTCCTGTGCCCACAATGCAGTAACCCGGGATTCTCCATACAGACCTGAAGCATGGAGGGGAGGTGCACGCAGCTCGGCATCTGCCCCCTGTGGTCCGTCTTCACGCGGTGCCACACCCCTCTGACCACGTCGCTGATGTATGCCCGCAGGCTCTCCTGGAAGTCCTCGTCCATGTCTGTTGGGAGTGGAGACCGAGAGATTAGGGCACTAGTGCAGGGCTGAGGAGGATAAAGCAGAGCAAAAACAAAAACAGGCAAGAAACGAATTAGGGAAGGCTTCTGGGACAGGAACGTTGCACTGCTCGAGATTCGCCAGACCGAGGAGAGACATGTGGTTGGGAGAGTCTCTCTCATCTGAGAAGGACTATGATGAAATAAATCCCCCCATCACACTCTCCCCCACTGAAAATAATGTCGTCCCGACTAACCACTTACCATCAATCTGGCCTCCAAGAGATGTCAAGAGGAACAACTAGCTGTATTCATGAGGGAAGGAAAGCAGAAGGACAAAGGGGAGAGAGAAATTAGGTAAAGAACAGGTGCCGTCATGGCTTAGCGTTTAAGGAATAAATCTTGTGATTGATAGGTTGCAGGTTTGGTCCGGGCTGGGGCATGATTAAAGTGCTTTTAAGCAATGTTGTATTGCTCGACATTCCTGGAGCTAGGAGAGACATCTGGTCCGGAGAGTCTCTCTCATCTGAGAAGGACTGGGACAAAATAAATCCCCCCAGCACATGCTATCCTGCTCTGCTAAATATCGTCCCAACTAGCCCACTAACAGAGTCGTTTTCCCCGAGCATTAAACTGGACCAATCACCAGGATCTTTACTATGCTGGTGATTGGTCCTTGGCCAGGGGGCATCCTGATTTGGGATGCCCTGCCGTGTGAAATCCCTCAAGATCACCCACTCCACTCACCTGTCGGCCATTGCCACAGCACATGCGTGGGTGCTCGTAAAATCAGCTCTAATAAAGGCGCTGGTTACGACTCGGCATAGGCAACGAGAGCGGCCACATCATCGGTTTCCTTGTGCCGTGCGTTCTCTGAATGCCTGGAAGTGGAAGCTTGCACAGCTACAGGGATGCCAGGGATGCAGCCGTAGCGAGGGACCGATGGAAGGGTAAGGGGCAGTCTGAGGGGGGGCCACACAGTGGGGCAACCCGAATCTTTTAGACTCCAGGGCCAGCCTCGGCAGCGATTTGTCCACTTTAAATATGCACGGCAAATGGCTCTGATTGGATAAGAGTCCATGCATGTGTCGTAGGACCAGGGAAGGGTGAGTTTTTTTGGGAGATCTGGGGTTTTTTATACATACTCCCGGGGCAGGGAACAAAACCCGACTCAAAGAGGAACAACACACAGGAATTTCACTTTCCCCTGTGCTGCTCCTCTGTGTAGCGGCATCCCGAATTTGGATGCCTACTGTGTGTACCCCCCTAGATTGCTCCGTTTCACTCTCCCCCACTGAAAATAATGTCGTCCCAACTAACCACTTACCACCAATCTGGCTTCCAAGAGGTGTCAAGAGAGACAACGAGCTGTATTCATGAAGGAAGGAAAGCAGAAGGACAAAAGGGAAGAGAGAAATGAGGTAAAGAACGGGTGCCGTCATGGCTCAGTGTTTAGGAAATAGATCTGGTGACTGAAAGGTTGCAGGTTTGTTCCGTACTGGGGCATGACAAAATCCCGAGTTTTGTTCCACTTTAAAGAGGAACAACACAGGAATTTCACTTTCCCCTGTGTGGCGGCATCCCTAATTGGGATGTCCGCTGTGTATACCCCCCTAGATTGACCCTTTTCACTCACCTTCCTGCCGCTCCCACAGCGCAGACTCGGGTGAGAGTGTTGATTAGCTGAGCAGCGCACTCAGCCAATCGCGCTTGTGGTCACTTGGCATCCTTTAGCGCCGCTGATGGCCAAGCAGCCAAGCGGTGCCGCCAACCGCATCCTCCGCCCTCCTTGCGGACGTGGAGTGCCCACATCGCCCATTCAGAAAGGCCGGGCATGTGCATGGCTAGAGGTGAGCGGGGATGCAGCCAAGCACACAGACACTGCAAGGGCTTTTTCGGGATGCTCCAAGGAATGGAACTTGGATGGCCCTAGAGTCTAAAAGACCTCCGATGTTCGTCTTCGTGTAACCTACATGTGACCACCAACCCGGGCCAATGGAAGCGCAGCATTGGGCGTGGACAGGATGGCAGCTGCAGGTACATGACTGAAGCCTCCAGGCCTGACCAGGGGATTCTAGATGGGCAGAGTTGGACCTCTTTTCGGCTGCCTGAAGAAGTTCCCGCAGTAAGAGCAGCGTTGGGGTTTCTGCACAGTGCACAAACATGGCCGCTCATGATTGGCTAAGCACTGTGAACCCTCTATGCGTGATGGGTGCTTACCTTGAAGCCTGCCCTGGCTCTCCCCAGTAATGCCCTTTCCCGGGTGCGGCAGCAGGAAGCATCGCGTGTAGCTGCTCTTCAGGCCCCACAGAACCTTGGGGTAGCTGCTGCGCTTCTGCAGTTTCTGTCATGGCGGAGAAAAAGCAATTCTGTGAGTACTCACCTGTAGAATTGTTTTTGTTCTTGCATGGCTCGGCCCGCTTCGGTATTCATAACAGTTGGGTTATTCCGCCACAAGGTGGCGCAGTGGTACTGCAGAAAAGCTGTGGCTTGTCCAGGCTCCCTATAAAAACGGGCTTAACCATAGAGTTCCCCAGCGTACACAAGAAGTGAGACAAGAAGCCGGGAGAAAATAAGTCAAAAATGTGAAAAAGGTAAAAAAACCCCAATTGACCTGGAACAATCACCATAAAGAGGCAACCAAGAATAACGATAACAAGGGTGGGGCGAAGCGGGCCGTGCCATGCAAGAACAAAAACAATTCTACAGGTAAGTACTCACAGAATTGCTTTTTCCTTTATTGCATGGCACGGCCCGCTTCGGTATTCATAACAGTTGGGACATCCAAAAGCAGTCTCCATAGTAGGGTGGGATCCCCAAAGAGTAACGGCCAGTAGTTCAAGTCACTACCGCCTGAAGCACCTTGCGGCCAACAGCAGCATCCGCTGAGGCCTTAACATCAACCTAGTAAAACTTGGAAAAGGTATAAACAGAAGACTAAGTAACGGCCTTGCAAACTTGCTCAACAGAAGCTTGGTGCTGAAAAGCCCAAGAGGCACCAATAGCACGAGTGGAATGAGCAGTAACCCTAAAGGGAGGTTCCTTTCCCTTAGCAGAATAGGCCTGAACCACCGCCTGACGGATCCACTTGCTGATAGTGGATTTAGCCAGAGGCAAACCCTTTCTAGGTCCAGAAGTGAGAACAAAAAAAAGCATCAGACTTCCTGAAAGGCTCAGTGGCGACCAAATAAAACTTCAGAGCCCTGACCACATCTAGGGAATGCAGAGTCCGCTCCTTAGAATTAGCAGGATTAGGACACAATGAAGGCAAGACAGTGTCCTGATCAAGATGAAAGGCAGACACAACCTTTGGCAGGAAGTCCGGCTTAAGCCGGAACACCACCTTAACCTGATGTCTCTCAAAAGAGGGAGGTTTGATGGAAAGTGCCGCCAGAAGTGATAGCCACCAGAAAGGCCACCTTAAGGGTCAGAATAGACAAGGTAGCATCACGGATAGGCTCAAAGGGAGGCCCTTGCAGAGCAGACAACACCAGATTCAAATCCCAGACTGGTAGCAAAGGCTTACGGGGTGGACGCACATGAGTAACACCCTAAAAAAGGTTTTAACCAACCGGTGATTGGCAAAAGATCTTTGGAAAAAAATTGCCAGAGCTGAAACATGGCCTTTTAGGGTACTAAGTTAAAGGCCCTGATCCAAACCATGTTGTAAGAGTTCCAGAATCCTGGGAATAGAAAACACCCGACAGGGAAGAGACCTGGACTCACACCAGGCAATGTAAGCATGCCAGACCCTGTAATAGATAAAGGATGAGGACTTCTTCCTGGCCCGAATCATGGTATCAACAACAGAGGCAGGTAACCCCTTTTCCATCAATATGGAGGTTTCAGCAGCCAAGCCGTTAAAGCCAGAGTTTGTAAATTGGGATGGCGTAGCTGCCCCTGGGTGAGAAGGTCTGGATCCTTGGGCAAGACGTGCCGGTCTACTGCCAACAGCACGACGTCTGCGAACCAAACTCTTCTTGGCCAACAAGGGGCCACCAGTATGGCTGGTACCCGCTCCTGGGCTATCTTGCGCATGACCCTGCCCAGGAGAGGAAACGGAGGGAACACATAGAGAAGCTGAAACTCCATCCAAGGTATTGCCAAGGCATCCGTGGTGAAGGCCAGAGGATCCTGAGACAGAGAGATAAATCTGGGAAGCTTGTGATTGTGACGGGACGCAAACAGGTCCATGTACGGCTGACCCCAGCGGTGACAGAGGGAGAGAAACACCTGGTTGTTGAGAGAGCACTCCCCCAGACGAGACGTCCCCTGCTCAGGGAGTCCGCCACTTGGTTCTCCACCCCTTGGGAGACCGCCGAGATGCAGGGAACATGCTGTTCCGCCCCAGACAGAATCAGGGACACTTCCTTGAAGGCTCGCATGCTCCAAGTCCCTTCCTGATGGTTGATGTAGGCAACCGCCGTCTGGTTGTCTGAGCGAATCTGAACAGCCCGACCCCGGAGGTGAGAGTGGATAGGCGAGAAAGAACCAACCTGATCGCCCTCAGTTCCAGGACGTTGATGGAAGCATGGGCCTCTTGTGGGCCCCACCGACTCTGGAACCTCAGGGACTTCCAGAAGCCTCCCCAGCCGGTCAGACTGGCATCCGTGGTGACCATTTCCCAGCACGGGAAAGGAAAGGAAGGACCTGCCCCCCAGAAGGTTCCTTGAGTCCAGCCACCACGAGAGAGACTGTCTGGCCAGGGGAGACAGAACAAATTCCTGATCCAGGGACACAGGGTCCCGATCCCAAATTGACAAGAGGTGCAACTGAAGAGGCCTCATGTGAAACTGAGCAAAGGGGACTGCCTCGAAGCAGGAGACCATCAAGCCCACCAACTGCATCCCCTGATGGATGGAGGGATGAGGACACGACAGCAGAGCCCGAGCCTGCAGCTGAAGACCCTCCACCTTCTGCTGAGGAAGGAACACCTTGACTTGAGAGGTATCCAGAGTCATGCCCAGAAAGGTCCTCACCAATGACGGGGACAGAGAAGACTTGGAATAGTTGATCACCCAGCCGAAAGACAATCAAGATGTCGTCCAGGTAAGGAATGATGCGGATGCCCTGGTTCCTTAGCAGAGCCATCACTCCCGCCAGCACCTTTGTGAACACCCGAGGTGCCGAGGTGATACCGAAGGGCAGAGCCACAAACTGGTAATGCTGACCTAGCAGCTCGAACCTTAGAAATCTGTGATGACCTGGGAATATAGGCACATGAAGATAAGCATCCTTGATGTCCACAGTGGCCATGAAGTCGCCCGGGCGAAGGGTACTTACAGCCGAGCGTAGCGTCTCCATGCGAAAATGCTTGAATCTGACAAATTTGTTGAGGCCCTTCAGATCCAAAATGGGCCTCAGAGAGCCGTCCTTTGTGAAAAGATTGGAATAGTACCCCTGACCTCTTTCTTGATGAGGCACCAAACAAATGACTCCGGACTCTAACAGGCAATGAACAGCCAGAAGCAATCCCTGAGCAGACAGGGGGTTTAACGACATCCGGGATCTGATGAATCTTGGGGGGGCCAGGCTGCAAACTCTATCTTGTAACCGGAGGACACTACCTCCTGAATCAACCGGTCTGAGACATGAAGCCTCCAGACATGAGCAAAGAGCCGAAGCCGTCCCCCCCACCCGGATGGGTGAGGGCGCCCCTTCATGCCTGAGGGGGCTTGTGAGAGGGTTTGGACTTAGGATTCCAGGAGAGACCGGGACGACCACGGGTTCTGCCACGGCCCCAAGAATTTCTGTGACTGGAGAGGAGGGAGCCACGGCCCCGCTGGGAATGAGAAAGGAAGGGAGGAGGGCAGAGGACCCCCGAAAGGGCCGAGACTGCCTCCTACGCTATGGCAGCCTTAAATCCTTGGCTAGAACATCAAGACGTTCCCCAAACAGCCGCAGCCCCACGAAGGGGAGGCCAGTGAGAGCTTGCTTAGCCGCAGCGTCAGCTGCCCACTGGCGCAACCAGACAGAGCGGCGCATAGCCATCAAGAGCGCAGAGGTCCTTCCACACAGCCGCACAGCATCATCCATAGCAGTAAGGATAAAGGCCACAAAATCAGTGCAAAGTAAGAGAGTCCTATATTCCTCCCACACACTACCAGCTGTTGCGCCATCTATGAGACGCTTAAGCAGTTTCTTAAGGGCAATAGCAGTAATGGCGGCAGCACATACAGGGTCCAAGCCAGCCCCCACACAGGTAAAAGCATGGCAGGCCACTTGATCCATGCGCCGGTCCTCTCCATCCCTCAGAGTGGTAGTGTCAGGGGAAGGCATGACTGAAGTATTGGACAAGCCTAGCACGGGAGCGTCCACTTCAGGGGGAAATGACCACCTCTTAACAAGATCAGCAGGAAAGGGATAACTCTTATCCAAACCCTTGGGCACCGCAGGCAACTTGTTAGGACGTTCCCATTCTTTAAGCACCAAGGTGGTAAAATGTTCCTGCTCAGGGGACTCTAGACGCTGTTTACCAGGGCGAAAAAGCTCCCCCTGCTTTCTCTTAGCTACCTCAGGGACAGCAATGTGCAAAATTTCAAAAATATGTGGCAGCAGATTATCAGTGTCCTCAGGGTACCATGATTCCTCTCCGGACGCAGACCCAGGGTCACTATCGCAACCCTCCTGCTGATTCCCAGAGGAGTCAGAATCCTGGGAGAGCTCCCCCATCTCAAGGGGGTGACAGTCACCAAGCTCATCAGTCCCCACATACATCTCAGTAAGGGGAGCAGGCTTGGGGTCCAGGTGTCTCTTCTTGCCAGAGGCCTTCCTAGGAGCATTCCTGGCAAGCTGCCTCTCAACGTTAGCCACCCGCAGAGCCAAATCAGAATGAGACTCCCTGCCAACATTCCCCTCACTGGGGCCCAACTGCAGGAGCGGGGGAGTAGGTGAAGCCGAGTGAGGCGCAGAGCTGGGAAGCGAAGCAGGCAAACCAGCTTGAAGCGCAAGGACACTTTCATCGCACGGGACACTGTTACTCACAGAGGATACCCCACACATGGAACACAGCCGGGCTTGCCCCGAAGGACCCCCAAGCGCGCTATCCCCAGAAGCCTCCATATGGTGATTAACACAGGCGCAATAGGCCAGCAGTGGGTACAGGCTTAATACAGAACCCACCTGCAATGCCCTCCCACGGGATGCCCCCAGAAGTCAATAAAGGGGGAATGAGGGGGAGGAAGGAATGGAGCCGGGAGAAACCACAACCCAATGGTATCCCGCCTGAGTAAAAATACACGAGCATCCCGCAGCAAAATACCCCAATTCAATTAAAAACCCCCCAAGGGGGACTCACGGACCAGGGACACCACGGGGTCACACAGGCACAGACCGCTGGATAAGGTGACCCGCCGGAGGAAGCAGCGCTGCAGCCAGGAAGGGAGAAATCCAGACGCGCAGCTCGTCCAAAATGGCGCCGGCAGAGGTACCTCGAGGGGCGGGCCGAGAGGTGAACGACGCGATACGCGTCATCACCCGGCCCGCCCCCCCTGAAAAGCGCGAAAAACTGCGCTCCCGTGACCAGGCCGGCGCCATGACAAAGTCAAATCACCTCAGGTTATAGCGCCCACAGCCACGGACCATAGTACAAAGCGGCGCAGCAGCTAAAAACACCAGAAAACACACCAAAAAACTTAAAACACCACAGATATGACTACTCGCCGCCCCGCTCACCTGCGCATAGAGAGAGAGTCATCTTCTAACTTTGCAGTATCACTGCAGAGGAAACACTGGGGAACTCTATGGTTAAGCCCGTTTTTATAGGGGGCCGGGACAAGCCACAGCTTTTCTGCAGTACCACTGCGCCACCTTGTGGCGGAATAACCCAACTGTTATGAATACCGAAGCAGGCCGAGCCATGCAATAAAGAAAAGAAGGATATCAGAAGTTCTTATAAATGCTTTATGGGATTTGTATTTACTATTTATATTGGCTATATATAGTATTTGTAATATATATATATATATATATATATATATATATATATATATATATTATTTGTATTGGCTATTATATATATATATTATTTGCATTGGCTATATATAAATTTGCATTGGCTCTATATATATCAATTTGCATTGGCTCTATATATATCAATTTGCATTGGCTCTATATATAAATTTGCATTGGCTCTATATAATACCATTTTGTGAATACTCACCTGTAAAATGGGTATTATAAGTATGTCACACACCCCACTTCATTTATTAATTATTACACTTGGGTTAACTCACCGCTAGGTGGCGTAGTTGCAGAGATCTCCAAAAAAGCAGCAAGCCCCTCCCGGTCTATACATACCTGGTACCTCCCAACAATTCCCCAGTGTTAAAACAGCAGTAAGACAAGGTACCAGGAATTAACAATTGTAACCCTCAACTGTAAATAACAAAACTTCATCATATAAGGAACCAGGATACCAAAAAAAGGGCGGGTGAAGTGGGGTGTGTGACATACTTATAATACCCATTTTACAGGTGAGTATTCACAAAATGGTATTATTCTAAGTATGTCACACACCCCACTTCATTTACTAATTATTATTACACTTGGGACATCCAACAGCAGTGTCCAAAAAGGGCGGGTATCCAAACCAGGCAATAACGCAGATAAAACTCAAACCACTGCAGCCTGCAGAACCTTACGGCCAAACACAGCATCCACTGAGGCCCGCACATCAACCTTGTAAAACATAGAAAAGGTGTGAACCGAAGACCAGGTAGCGGCCTTACAAACTTGTTCATCCAAAGCCTGGTGCTGAAAAGCCCAGGACGCACCAACAGCACGAGTAGAATGAGCAGTAACACGAAAAGGGGGATCCTTCCCCTTGGCAGAATAGACTCCAACAATCGCCTGACGAATCCATTTGCTAATGGAAGACTTAGCCGGAGCCAAGCCCTTCCTAGGCCCACAGGGCACCACGAAAAAGGCATCAGTCTTACGAAAGGAAGACGTAGCACGCAAATAGTACCTAACACAACGCACAACGTCCAAGCAGTGCAACGCACTCTCCTTGTCATTCCTAGGCTTAGGACACAAAGAAGGAAGAACAATGTCCTGATTAAGATGAAAAGCAGAGACCACTTTGGGGAGAAAATCTGACTTGAAACGAAAGACCACTTTGTCCTGATGCTTCTCAAAATAAGGAGCCTGAATCGACAAAGCTGCCAACTCTGAAACACGCCGAACCGAAGTGATGGCCACCAAAAAGGCAACCTTCTGAGTAAGAGTGGACAGAACAATATCCTGCAAAGGCTCAAAAGGAGGAGCCTGTAACGCAGAGAGCACCAAATTCAAATCCCAAACTGGGAGCAAAGGCTTCCTAGGAGGCCGCAGATGCGAAACCCCCTGGAAGAAAGTCTTGACCAAAGAATGGCTAGCAAAAGACCTCTGGAAAAAAATAGACAAGGCAGAAACCTGCTCCTTCAAGGTACTCAGCTGAAGACCAGAATCCAGCCCAGATTGAAGAAAATCCAAAATCCGAGAAATAGAAAAGACCCGGCAGGGCAAAGATCTAGCCTCACACCAATCAATATAAGATCTCCAGACCCTATAATAGATGGAAGAGGAAAACCTCTTCCTAGCACTAACAAGAGTCCGAATGACCGAATCCGAAAGACCCTCCTCCCTCAAGATGGAGGTTTCAGCAGCCAAGCCGTTAAAGCCAGCGTTGGTAAACTGGGGTAACACAGTTGACCCTGAGTGAGCAGATCTGGCCGAAGAGGCAGATCGAACTGATCCACTGCCAGACGAACGATGTCTGCGAACCACACCCGCCTTGGCCACCTTGGAGCCACGAGGATGGCGGGAACTCCTTCCTGAACTAGCTTTCGCAGCACCCTGCCTAGCATGGGAATCGGAGGGAACAGATAAAGAAACCCCAGGTCCCTCCAGCTCAGGGTCATGGCATCCGCCGCCAGAGCCAGAGGGTCCCGAGACAGCGACACGAATGTCGGAAGCTTGTGATTGTGACGAGAGGCAAACAGATCCACCTCCGGCGTCCCCCACCGAAGACACATCGACCGAAACACCTGGGGATGGAGGGACCATTCCCCCCGGCGGGACGAGCACCGGCTCAGGAAGTCCGCCTCCGTGTTCTCCACTCCTGGAATGTACACTGCCGAAATGCAAGGGACATAAGTCTCCGCCCAAACTAGAATCAGAGACACTTCTCTGAGGGCACCCAGACTGCGAGTCCCTCCTTGGTGATTGATGTAAGCAACCGCCGTCTGATTGTCCGATCGAACCTGAACCGGCAGACCCTGTAAATGCTGCGTCAAGTGAGACAGAACCAACCTGATGGCTCGCAACTCCAGAACATTGATGGGCAAGTGGGCCTCCTGAGGGTCCCACTGCCCCTGAAACTGAAAATCCTTCCAGAAACCTCCCCATCCCGACAGGCTGGCATCCGTGGTGACAGTTTCCCAAACCGGAGTCAGAAAAGACCTGCCTTTCAGAAGATTGTCCGAGACCAACCACCACCGAAGGGACTGCCGAACCCGAGGGGACATCCGGAAGGACCGATCCAACGACCCCGGTCGCCGATCCCAAGACGCCAAAAGATGAAGCTGAAGCGTTCTCGTGTGAAACTGCGCAAAGGGAACCGCCTCGAACGAGGCCACCATCAACCCGACCAGTCTCATCCCTAGCCGGATGGACGGACGAGGATTGGAAAGAAGAAGCTGAGCCAATTCCTGAATCAACAGAACCTTGGCCTGAGGGAGAAACACTTTGTGCTGGCAGGAGTCCAACGACATCCCCAGAAAGGTCACCACCCTGGCCGGAACCAGAGAGGACTTGGGGTAATTGATCACCCAGCCGAACCTCTCCAACATAGACACCACCATGCCGGTGTCGCCCTCCGCCTGACTGAAGGAAGGCGCCATGATGAGAAGATCGTCCAGGTAAGGCACAATGCGAATCCCCTGAGCTCTGAGCAGGGCCATCACCCCCGCCAACACCTTGGTGAACACTCTCGGAGCAGAGGTGAGGCCGAATGGGAGAGCCACAAACTGAAAATGCCGATCCTCCACCACAAAACGAAGGAACCTCTGATGAGCTGGAAAAATCGGAATGTGAAGGTACGCATCCTTGATGTCTATGGACGTCATAAAGTCCCCCTGCCGAAGCGAACCGATCGCAGACCGCAGGGTTTCCATGCGGAACTTCCGGGGACGAATAAATCTGTTGAGAAGCTTCAAATCCAGAATCGGACGGAAGGACCCGTCCTTTTTGGGGACAGTGAAGAGATTGGAATAATACCCGTGCCCTACCTCCGCAGGAGGAACCGGGCAGACGACTGCTAATTCCAGAAGATTCCTTACCGCCGCCAGGAGCCCCTGTGCGGCCAAAGGATCCGAAGATACCCGAGACCTGAAGAACCTGGGAGGAGGACGGGACTCGAACTCCAACTTGTAACCGGCCGACACCACCTCCCGGATCCACCTGTCCGAGACCTCCTGGTCCCATACCCGGGAGAAGAGTCGCAACCGTCCCCCCACCCGAACGGGTGAGGGCGCCCCCTCATTGCTGAGCGGGCTTGGCAGCTGGCTTGGACTTGGCGCCCCAGACGTGAGCGGGGCGGCCACGGCCTTTACCCCTATTCCAACTGGCGCCCCTGGAGGCCGAGAAGCCCGCACCCCTGCCGGCTCTGGCTCCCCGAAAGGACGGATTGAAGGGGGCCATCCCCCGAAAGGAACGGCGAAATTTCTTGCGCTGAGGTAACTTACCTCCCTTGGCAACAGAATCCAGCCTCTCACCAAAAAGCCTCAAACCCAGAAAGGGAAGAGCCGTGAGCGACCTTTTAGAATTAAAATCAGCCGTCCACTGTCTCAACCACACACAGCGACGGATAGCTACCAGCAGGGCAGTAGCCCTGCCACACATCAACATGGCATCTTCCTGAGCGGCCAGAGTAAACGACAAGAAGGAATCACAGCGCTTAAGCGCGAGAGACTCATCACTGGTAGGCTCAAGATCCACACCTAAATCCCTGACAATGGACCTAACCGCCAAAGTCAAAAGAGCCGAAGCACAGACAGGCCTTAACACCGAACCCGCACATACAAAACCATGGCGGGCCAGCTGATCAATCCGGCGATCCTCGCCGTCCTTGAGAGAAGTAGTGTCAGGAAAATGAACAGCCGCCGTATTAGACAGTCCCAAAACCGGAGCATCTACCTCAGGAGGGACAGACCAACGCTTCATCAAGTCCGCCGGAAAAGGATACTTTCTATCCCAGCTAGGCGGAACCCCGACGAGACGCGTAGGTTGCTACCATTGCTTAAGTACAACCTCTTCAAAATGCTGTTGACTGGGAAACTCCAAGCGCTGCTTGGACACCCCAAAAAGCTGACCCTTAGGCCTAGGAGCGACTGCCGGAGGATCCAAATCCAAAACCTCAAACATTTGAGCCAAAATAGTAGACGAATCGGGAGGGGGGCCCTCATCCGGGTCCCCTTCAGCACCCAGCAACTGCTGAACCTCGGAATCTTCCTCCTCAACGAGCTCACCCTCTTCAAGAGGACGGTCAGACCAATCAAGGTCCCCAATAACTTCCTCATCTGAATCCGGCGGAGGCGGAGACAGATGCTTCCGCTTAGCCGGAGCCTTCTGAGCAACCACCGCGGAAACCATTTTCTCGAGGCTGGCCAAACGGGCGCATACCTCAGATTGCGAATCCCCGCCCATGACAACGTCACACGGGGTCTGGAACAAGCGAGGGGTAGAGGGAGATGGCGCGGCCGATGAAGTGCTAGGCACCGGAGTACTGGACTGCCGTGCAATGTTCCGCTGTGCACATGGAATACATAGAATGACATCATCCCCCTGGAGCGGAGCCCCACAACCCCCACACACCTTGGATTGTCCCGAAGGACTGTTTCCGGTATCTTTGGCAACCTCCATATGGTGAAATTTATGGTATTCGCAGAACCCAGGGATTTACGCAGTAAGCGACCTGGGATGCCCCTTTACTATGTATAAAATTCTTAAAAATTCCTGACCATGGGAATTTAGCATAAAAAATAACCCAATAAATGGAACGATGGCCTAGAAACAACCCCCACTAGCCAGGTATATAAGACCGGGAGAGCCCTGAAAGATGGGGGTCCCCGGATCTGAAAAACATAACAAGAAACAACAATCATTTCAGCACAACAGCACATATGTCAAAATACAGTGCATTAAACAATAAGGCCGTCACCCCCCCCCCCCAACCACAAGCCCTGGGCTGCTGAATAAACAGTCGCCCAAACAGCGGGATCAGGACGAGAGGGAGGGGATGGAGGAAAAGGATATAGAGAGAGAGAGAGAGAGAGCGCAGTCAACAATACTGACACAGTTTAAATATGAATGCAGAAAAGGGATATAACAAACAAAATGGCGGTGCTGCCGCAGGCCCTAATGGCAAACAAGAAAAAGGGTACCTCAGATTTCCTACTGCCCGCGGGACCACTTCAGACCAAAATGGCGGCCCCAGCCAATAAGAACAGCCAGCACCGTCCAGGAGAGGGGAGAAGAAAGGCGGTCCCCTGGAAGCGCGGGAGCCGCGAAAACCCCGCCCCTCCCCAAAAGCCAATCACAGAGCGGGCTGCGCTAGACGCGGATCCGCCCCCCACGGTGCTGCCGAGCCGCGGGCGCCAGAAAAAAGACCTCGGCGCTCCCCGCTCAGGAGGGCCCGCGGCGCAGAGCGCCGCCCGGCCCCGCCCACCGCCCCCGGCGGAACTGACGAGCCGACAGGGAAACCGCGCCCAGGGAGTCACACAACGACGGGCCGGTATTAAAAGCCTGGCCCGCCCGCAATACGAGCAGAGGCCCAGCCAACTAATAAAGTATAGCAGCCCCTGCCACCCGTCCCAGCACACACTACACACGCACAGCCACACTAAAGGGGCAGTAAGCTGGGAGGAAGGGCATACCTTATGTGCAGACTGACAGGCTCGCTAGATGAGCCAGCACCTAACTGCTATGTAATTAGGGGCATCCCACGTCCGGATCACCACTCCGGGAACCCGTTATGCCCCATAATATGGGGTCGAACGGAGGAGCAAATCTCCTAGGCACTCAAGGTGCCATCTACCCTTGCCCAGCCTACAGCCCAAGCTGGGAGGCTGCCAGTTAAACAGGGGGAGAAACCAAAAGAAGCTGGGCAGAAATAGACCGTAAGGGGGGGGGGGGGCGGGGTGATACCCCGGCTACCTGCAAGCAGGAGACTTCTTTCTTCTGTCTTGTCGCCATCTTGCAGAGAACAACACTGGGGAATTGTTGGGAGGTACCAGGTATGTATAGACCGGGAGGGGCTTGCTGCTTTTTTGGAGATCTCTGCAACTACGCCACCTAGCGGTGAGTTAACCCAAGTGTAATAATTAATAAATGAAGTGGGGTGTGTGACATACTTAGAATATATAAATTTGCATTGGCTCTATATATATAAATTTGTATTGGATATATTATTTGTATTGGCTATATATATATATATATATATATATATATATATATATATATATATATATATATATAAATAACAGCACAGGGGACTTGCCCCATGCCCCGAAGCCCATACAGGGTCAGTATTACATCCTCGAGAACAAGATATTACACCCTCGCTGTGGCTAGAGCGAGACACATATCCAATCCACTTATCCTGCAGTAAGCAGCCCCCTCTGGCTGTTGGAGGCAGCATTGCACCCCAGCATAGGATGCATATGGTAATACAATACCAGTACCTAAACCTGGGCACAAACGCCTGGCCGGGTTAAGGTGGTGGCTTTGCATTCTCATGGGGTCGATTCAGAGCCAGGTGAGAATTCTCACTCCTTTTTAAGGAGAGAAAACTGCCATTCACTTTCCTTGTCTACCGGGTGTAATAGTGATGTAATGTTACAGGTAGGTACAAGGCTCACAACAGGGGGAGGGGGGTTACTGAGCGCGCCTTATGGATCGGACACTTACCTCGATTTCCCGGTTGATATAGAATCGCGCGGCGTCTGTCCCGCAGTTCCCAGAGTCGTGCCAATCCCGGACCAGAATATCCAGATACTGAAATCAGAAACGTTCATTTACTCATCACATCTCCCTTTCCCACCACAATACTCACCTGCCCCTCATCTTTCATAGCCAGAGCAGAGACAGGTTAGTATTAAAGTGATATAGTAGCGTGGTGCCTCTAGTGGTCAGTGTGTGGTATTACACCCGCTGTCATGCTACACACGGACCACGAGAGGAGCACATATGCCCCATCTGCATAGTGCTTATATAGTATATATATATATATATATATATTATATATATATAGCATTTGTATTGGCTATATATATATTTGTATTGGCTATATATATATTTGTATTGGCTATATATATATTTGTATTGGCTATATATATATTATATATATATATATATATATATATATTTGGCTATATATATAGTATTTGTATTGGCTATATATAGTATTTGCCATTTATAGTATTTGTATTGGCTATATACAGTATTTGTATTGGCTATATACAGTATTTGTATTGGTTATATATAGTATTTGTATTGGCTATATATAGTATTTGTATTGGCTATATATAGTATTTGTATGGGCTATATATAGTATTTGTATGGGCTATATATAGTATTTGTATGGGCTATATATAGTATTTGTATGGGCTATATATAGTATTTGTATGGGCTATATATAGTATTTGTATGGGCTATATATACATTTGTATTGGCTATTTATAGTATTTGTATTTGCCTATATGTAGAATTTCTATTGGCTATTTATAGCATTTGTATTGGCTATATATAGCATTTGTATTGGAGATACTATAAATATATATATATATATATATATATATATATATATATTTATAGTATTATATGGCTATTTATAGTATTTGTATTTGCCATTTATATTTGTATTGGCTACAATGGACTGTAAAACAGCCATCACACTGACCACTAGAGGGAGCACACTGCCATCATGAGCTCCTTCTGCTTAGTGTGATGTAGGAGTGTGCTCCCTCTAGTGGTCTGTGTGTGTATTACACCTATTCTCTTGCTACACACTGACCACTAGAGGGAGCTACTGAGGACACTGTATGCTGCATGGGAGATCAATGGAGAGTAAAGGGATGGGGTGCAGATGGGGAGGGGGTTCATCGCACTTACCTGCAGATTCTGGAAGGTGAACTCCTCCCCCATGTGCAGGTACATCTGCAAGGAGAGACAATGGGACATTTAACCCGAAGGTCACCCCATACAAAGCCAGGTTAGCCAATCACAGGAGTCATGGTTACGGAGCCCACTCCCCAACACCGCCCAAAACAGCCAATCAGCAGGCGGCGCTCACCTCCAGGTAGTCGAGCTCCGTCTCTTTAAGGCAGCTGGCCACATTGAAGATCTGCAGGAAAGAAACACGGATTTAGGATTGGCCAGCCAGGTCATGTGACTTCAGCCTGGGAGGTAATATCTTATAAGCCATGTATCCTCGAAGGCAGAACCACAAGACTGGTGGCAGCCAATAGGATGTCCCGGCCTGGCTGCGGATCTCGAAGTGGAGGCTGTACTTCAAGTCCACTTTAGGTGAAGGCGCATCCCAAATGAGAATGTCCTAGGGGCGACCAACAACAGGGACCAGATAAGAGATTTGTGTCGTTACTATAGGTCCACTTTAAAGTGGACCAAAACCCACGGGGGCATTCAGAATCAGGATGCCCCACTGTGTGAAAGCCCCCAGGTTGTCCCGTATACTCACCTTTGCCCCCGGTCCAACAGCGCATGCACTCCCTGTTAAGAGGGCGGCGGGGGATGCGGCTTCCGGTCCCATCCCTTGGATGAAGGGGTGGGAGCAGATCTGTGCATGCTGATTGGATGAGAGGCTGTGCATGCGCGGTAGGACCAGGGAAAGGTCAGTTAGATTGGGGCGACCTGGGGGGGTTTCACACAAGGGGGCACTAGATAAGCGATTGTGTTTTCACTTTAGGTCCACTTTAAATAAATTGGACCAAAACCCATAATGGAGGATGCCCCACTGTGTGAAAGCCCCCGGGGGACTTTTTTTCTGTAGTTTCGCTTTAAGGTCCACTTTAAAGTGGACCGTCACCCATGGTGAGGCTGCCGCCGCCGCCTCCCGCGCGCTCCTCTAGGCGTGCGCGCACCCGCGCCGGCCGTTTGTGAATGGCCGGCGCGGGCGCACGCACTGTCAGAGGGGCGCGCAGGAGGCGGCGGCGGACGCGCTGCCTTGTCCGCCGCTTGTCCGTGGGAGCGTGGTGAGGTGAGTTTGGGGGTTTCTGGGGGGTTTTACACCCTAATCGGGGTGCCCCCCTGAAGTGGACCAAAACCCAGGATAGTCAAAATCCTGGGTGTTGGTCCACTTTAAGCACAGAAGCATGTTAAAAACTTCATACCCCAGAGAGGGAGGGGCATCCATAATCAGTGTGAAAGCCCCCAGGTCTCGGTGCCCCAGCGGAGTTTTTTTCTATACTTTGCTTCAAAAAGGTCCACTTTAAGCACAGAAGCGTGTTAAAAACGTAATACCCCGGAGGGGGAGAGTTAAAGAGGAAGTAAAGTCAAATCACCACTTCCTTCTTCATTTCTATGGCAGACGATCATGTGACCGCCAGCAACCATTCAGGTTTGACGTGACCCAATAGTTCACACTCGACTTTTGGTGACCAACTGGGTCACGTTAAGCCTGAATGGTTGCCAGCGGTCACATGATTGGCTGCCATAGAAATGAACAAGGAAGCGGTGACTTGACTTCCTCTTTAACAGGGACCTAATAGCTGATTTCTAATTTAAAAACTTCAGATCCCCCTTAAACCGGACCTTCAGCGTGATTTAATGAAAAGCCCAAACTCTTAAAAACGGTTCCCCAGCATCTAAAATTAATATATTTTACGTTTTTAGTCACTAACTTATTATTCTTTCCCCCACTGGGCTGTAACTCTGTTCAGGAATTTAGGATACGGGCGCCGCCATCTTGACTCAGAAGCATCACACTTACTGAGGAGAGGAGGGCGGGATAAAGTACAGGGGGGCGGGTTATAGCTGTGCTTTGCTCAGACAGAGCAGAGCTGGGGTCAGGGAAAGGTCAGCAGTCCCAGAATGCAGAGCAGCACAGTCAGGAGGCACTTCCTGTTTGCAGGCTGCCTGATAAGATGGCGGCTTCCATAAGCCGCCATCTTGGATGTTTAAAGGCTCATAACAGGCAGAAGATGCAGGTAGGATGATTTTTAATGTGAGCAATCTGTATGTACAGGGTGTGGGAAACATATAAGATAGGCTCTTATTCAGGGTGAAGGTCCGCTTTAAGTGGAGACACATCCGATATGTGGATGCCCCGGGGGCAACCGGTAGCATGCAAATGATGAGTGATTGTGTTTCTACTTTAGGTCCACTTTAAGCGAAGAGGAATCCTAAATAGGGCGACTGTCAACGGGGCATGGGGATCGATTTTTTTTTTTTAATTTATTTATTTTAGGTCTACTTTAAGTGAAGAGGCATCTTAAACAAGAAACTTTTCAAAGGGTCATGAGGCGGTGTTAGAATTTTTTTATTTTAACTTTAGGTCTACTTTAAGTTAAAAGTCATCCCAATTTTTTTTATTCCAGGGCACCTAAAGGGGTTTTTTTTATTTATTTTGTTTTAACTTTAGGTCTACTTTAAGTAAAAAGTCACCCCAAATTGGTTTATCTCAGGGCACCAAAAGTTTTTT
Source organism: Gastrophryne carolinensis (assembly GCA_027917425.1). Lineage (NCBI taxonomy): Eukaryota > Metazoa > Chordata > Amphibia > Anura > Microhylidae > Gastrophryne > Gastrophryne carolinensis. The sequence goes on along the minus strand of CM051240.1, from coordinate 11,605,884 downwards.
TATTCAACTTTAGGCCAACTTTAGGTAGAGAGACATCCCATATGGAACCGTTCAACATCACTGAATGATTTTTGTTTTTACTTTTACTATGTGAATGTTAAAGAGAGACCCAAGAAGTGAAAAAAAAAAAAAAAAAAAAAATTAAAAAATGTAGGTCCGCTTTAAGCAGTTAAGCGGCAGTGAATCTCAGCCTTAGGGGGCGGGGCTTAAAAGTAGCGGCAGCTCATTACCAGGTGGGAGCTGAGCAGCATGGAGAGTGCGGAGAGCTTGATGCAGCTCTCCCGGTCGCCCTCGATGTCCAGCGAGCCCTCCGTGTCCAGGAGGTAGACCAGCACCTGCAAGCGAGAGGAAACATCCGGTTACCATGCAAACCGCCTCATGCTATTGAGGACGGGGTGAGTAACATCCGGTAACCATGGAAACCGCCTCATCCTATTGAGGACGGGGTGAGTAACATCCGGTAACCATGGAAACCGCCTCATCCTATTGAGGACGGGGTGAGTAACATCCGATAACCATGGAAACCACCTCATCCTATTGAGGACGGGGTGAGTAACATCCGGTAACCATGGAAACCGCCTCATCCTATTGAGGACGGGGTGAGTAACATCCGATAACCATGGAAACCACCTCATCCTATTGAGGACGGGGTGAGTAACATCCGGTAACCATGGAAACCACCTCATCCTATTGAGGACGGGGTGAGTAACATCCGGTAACCATGGAAACCGCCTCATCCTATTGAGGATGGGGTGAGTAACATCCGGTAACCATGGAAACCGCCTCATCCTATTGAGGACGGGGTAACATCCGGTTACCATGGAAACCGCCTCATCTTATTGAGGACGGGGTGAGTGACATCCGGTTACCATGGAAACCGCCTCATCTTATTGAGGACGGGGTAACATCCGGTAACCATGGAAACCGCCTCATCCTATTGAGGACGGGGTGAGTACCGTCCGGTTGTCATGGAAACAGCCTCATTCTATTGAGGGCGGGGTGAGTAACATCAGGTTACCATGGAAACCGCCTCATCTTATTGAGGACGGGGTAACATCCAGTTACCATGGAAACCACGTCATCCTATTGAAGAGAGCGGGACTCACCTGGTTGTCCTTGTTGCCCAGGATGAAGGGGCGGCTCCAGATCCACACGCCCTTGGTGGTGCTGTCGATGCCCGACCGCCATTCGAAGCCCTGCAGAGGCTCCTCCTCCGCGCCCAGGCTGCACGGCTCACCTTTCTCCTGCTGGGGGAGGGGGGGGAAGAAGTGTCAGCAGTGTGGCCAAGCCTGGAATGACGCCATAGAGCAACCACACATAAAGGTGGTCGCCCTGAGCTCAGGCTCAGGGATGCGCTCACCTGGCTCTCCAGCGCCCTCATGATGTAATTCATCAGGAAGGATTTGCCCCGCCTCTTCTCTCCGATGACGCACAGCAGGTAGACGGGGAACCGCGACAGCTGCTCGCTCGCAAAGCACTCGCTGACCACCGAGCTGTCCAATCGCAGCCGCCCCTCCCCATCCGTCCACACCAACTGCAGAGGGACGCCCGGGGACACCCGCAACGCAGACTGGGGAGATACAGAGGGAGAAGAGCTTACACTCTATTAGGGTATAAGGGAGGATACAGGAGAAGAGCTTACACTCTATTAGGGTATAAGGGAGGATACAGAAGGAGAAGAGCTTACACTCTATTAGGGTATAAGGGAATTTTTATTGGAAAACAAACAAACAAAACTCAGCTAATCAGCATTAATACATAATATAAAGATAACGTATACTTGTATACAATAAACATAACACAGCAGAATACTACATACTATACATTATCTATTGTGTCTATACTCTTAATGATTACTCAGTGCAGATACATCAGGTTACAGATCAGGGGTTAGGTGCCATCATTATGTAGAGCAGTAACACATTAAACACCATCATAGATCTGCATCATCAGAGTCGTCCTGCCTGCCAGTCACTTCCATATCAGAGTCTATCGGGTCTATAGCTGCTGGTGACTTTTTCTTAGTCGGTGGGTCCTCCTCTGACCCCGAGTCACATTCTCTGGCTATACGCTTTAACTCTTGCTCCAGCTCCATAGTATCGTGCCCAGAAATATCTGCACCTGACCCAGACAGTATGTTATATCGGTTGGATGTAACTGTCACTGCTGTATCTGTTCTGCCCTTGGACTATTCTTAGTATGTCACACACCCCGCTTCAAGAATCCATAACATGTGGGTAATATCGTCCTGAAGAGGCGTTCCTGCAGAGATGATAGCAAAAGAAAGCCCCTCCCTGATCCATAAATACCTGGGACCTCCCACTCACTACCCAGTTTTCCATCTCTGCAGACGGCGAGCAAGTCAGAAGATGATGGCTCCTCCTTGCACAGGGGGATTTTCAGGTAGCCGGGGTAACTCCCGGCCTGGTATTGGATTATTTCCGCTCGGACCCCAATTTTTTTCCCCGGACTTACCTTTACATGCCTCCACAGTCCCGGCTGCTGGCCCGAGCGAGGGTATATCGGCACCTTTGGTGCTTAGGAGCAAAGCTCCACCGTGAGACCCTAAATAAGAGGGTAGGCGGTCACACCGGTCTGGTGATCCCGGTTTGGGATGCCCCGTCCCTGGATTCTGCCCCTGGGGGGGTCCTCCCATTTTCCCTTATACAATGGGGTTGGGGGGGTCTCCTTCTTAGGGTTAGTACTTTTAGTCTGTTCTGTGTTGTTGTGGAGCATCTGGAAGTAATCCTCAATGAATTGGTTGTAGTGGTTTCACCTTATTTGTGTCAGTGTGCATTTTACTGTGTCTGCCTTACTTGGTGTGCGGCGCCGCGGCCGCCATTACAGCCGGGCGCCGGTATGACATTTTTCTGTGAGGGGATTTGTTTCCCCTCACGTTCTCCAGGGGGGCGGGGCTGGCACTCGGCGCACTGCCGCGGCCAGCCCCCGTTCTCTATGCCTCCCGCAGTGAGCGGGGCGGGTGCCCCGCAGGTCTGTGCGGAGGCACCTGTTGCTGCTCTTGGTCCGGCGCCGCGGGTTTTCAGCGGCGCCGGTCTCTGTGGGGCTGTAGGTGAGGGAGCTTCTCCCTCCCTTCTGCTTCAGGGGGGGGGGGGGGGGCGGGCGTTCGGCGCGGCTCCGCCCCCTCTGTTCAGGCGCCGATGCGGAGCTGGCTGCTCCTTGATGGTGGAGGACAGGGGCTGAGCTGGATTGAGCGCGGGCTGCGCTGACCACGCCCCTCTTTTGGCATGCTTCTCCCCTCACCAACGCTGCACGGGCGCCATTTTCCTGCTCCCTTGGATCGGTGAGTGGCCCTGTGGGCCCTTTCTTCTTATGTGTCTTTTAGCATTTACTGTCACTTATGGGGTCTTCTCTGTTTTTTTTTTAGGGATACGGTTGTTACTCAGAGGATCTTCATTAGTATTTGAGGGTCTCTCCTGGTCCTGGGTCCCTGGGTTCAATTTATCATAAATCCTCCCACTCGGGACATTAAAGGGGCATCCCGGGTCGCTTACTGGCGTAATTCCCTGGGTCTTAGCGACCACCAAAATTTCACCTTATGGAGGCATCCCCGGATACTAGGACTGGGACCCCTTCGGGGCATCCCAAAAAGTGTATTTTGTGTGGGGTATCCATTACTGGGGACGATGTTTTACTGTGTATTCCATGTGCACGGCAAACTATTGCGCGGCAGTCCGAACCCCGTACGTCGGGGTCAGCACAGCCGGTCGCCTCATCTCCTCCTCCCACCTTGACTCGTGCCCCGTGTGACGTAGTCATGGGCAGGAATCTACAATCGGAGATGTGCGCCAGATTGGCTAACCTTGAGAAAATGGTTTCCGTAAGGCTCCGACTAAGAGAAAGCATTTGTCGCCGGCTCCGCTGGAGGATGACCTTGATGACGTTGATAATCTGGATTGGTCTGATTATTCCCCGCTAGAGGAAGGGGAGGCTTATGAGGCGTCAGATTCTTCGGACGATGAGCAGTCCTTTGCTGCTGAGGCCGAGTCTGCTGACCTGAGGACATCTGTGGATACTCCTCACGCTCTGGCTCTTATGTTGGAGGTCTTAAATATTTCTCCTCCTGAGGAAGTGTCACAGCAGAAGGACGAGTTGTTTGAGGAATCCAGGCTGCGCTTGGAGTTCCCTACACAACGGCATTTTGACAAGATCATTGATAAGGAATGGGACAGGCCGGCTCGGCTCCCTGGTATCCCTCAAGGGTGGGATAGAAAATATCCCTTCCCTTCGGAGGTAGTTAAGCGCTGGGCTTCCCCCCCCGAGGTCGATGCACCGGTTTTGGGGTTGTCCAATTCCTCGGTTTTAAATAGGCCTGATTGTTCCACCCTCAAAGATGGTGAGGATAAACGCATTGACCAGATGGCTTGTCATGGTTTCACTAGCGTCGGGTCAGCCATGCGGCCTGTGTGTGCTTCGGAACTGATGGTCTTGGCTGCCAGGTCTGTGGTCAGGGACCTTTTGACTTCTTCCGGGCTTCGGCCGGGGAGTAACGAATTCATTAGTCTAAAAACGTGAGTTGTTTTTATCCTTTGTGCTTACAGCCTTAGACGATACCTTGATGATGTGCGGAAGGACGTCGGCCCTACTGGTGACTATACGGCGGTCGGTGTGGCTGCGCCAGTGGGCGGCTGATTTTATGTCCAAAAAGTCGCTGACGGCTTTACCTTTTGTCGGTCTTCGGCTCTTTGGTGAGACATTGGACTCTGTCACCAAGGGTGGTAAGTTACCTCAGCGCAAGAAGCAACGTCGTCCCTTTCGGGGGGCGCCTGCATTTACCCCCTCCTTTCGTGGGGCCAGATCTGGCAGGGGTTCTGCCTTCCCCTCTTCCAGAGGAGATTCTGGGGGCAGGGGCAGGGGACGTGGCCGCTCTGGATACAGCTGGGGCTCTAAGCCCAAACCGGCGGCTAAGCCGGCCCAGCAATGAGGGGGCGCCCTCACCCATGCGGGTGGGGGGACGGCTGCGATACTTCTCCCAGCTCTGGGAGCAAGAGGTCTCGGACAGGTGGATACGGGAAGTGGTGTCTTCCGGCTACAAGCTAGAGTTCGAGCTCCGCCCCCCCTCCAGATTTCTCAGGTCTCGGATGCCTTCGGAGCCTCTGGCAGTGCAGGGGCTCCTGTTGGCAGTAGAGAATCTTCTGAATCTGGCCGTCATTTGCCCAGTGCCCCGGATCGGGGGGGGGGGGGTTTATTCCAATCTGTTCACTGTGCCCAAGAAGGACGGATCGGTCCGACCCATCTTGGATCTGAAGTTTCTCAAAAGGTTCATCCGGCCGCGGAAGTTCCGGATGGAAACGCTGCGCTCGGCTATCCACTCCCTTCGCCAGGGAGACTTTCTCACGTCCATAGACATCCAGGACGCTTACCTGCATGTTCCGATTTTTCCAGCGCACCAGAGGTTTCTCAGGTTCGTGGTGGAGGATCGGCATTTTCAGTTTGTGGCTCTGCCTTTCGGTCTCACCTCGGCTCCTCGGGTCTTCACCAAGGTGCTAGCAGGGGTGATGGCTCTGCTCAAGAGTTCAGGGTATCCGTGTTGTGCCCTATTTGGACGATCTCATGATCATGGCCTCTTCATTCAGCCAAGCGGAGTCGGACACCGGATTGGTGGTGTCCACGTTGGAGAGGTTCGGTTGGGTGATCAACTACCCCAAGTCGGCTCTGTCTCCGTCCAGAGTTCTGACCTTTCTGGGGATGTCTCTGGACACCTCGCAGGCCAAGGTCTTTCTGCCTCAGGCCAAGGTTCTTCTGATTCAGGAGTTAGTTCGGCTTCTCTTGTCGGCACCTCATCCGACCATCCGTTTAGGGATGAGGCTGGTGGGGCTCATGGTGGCCTCATTCGAGGCAGTTCCCTTTGCGCAGTTTCATACAAGGTCGCTTCAGCTTCATCTGTTGAGGGTTTGGGACAAGTCTCCACGATCGTTGGATCAACCCTTCCTGATGACCCCCCGAGTTCGTCGGTCCCTACGCTGGTGGTTGCGATCTGTCAATCTGTTGAAGGGCAGATCTTTTCTGGTTCCGTGTTGGGAAACAGTCACCACGGATGCCAGTCTGTCAGGTTGGGGGGGTGTTTGGAAGGACCTCCAGTTTCATGGCCTGTGGGGCCCGCAGGAGGCTCACGAACCCATCAATGTTCTGGAGTTGAGAGCCATCAGGCTGGTTCTGTTTCACTTGACTCATCAGTTGAGGGGCCTGCCAGTGCAGGTCCGGTCGGACAACAGGACGGCGGTGGCTTACATCAATCACCAAGGAGGGACTCGCAGCAGGAGTGCCCTCAGGGAAGTGTCCTTGATTCTGGACTGGGCAGAGACCCATGTCCCGTGTATCTCAGCAGTCTACATTCCGGGGGTGGAGAACACGGAAGCGGACTTGCTGAGCAGGGCCGCCTCTCGTCGGGGAGGAGTGGTCTCTCAGTCCCAAGGTGTTTCGTTCAATATGTCTCAGGTGGGGGGTCCCAGCGGTGGACCTCTTTGCCTCTCGTCACAATCACAAGCTCCCAGTCTTTGTGTCTCTCTCGCAGGATCCTCTGGCTCTGGCAGTGGATGCCATGTCTCTGAACTGGAGGGATCTGGGGTTCCTTTACCTGTTTCCCCCGTTCCCAATGCTAGCCAGAGTGGTGCGCAAACTGGCCTTGGAAGGCGCGTCGGCAATCCTAGTGGCCCCAAGGTGGCCAAGGCGAGTTTGGTTCGCAGATCTTGTAAGACTGGTAGAGGATCAGTTTGCCCTGCCTCTGCTACCGGACCTGCTAACCCAGGGTCAGCTACGCTATCCCAATTTACCATCGCTGGCTTTGACGGCATGGCTGCTGAAACCGCCATCTTGAAGGAAGAAGGTCTTTCTGACGCGGTGATTCAGACTCTTATCTGTGCCAGAAAGCGCTCTTCCTCTTCTGTTTACTACAGGACTTGGAGGGCCTATATTGATTGGTGTGAAAGTAGGTCTTTCTCTTGTCGAGAGTTCTCCATACCTAGAATTTTGGAGTTTCTTCAACATGGTCTAGATCTGGGGCTCCAGCTTAGTACATTGAAAGGGCAGGTTTCTGCCCTGGCGGTGTTCTTCCAAAGGTCCTTTGCACTTCATCCTTTGGTCAAGACCTTTTTCCAGGGTGTTACGCATGTTCGGCCTCCTAGGAAGCCTTTTGTTCCAGTTTGGGATTTGAACCTGGTTCTTTCTGCTCTCCAGGGCCCTCCTTTTGAGCCCTTGACTGAGGTAGATTTGTCTTCTCTTACGCAAAGGGTGGCCTTTTTGGTGGCGATCACTTCGGTTAGGCGTGTTTCTGAGTTTGTCCATTACAGCTCCGTACTTCGAGAAACATCAGGACAAGGTTGTCTTTCGTCTCAAGCAGATTTTCTTCCTAAAGTGGTCTCGGAGTTTCATCTGAATCAGGACATTGTTTTGCCTTCTCTATGCCCAAATCCTAGTGACGACAGGGAGAGGGCTTTGCATTCCTTGGATGTAGTTCGCGTTGTGGAACATTATCTGGAGGTTACGTCTTCCTTTCGTAAGACTGATGCTTTCTTTGTGGTGCCCTGCGGGCCTAGGAAAGGTTTGGCCCCTGCCAAATCTTCCATTAGTAAATGGATTCGTCAGGCTATCCTTGGGGCCTATTCTGCCAAGGGGAGGAGTCCCCCTTTTCGTGTTACTGCTCATTCTACTCGTGCGGTTGGGGCGTCCTGGGCTTTTCAGCACCAGGCCTCTGTTGAGCAAGTTTGTAAGGCCGCTACTTGGTCTTCTGTTCACACTTTTTCCAAGTTTTACAAGGTTGATGTTCGGGCTTCGGCGGATGCTGTTTTTGGCCGCAAAGTTCTGCAAGCTGTTGTGGTTTAAGTTTTACATTGTTGCCTTGTTTGGATCCCCGCCCTTGTTATGGACACTGCTGTTGGATGTCCCACATGTTATGGATTCTTGAAGCGGGGTGTGTGACATACTAAGAATAATACCATTTTGTGAATACTCACCTTGTAAAATGGTTATTATGAGTATGTCACACACCCCGCTTCAACCCGCCCTTTTGTATTCAGGATCCTCTTTATGGCGAACTTTGCGTGGTTGTTGTTTATTTTTGCCTCTTCCTGGTCCCTTACCTTACTGCTTCTGTATACTGGGTAATGAGTGGGAGGTCCCAGGTATTTATGGATCAGGGAGGGGCTTTCTTTTGCTATCATCTCTGCAGGAACGCCTCTTCAGGACGATATTACCCACATGTTATGGATTCTTGAAGCGGGGTGTGTGACATACTCATAATAACCATTTTACAAGGTGAGTATTCACAAAATGGTATTTTTTTCCTGGCTTTTGGACTAAGGACCATGCGCCCTCCGATCTGCGGGTGGACTTTTTCCCCCTCTCTTATCACCAGGGGCTTTACTATCTGCAGAAGAGGCTGGAGCAGGGCAATGGGCCATAGCAGGGGAAGGGGCTACAGGGGAAGATGGGCTATCAGCTTGCTCCGGTGCTGGCCGTGGGATGGTGGCCACAGGCTGTGGGGTTACATCTGTCTGATCTCTTATCTCAGTTGTCTCAGACCCTGGCCTTGTTACTATCTGCCCAGACATCAGAGCCTCCTCCTCTGTAACCTCACCTGATGCCTCCAGCTCCTCTGCAGTCTGGCTATAGAGGTTATGGAAGGCCTCCGAGCAGTCCTTATGGTAATGACCCATCTGACCACACAAGTTACACCGGACATTTGTGCACATGGCGCTGGTGTGACCAATCTCCCCGCACAGGTTACACTTCACTACAGTACACACTCCGGCCACATGACCGGCCTTCCCACACTTAAAGCACAAGCGTGGCTGACCGGCATAGAAACACACACCCCTCTTACGGCCAATAAAGAAGGAGTTGGGCAAATGTAAGGTAACATTACTGTGCTGTCTGAGCTTCAACAGCACCCTCCAGCCTCCCGTCCAGATCCCATCATCATCAAGACACTTTGTCAGGTCAGACACCATATCACAATGTCTCCTCAGCCATATGACAATATCCTGCGGGGGACGGACTCATTCCAGAACAAGATATTAACGCTCACAGTGCCCGGCTTTGATACCGGGATAAGGATAAACTGGTCCCATCCCTCAGCGCCCCTGAACTTTGTCACACTTGCCCAGAACCTGTCCAAGCTGGCCATGAGCTTGAAGCTTATATCATAGCCCTGCCTGTCCGGGAGGTTTATGACGGCCAAGATATCTGCGGGTGTGAACCCCATCTGGTTACACAGGAGCTCCCGGATCACATGTCTCCTGTCTGGCAGATCTTCCTTTACCCCCTTATTCTTAAATCTTACCACGTTCCTCCTCTTAAATGCCTGACCGGTGTAATGTAAGCCGGGGCTAAAAGATGGGGCACCGCGGCTCCAGGCATTTTGAGGAGGAGCGTGGCCAGATGCATTGCCAGTAATATCACTGCGGGGTCTGGATTGCGGGGGACCCGCTACCTGTGGTCGGTCACCTGTGGGAGGAAAAACATTATTAGTGAATGCAGACAATTCAGTCCCATTACTATCAGGAACCGCAGGTTGTTCATTGTCCCAAACAGATTGCAATGCATTGGGACTTGCTTGCTTGTTTCCTCGATTGGGGGACAGTTCAGAGGTGTCACTATGTCCCGGCTGTGACCCCAGGGTTGCAATTTGGGGGGTCTCTCCAACTTCCATAGTGTCACTGGCTACATCACATCCATTCTCAGGCTGGGGGAGGGCGCCTTGTGAAACACAGAGTCCATTACTATTCAGGGATTGCTCACTGCTGCCCCCTGGGGGTGGTTGGCTTACTTGGTTGGCATGATGAAAAGGGGCAGAATCTTGTAGCACTGGGGTCCTGTACAGCAGCTCCTGTGAGGATATCTCCTGCTCTGATGGTGAGGGGGGAACTGAGCTGGGTTCAGGTATCCGTCTGTGTTTTAGGAGCTTCTGAGACTCCTCAAACCGATCCAGGTTCTTGTATCTCTCTGCCATGGGCCCCATTTGTTTCTCAAGTGTCTCAATGTCTCTATCAATTGCAGCAAGCTGTGTGCGGCAAGTCTCTAACATGTCATCATAGAAGGCTGCGGTCTGGGGGTTTGCTGTCTTTTGTTCATTCATTTCCTCTATTTCCCCTTGTATCTCTGTCCTGGATGCTCTTAAGCTGTTCATTTTATTGACTAAATCTGGAATTTTGTCTGCAAGCTGCAGTTCTGGTGCGCGCTCTGTCTCTTTAAGACTTGCATTGCGCCTTGGCTTTCCTGCTGGGTCTTTGAATGTCTCTGCTGCCTCAGTCCTGGGAGACTTGTGGCCATTTGCCCCCAGCTCAGCATTTGCATTGTCTGATAACTTCCCAGATTTATGACTAGTGGCAGATTTAGCAGATTTCCCCCCAGTTATGGGGTCACCGGTGGCCGGCTGGGTCTTGGATCGCAGGGCTCGGGACTCTCGGCTCACACACACATTCTGCTGCAGGTTTTCCTGCATTGTCAGTCTTTCCAAAGATGTCCTCCTCAGCTTGTGCTGCTTCCCACTGCCGGCCTGAGCTGGCTGCTGAGTGTCCATCACAACAGGTTGTTGGATCTCCCTGCCTGGATCAGCACAGTCACTTTGCTGGGGCTGCCGCCCTCCCTCCATTACATGCTGCACACAGACACTGCTACACGGCCCATCATTATTATCCACCACTTCCTTTCCAGCTTCACTTACTTTACTGTAACTTTCTTCCATAAAGAATCTTCCACCTTCATTGTAATCCACCGCGGTCAGCCGGTCAGCAGCATATTCAGTAGCCAGAGGGTCTCTAACATGGACTCCAGATTCAGACCCAGAAGCCTGGAGCTCACCTGGGGAGCGACCCCACCCAAGGCAGCCAGGCCCTGGGCTAGAGCCAGACATTCACAGCACCTGCAGAGCTCACTCACACACCTCCTCCCACCTTAACCATCTATTAGGGTATGAGGGAGGATACAGGAGGAGAAGAGCTTACACTCTATTAGGGTATAAGGGAGGATACAGAAGGAGAAGAGCTTACAATCTATTAGGGTATAAGGGAGGATACAGGAGGAGAAGAGCTTACACTCTATTAGGGTATAAGGGAGGATACAGGAGGAGAAGAGCTTACACTCTATTAGGGTATAAGGGAGGATACAGAAGGAGAAGAGCTTACACTCTATTAGGGTATAAGGGAGGATACAGGAGGAGAAGAGCTTACACTCTATTAGGGTATAAGGGAGGATACAGGAGGGGAAGAGCTTACACTCTATTAGGGTATAAGGGAGGATACAGAAGGAGAAGAGCTTACACTCTATTAGGGTATAAGGGAGGATACAGGAGGAGAAGAGCTTACACTCTATTAGGGTATAAGGGAGGATACAGGAAGAGAAGAGCTTACACTCTATTAGGGTATAAGGGAGGATACAGGAGGGGAAGAGCTTACACTCTATTAGGGTATAAGGGAGGATACAGGAAGAGAAGAGCTTACACTCTATTAGGGTATAAGGGAGGATACAGGAAGAGAAGAGCTTACACTCTATTAGGGTATAAGGGAGGATACAGGAAGAGAAGAGCTTACACTCTATTAGGGTATGCGGGAGGATACAGGAGGGGGAGGGGCTTGCACATACCTGGCTTGCACTCTGCTCCTGCACACCTCTCTGGATCTTGGTGATGAGGTTGCTGAGCCGGTAGTCGGGGGCGAGCTGGTACGGGGAGCACTGGGTGCGACACTCAGGGCACAGGTACCCCTCGGATGAGGGGGCGGTCCAGTGGGTGGTGATGCAGGAGGTGCAGAAGGTGTGGCCACAGGTGATGGAGACCGGATCCCGCAGGTCGTCCAGGCAGATGGAACAAGTGATGTCCTCCATGAGTGATTGGAAAGCTACGCTGTCTTCTGGTTGAGGCGTAGCGTCATTTCTATGTTCAAACACAAGAGGGCGATATTGAGCATACACACATTATACCCTAATAGAGTGTAAGCTCTTCTCCTCCTGTATCCCCCCTTATACCCTAATAGAGTGTAAGCTCTTCTCCTTCTGTATCCTCCCTTATACCCTAATAGAGTGTAAGCTATTCTCCTTCTGTATCCTCCCTTATACCCTAATAGAGTGTAAGCTCTTCTCCTCCTGTATCCTCCCTTATACCCTAATAGAGTGTAAGCTCTTCTCCTTCTGTATCCTCCCTTATACCCTAATAGAGTGTAAGCTCTTCTCCTTCTGTATCATCCCTTATACCCTAATAGATTGTAAGCTCTTCTCCTTCTGTATCCTCCCTTATACCCTAATAGAGTGTAAGCTCTTCTCCTTCTGTATCATCCCTTATACACTATGCGGCCGCTCTCGCTCCTCATTGTGAACAGAGGCATTTGCCAAACACACAGCTCCGATTGGACGAGGGCCAACACATGTGCCAGACAGTGGAAATGTGAGAATATACCAGTGACCTGGGGGTTTCACACAGCGGGGCATCCCTGATCGGGGCACCCCTGAAGGACCAGAATTTATGTGTGTAGAGTCGTGCAGCAGATCCTTGTCCCTTGAGGGTTACACTGGCGTGCCTCTTTAGAGTGGACCAAAACCCAGGATTTTGACTATCCTGGGTTTTGGTCCACTCCCCCGGTGCCACACTGTGTGAAACCCCCCCCTGATTACCGCAGCCAACACTGGGCGTTTAAGCTCAGAGGCTACGAGCACGCTGGCGGCCGCATCTCGCACTTCTCTCAGGGAGCGCTGGTACAGGCACGCTCCCTGCTACAGAGATAGCAGAGATGCGTCTCGCGCATGTGCCATTAGACCGGGATTCAGGTAAGTGCAGCGGGCGTCCTGGGGGGTTTCACACAGTGGGGCATCCCGATTTTGGATGCCCCGGGGGGGGGGGGAATGGATCGGTCTGGGAATCTATAGATTCCCGGGCCGATCCAGCTGGGTTTTGGTCCACTTTAAAGTATAAAAAATCCCAGGATTCTGACTATCTCCGAATCGGGATGCCCCAATGTGTAACCCCCCCCAAAGCGGCCAATACAAACTCACCTCTTCTCAGTCCAAGGCCGGGCTCTCGACCAATCAGAGCCATTTGCTGTGACTATGTCATTTGGAAAGTGGCTCTTCAATGGTGGGAGAAAGCGGCTGCATCCCAGCGGCACACGCGCTCCCGCCCTATCAGAAAGGCGCAATGCCCAGGGGATGCGGCCGCTCTCGCTCTTCATTTGACCAATGACACAGCTCTGATTGGACGAAGGCCCGCACATGCCCCGTTGGACAGTGGAAAAGTGAGTATATACCAGCGACCTGGGGGGTTTCACACAGCGGGGCATCCCAAGGACCAGAACTCATGAGTGCAGAGGTGTGCAGCAGATTTCTATCCCTTGAGGGTTACACTGATGTGCCTCTTTAAAGCAGAACAAATCTCAGGATTTTGACTATCCCCGAATCGGGATGCCCCGCTGTGTAACCCCCCCTCCCCCCAGAGCGGCCAATACAAACTCACCTCTTCCAGGTCCAAGGGCAGGCTCTCGTCCAATCAGATGCATTTGCTGTGACTATGTCATATGGAAAACGGCTCTGATAGACTTCAAAGGGGGATCGGGAAAGCAGCTGCATCCCCAGCAGCACACACGCTTCCGCTCCCAGCCTATCGGAATTGAGCAACACCCGGGGGGATGTGGCTGCTCTTGCTCCTAATTGTAAACAGAGGCATTTGCCAAACACACAGCTCTGATTGGACGAGGGCTCGCACATGCGCCGTTGGACAGTGGACACGTGAGTGAATACCGGTGATCTGGGGGGTTTCATACAGCAGGGCAATGACCAGAACCCATAAAGGCAGAGCTGTGCAGCAGATTCCTGTCCCTGTTGGCAGCTGTCTCGCACCACAGAGTGAGGAAGGTCCCACAGGAAGCCCTGGAAGTGAGTTTAGGCCCGCCCGGGTGACACACAGCTCAGGGGTCTCGCCTGATTGGCTGCTCGGGGGGAGCTCGCTCTCTCCGGGGTCTCCTCTTGGCTCTCTTCCTCGGGGGGTCGTGTCTAGGCCCCGGCGGCGGCTGCTGCTGCTGGTGGCTGTTCCCAGGCCTGTCCGCCCCCCTCCGCGCCTCCATGTCTCTCCAGTGTCAAAGGCCTGTCATGTTTATCTGTCAGTTGCTTCCGGCTGTGACGTAATCTGACTGCCCCGCCCCCCTCTCCATCTCGGTCACTGGCTGCCCCGCCCCCACTCCATCTCGGTCACTGGCTGCCCCGCCCCCTCTCCATCTCGGTCACTGGCTGCCCCGCCCCCTCTCCATCTCGGTCACTGGCTGCCCCGCCCCCACTCCATCTCGGTCACTGGCTGCCCCGCCCCCTCTCCATCTCGGTCACTGGCTGCCCCGCCCCCTCTCCATCTTGGTCACTGGCTGCCCCGCCCCCTCTCCATCTCGGTCACTGGCTGCCCCGCCCCCTCTCCATCTCGGTCACTGGCTGCCCCGCCACGCGCTCGCTGTCCTCCTGCGCCCTCTGCTGGTCGCTGCTGGTACCGAGGGTTGCTATGGAAACCGTAAATCAAGTTACGCTTATATACAGAGCCCCATACTATATTAAAGCGGACCTTCACCCTGAATAAGAGCCTATCTTATATATTTCCCACACCCTGTACATACAAATTGCCCACATTAATCCGGACCTTCACTCTGAATAAGAGCCTATCTTATATGTTTCCCACACCCTGTACATACAGATTGCCCACATTAATCCGGACCTTCACCCTGAATAAGAGCCTATCTTATATGTTTCCCACACCCTGTACATACAGATTGCCCACATTAATCTGGACCTTCACTCTGAATAAGAGCCTATAAGAGCCAGGGGGGAACATACAAGATAGACTCTTATTCAGGGTGAGGGTCTGCTCTAAAGAATTCTAGTTCAAGCTTTAGCATTAAAGTGGACCAAAACCCACGCTGACCACGCGGGAATCTTACCCCCCGGGGCATCCAAAATAGGAATGCCTGCTGTGTGAAACCCCCCCAGGTCGCCCCATACACTTACCTTGTTTCCCGGTCCAATGGCGCATGTGCGACCCGCATCCCCGCTATCCCTCTAGCAGACGCGTGCCTGTGCCGGGCGTTTGTGATTGGCCGGCACACTCCCTGTTAGAGGGAAGCGGGGGATGCGGCCGTCAGCGCGCTCAGAGCCGCTCGGCTTAGACAGCATGATGTCAGCGGATCCGAGCGCGCTGATTGGACGAGCGGCCGCACATGCGCTGTTAGGACTAGGAAGAGGTGAATTGTGCTCGGCGATCTGGGGGCTTTCACACAGCGGGACGTCCCCGATCGGGGAGGACCATAACCAAGGATAGTCAAAATAATGGGCTTTGGTCCACTTTAATCTCATCAACTATATTCATATGTTTAGCAAGTGTAAGTGACCAATAGCAAATGAGAATATCAAACAGTTTCACATTAATATTACATGCCTCCCAGGTGTCCCTGATTTAGAAGGACTGTCCCTCTTTTGAGTCCATGTCCCCCTGTCCCTCGTTGTTCTCATTTGTCCCTCTTTGAGGTGTAACATGCAGATCTGCAGCAATAAATGATTCATTTGTCTATTCAAAGTGTTTCTATTGTTGTAACTGTTACAATGTATCTCCTATCCATCCCTCAATGGGGGGCGTGGCTTCATCAATCCCTCAACCAGGGGGCGTGGCTTCATCAATTCCCCAATAAGGAGGTGTGGCTTAATCCATCCATCAATGAGTGGGGGTGGCTTCATCCATCCCCCAATGAGGGGTGTGGCTTCATTTACATATTGTTCCTCTTTGAGGTGTAACATGCAGATCTGCAGCAAAAAAAAAAATCATTTCCTATTCAAAGTGTTTCTATTGTTGTAACTGTTACATTCTATCTTCTATTCATCAATCCCTCAACCAGGGGGCGTGGCTTAATCCATCCCCCCAATGAGGAGGTGTGGCTTAAGCCATCCATTAATGAAGGGGCGTGGCTTCATCTATCCCCCAATGAGGGGGCGTGGCTTCATTTACATATCATCCCTCTTTGAGGTGTAACATGCAGATCTGCAGCAATAAATGATTCATTTCCCTATTCAAAGTGTTTCTATTGTTGTAACTGTTACAATGTATCTCCTATCCATCCCTCAATGAAGGGGGCGTGGCTTCATCCATCACTCAATGAGGGGGCGTGGCTTCATCCATCCCCCAATGAGGGGTGTGGCTTAATCTAGCAATTGTCCCTCTTTGAGGTGTAACATGCAGATCTGCAGCAATAAATGATTAATTTCCTATTCAAAGTGTTTCTATTGTTGTAGCTGTTACAATGTATCTACTATCCATCCCTCAATGAAGGGGGCGTGGCTTCATCCATCCCTCAATGAGGGGGCGTGGCTTCACCCATCCCTCAATGAGGGGGCGTGGCTTAATATAACAAATGTCCTTGATTCGCTCGCCTTAGACAAAGGGGCGAGAGCAGATCCAAGCGCGCTGATTGGACGAGCGGCCGCGCATGCGCCATAGGATTGGGAAGAGGCGAGTTTGTTCGGACGACCTGGGAGGTTTAACGCAAAGCTGTGAGAAAACCCCCCAGGTCGCTTGGAAACTCACCTTCCAGGGCCGCCGATCCGTGGGTTTTGGTCCACTTTAAATCGGACCTTCAGCATAATTTAATGAATAACCCAAACAATCTTTATGTACAGGGTGGGGGAAACTATATAATCAGGATCATGGGAATCATTAATCAAGGTAAAGGGCCAGTTTAAAGTGGAGCAAAACCAAGGATTATGACTATCCTGCCATTGATCAGGGGGTGCCCCAATGTGGGAAACCCCCCGGGTCGCCCGAACAAACTCACCTCTTCCCGGTCCTAGACTACAGCGCATGAGCGGCATCTTGTCCAATCAACGCGCTGGCTTCCCTCTAACAAGGAGCGCGCCCGCGCCGGCCACTCACGAATGCCTGGTGCGGGTACGAGCCCTGTTAGAGGGATAGTGGGGATGTTGGACCGGTGACTTTATGAGCGACCTGGGTGGTCGATTTGGACCGATTTTGGATGCCCCGGAGGGGGTGGGGAATCATTCTATAACATTCCCGGGCCGATTTCCATGGGTTTTGGTCCACTTTAAAGGCCGACCAAGCCTGGTGTGTACATCTTCCCTGATCTGTGATTGGTCGCCAGCACGTCTCAATATGTGGATTTGAACAGCTGGTTGTGTTAGTGTTTATAATAATATTGATGGGGACACAATTGTATCAGTTTTATTAATAATATCCTCATTGGTTGCAGTTACTCGTCACACATGTGACAATGCGCAGTGCAGCAAGCTGACCAGCAGAGGGAGTGCCAGTCATCATCATCATCATTATTAATCATACAGTAAGCACCAGGGCTGATCTTAATTAATAATTGATCAGGACATGATCGGGATTATTGATCGATTGCATGTTACAGCGAGACATTTGTGCGGGGTTCAGGGGCGGCACGCAATCATCATCTGGCTGCTCTTCAGCGGATTCTTGTACCCGGTCCACGTGGCCCACACTATGCCGGCGCCGTAATCCTCAGTGGGGCCCGGCATGAATTTTCCGTTGAGGTTGGACTTGTGACATTTCTTGAACCAGAACCCTCCGCCGTATTTCTCTGCGCAGTTGAAGGTCTCCTCGTCCCGGTCGTGGTCGTAGGTGGAGAACTTCATGCCGTTCTGAGTGTCCAGAGAATCTCCTGAAGGAAACAGCGGAAGACCTCTCAGCTACAACAACCGGGGAATCACAACACGCTATTCCCAATATGGCCGCCATCGCACCTACCGCTGTGCCTGTCATGGCCGCTTAGGGGAATCACAACACACTATTCCCAATATGGCCGCCATCGCACCTACCGCTGTGCCTGTCATGGCCGCTCAGGGGAATCAAAACACTCTATTCCCAATATGGCCGCCATCGCACCTACCGCTGTGCCTGTCATGGCCGCTCAGGGGAATCACAACACTCTATTCCCAATATGGCCGCCATCGCGCCTACCGCTGTGCCTGTCATGTCCGCTCAGGGGAATCACAACAATCTATTCCCAATATGGCCGCCATCGCGTCTACCGCTGTGCCTGTCATGTCCGCTCAGGGGAATCACAACACTCTATTCCCAATATGGCCGCCATCGCACCTACCGCTGTGCCTGTCATGGCCGCTCAGGGGAATCACAACACTCTATTCCCAATATGGCCGCCATCGCGCCTACCGCTGTGCCTGTCATGTCCGCTCAGGGGAATCACAACACTCTATTCCCAATATGGCCGCCATCGCGCCTACCGCTGTGCCTGTCATGTCCGCTCAGGGGAATCACAACACTCTATTCCCAATATGGCCGCCATCACGCCTACCGCTGTGCCTGTCATGGCTGCTCAGGGGAATCACAACACTCTATTCCCAATATGGCCGCCATCGCACCTACCGCTGTGCCTGTCATGGCCGCTCAGGGGAATCACAACACTCTATTCCCAATATGGCCGCCATCGCGCCTACCGCTGTGCCTGTCATGTCCGCTCAGGGGAATCACAACACTCTATTCCCAATATGGCCGCCATCGCGCCTACCGCTGTGCCTGTCATGGCTGCTCAGGGGAATCACAACACTCTATTCCCAATATGGCCGCCATCACGCCTACCGCTGTGCCTGTCATGGCTGCTCAGGGGAATCACAACACTCTATTCCCAATATGGCCGCCATCACGCCTACCGCTGTGCCTGTCATGGCCAC
Organism: Gastrophryne carolinensis; assembly: GCA_027917425.1. Lineage (NCBI taxonomy): Eukaryota > Metazoa > Chordata > Amphibia > Anura > Microhylidae > Gastrophryne > Gastrophryne carolinensis. Next base: position 11,587,188 of record CM051240.1, on the reverse strand, counting down.
TCAGGGGAATCACAACACTCTATTCCCAATATGGCCGCCATCACGCCTACCGCTGTGCCTGTCATGGCTGCTTAGGGGAATCACAACACTCTATTCCCAATATGGCCGCCATCGCGCCTACCGCTGTGCCTGTCATGGCTGCTCAGGGGAATCACAACACACTATTCCCAATATGGCCGCCATCGCGTCTACCTCTCTTCCTGTCATGGCCGCTCAGGGGAATCACAACACTCTATTCCCAATATGGCCGCCATCGCGCTTACCGCTGTTCCTGTCATGGCCGCTCAGGGGAATCACAACACTCTATTCCCAATATGGCCGCCATCGCATCTACCGCTGTGCCTGTCATGTCCGCTCAGGGGAATCACAACACTCTATTCCCAATATGGCCGCCATCGCGCTTACCGCTGTGCCTGTCATGTCCGCTCAGGGGAATCACAACACTCTATTCCCAATATGGCCGCCATCGCGCCTACCGCTGTGCCTGTCATGGCCGCTCAAGCCCAATGCTTCTATCTGTTGACCCAGCTTCTTGCTATTGGTCACCACCAGCTTGATTTTGATTATCCTGGGTTTTGGTTCTTTCCCCCAATCGGTGGGATGCCCCGCTGTGTGAAACCCCCCAGATCACTGAGCGCAACCCACCTCTTCGCGGTCCTACGGCACATGCGCAGCCGCTCGTCCAATCAGCGAGCTTGGAGCGTCATCGTCTAAGCCTTCGTCTAAGGCCATTGGCTCTGAGTGCGCTGGCGGTCGCATCCCCCGCTTCTCTCTAACAGGGAGCGTGCCCGCGCCAGCCATTCACAAATGCCTGGTGCAAGCACGTGCCCAGCTAGAGGAATAGAAGAGATGCAGCCGCGGCCCGCACATGTGCCATTGGACCGGGAAGCAGGATAAATGTATTGGGCGGGGATGGAATCGATCGGCCTGGGAATCTTATAGATTCCCCTGATCATCCACCTATGTGACCCACCTATGTCTTTGGACAACCAACCAAAGCAACATCCACCACATCCAGCCATCCCTTACTCATCTATCCACTAACCTGCCCAGCCTCCATCCCTCCATCCCTCCATCTATCAACTGACTCTCCTATACTTTCACCTATCCATCAGTCATCTTTCCATCCAGCTATTTATCCACCTATGTGTCTGGACAACCAACCAAAGCAACATCTTCCACCAACCATCCAACCATCCATTACTCATCCATCCACTAACCTGCCCGGTATTCACCATCTATCTATCTATCTATCTATCTATCTCCTGACTCTTATGCTTCCACCTATCCATCAGTCATCTCTGCAGTCATCTGTCCATCCAGCTATTCAGTGATAAAATCCATGTGTTTAGCCAACCAACCAAAACTCAGCATCCATCCATTTTGGCTTCTTCATGCTTCCACTCATCCGCCTATCATCCGCCTATGCACCCAGATATTTATTCACCTATGTGTCTGGACAACCAACCAAAGCAACACCTTCCACCACCACAGCCAACCATCCATTACTTATCCACCCACTAACCTTCCCAGCCTCCATCCCTCCATCCATCTATCAACTGACTCTTATACTTCCACCCATCCATCAGTCATCTCCCCGGTCATCTGTCCATCCAGCTATTCAGTGATAAAATCTATGTGTTTAGCCAACCAACCAACCAAAACTCCAGCATCCATACATCAATTTAGCCATTGGCTTCTCTATTCTTCCACCTATCCATCAGTCATCTCCCCAGTCATCTGTCCATCCAGATATTTATCCACCGATGTGTCTGGACAACCAACCAAAACTCCAGCAACCATACATCTATGTAACTATTGGCTTCTCCATACCTCCACTCTTCCACCTATCATTCATCCATCAGCCATCTATGCACCCAGATATTTATCCACCTATATGTCTGGACAACCAACCAAAGCAACACCTTCCACTACCACATCCAACCATCCATTACACATCCTTATCTCATCTCTTATACTTCCAGTTATCCGTCAGTCATCTCCCCTGTCATCTGTCCATCCAGCTATTCAATCATAAAATCCATGTCTTTAGCCAATCAACCAAAACTCCAGGATCCATCCATTTTGGCTTCTTCATGTTTCCACTCATCCACCTATCATTCATCTCTCATCCATCTATGCACCCAGATATTTATCCACCTATGTGTCTGGACAACCAACCAGAGCGAAACCTTCCACCACCACATCCAACCTTCCAATACTCATCCATCCACTAACCTGCCCAGCATCCACCCTCCATCCATCTATCAACTGACTCTCTTATACTTCCACTTATCCTTCAGTCATCTCTCCAGTCATCTGTCCATCCAGCTATTCAGTGATAAAATCCACGTGTTTAGCCAACCAACCAAGCAAAACTCCAGCATCCATACATCCATTTAATTATTGGCTTCTCCATACCTCCACTCATCCACCTATCCACCTATGTGTCTGGACAACCAACCAAAGCAACACCACCACAGCCAACCATCCATTACTCATCCATCCACTAAACTGCCAACCAACCAACCACTCCTCCATCCATCCATCAACAGGCTTCCACCCATCCATCCATTGCTTATTCATCCATCAACCCACCTGTCCTTTTCTCCAATGCTCTGTGCATGCCTGGACAATTAAATGTGTGAGAGACTCTGTGACGGCCATCGGGGAATTTTGGAAGCATTGTGAAACCCAGTTTTCCCTATTGGAAGAGAGGATTTACTGTCTGGTGAACATAATTACATTTTGGACCACCCCGGGCCGCCATTTTGAGAGTTTACCCTGTACAAAGTCACTGAGCCTATTCAAATTGTGAGTGGACATCACATGATACTTGATTTTACATCACTTAGCCTGAATTTGTGCATATTTGAGAAGGCATGGAAATCAATACAAGGAAGCTGAATAACCCCCAAGTACGATTAGTGCAAGTAAATGGCGCTGAGGAAGCCGAATGGAGGGGAAACTAGTACGCCAGTACTCAATTATGTGGAAATTTACTGTATTGTAGCAATGGAATATATGCGAATGGTGTGTTTTGTACTTTTTATACTGTTTATGAAGTTGTCTGTACTTTCTGGAGGAATTCTATATTCCCATGGTTGTACTTTAAAAATAAAACGTCAAAAGACATTTTTTAACCAGACTATAGGACTTGTTGTATATATGTAGCAAGGTCATAGTCCCTTAGGCTGTTGTATGTTGTTTTGGGAGTGTCTACACTCAATATTTTTTGGTTACTTTCCTCCAGCACCCATACATCCATCTAGCCAGTGGTTTCCCCATGTTTCCACCCATTAATCCATCCATCCAGCTATTCATGCATCTAACCATGTGTCCAGCCAACCAGCCAAAGCAACACCTTCCATCAAGACACTCAGAAACATAGAAACATAGAAAGTTGACGGCAGAAGGATACCATACGGTCCTTGTAGTCTCTGCCCTTATGTATATACTGCATGTTCTCTGTATCTTATGCGTGTACTGTATGTTCTCTGTATCTTATGTATATACTGTATGTTCTCTGTATCTTATGTATATACTGTATGTTCTCTGTATCTTATGTGTATACTGTATGTTCTCTGTATCTTATGTATATACTGTATGTTCTCTGTATCTTATGTGTATACTGTATGTTCTCTGTATCTTATGTATATACTGTATGTTCTCTGTATCTTATGTATATACTGTATGTTCTCTGTATCTTATGTGTATACTGTATGTTCTCTGTATCTTATGTGTATACTGTATGCTCTCTGTATCTTATGTGTATACTGTATGTTCTCTGTATCTTATGTATATACTGTATGTTCTCTGTATCTTATGTGTATACTGTATGTTCTCTGTATCTTATGTGTATACTGTATGTTCTCTATATCTTATGTATATACTGTATGTTCTCTGTATCCTATGTGTATACTGTATGCTCTCTGTATCTTATGTGTATACTGTATGTTCTCTGTATCTTATGTGTATACTGTATGTTCCCTGTATCTTATGTATATACTGTATGTTCTCTGTATCTTATATGTATACTGTATGTTCTCTGTATCTTATGTGTATACTGTATGCTCTCTGTATCCTATGTGTATACTGTATGCTCTCTGTATCTTATGTGTATACTGTATGTTCTCTGTATCATATGTGTATACTGTATGTTCTCTGTATCTTATGTATATACTGTATGCCCTCTGTATCTTATGTATATACTGTATGGTCTCTGTATCTTATGTATATACTGTATGTTCTCTTTATCTTATGTGTATACTGTATGTTCTCTGTATCTTATGTATATACTGTATGTTCTCTTTATCTTATGTGTATACTGCATGTTCTCTGTATCTTAGGTGTGTACTGTATGTTCTCTGTATCTTATGTATATACTGTATGTTCTCTGTATCTTATGTATATACTGTATGTTCTCTGTATCTTATGTATATACTGTATGTTCTCTGTATCTTATGTGTATACTGTATGTTCTCTGTATCTTATGTATATACTGTATGTTCTCTGTATCTTATGTGTATACTGTATGTTCTCTGTATCTTATGTATATACTGTATGTTCTCTGTATCTTATGTGTATACTGTATGTTCTCTGTATCTTATGTGTATACTGTATGTTCTCTGTATCTTATGTATATACTGTATGTTCTCTGTATCTTATGTGTATACTGTATGTTCTCTGTATCTTATGTGTATACTGTATGTTCTCTATATCTTATGTATATACTGTATGTTCTCTGTATCTTATGTGTATACTGTATGTTCTCTGTATCTTATATGTATACTGTATGTTCCCTGTATCTTATGTATATACTGTATGTTCTCTGTATCTTATATGTATACTGTATGTTCTCTGTATCCTATGTGTATACTGTATGTTCTCTGTATCCTATGTGTATACTGTATGTTCTCTGTATCTTATGTGTATACTGTATGCTCTCTGTATCATATGTATATACTGTATGCTCTCTGTATCTTATGTGTATACTGTATGTTCTCTGTATCTTATGTGTATACTGTATGTTCTCTATATCTTATGTATATACTGTATGTTCTCTGTATCCTATGTGTATACTGTATGCTCTCTGTATCTTATGTGTATACTGTATGTTCTCTGTATCTTATGTGTATACTGTATGTTCTCTGTATCTTATGTGTATACTGTATGCTCTCTGTATCTTATGTGTATACTGTATGTTCTCTGTATCTTATGTATATACTGTATGTTCTCTGTATCTTATGTGTATACTGTATGTTCTCTGTATCTTATGTGTATACTGTATGTTCTCTATATCTTATGTATATACTGTATGTTCTCTGTATCCTATGTGTATACTGTATGCTCTCTGTATCTTATGTGTATACTGTATGTTCTCTGTATCTTATGTGTATACTGTATGTTCTCTGTATCTTATGTATATACTGTATGTTCTCTGTATCTTATATGTATACTGTATGTTCTCTGTATCCTATGTGTATACTGTATGCTCTCTGTATCTTATGTGTATACTGTATGCTCTCTGTATCTTATGTGTATACTGTATGTTCTCTGTATCTTATGTGTATACTGTATGTTCCCTGTATCTTATGTATATACTGTATGTTCTCTGTATCTTATATGTATACTGTATGTTCTCTGTATCCTATGTGTATACTGTATGCTCTCTGTATCTTATGTGTATACTGTATGCTCTCTGTATCTTATATGTATACTGTATGTTCTCTGTATCTTATGTGTATACTGTATGTTCCCTGTATCTTATGTATATACTGTATGTTCTCTGTATCTTATATGTATACTGTATGTTCTCTGTATCTTATGTGTATACTGTATGTTCTCTGTATCTTATGTGTATACTGTATGTTCTCCGTATCTTATGTATATACTGTATGGTCTCTGTATCTTATGTATATACTGTATGTTCTCTGTATCTTATGTGTATACTGTATGTTCTCTGTACCTTATGTGTATACTGTATGTTCTCTGTATCTTATGTATATACTGTATGCCCTCTGTATCTTATGTGTATACTGTATGCTCTCTGTATCTTATGTATATACTGTATGGTCTCTGTATCTTATGTATATACTGTATGTTCTCTGTATCTTATGTGTATACTGTATGCTCTCTGTATCTTATGTGTATACTGTATGTTCTCTGTATCTTATGTATATATTGTATGTTCTCTGTATCTTATGTGTATACTGTATGTTCTCTTTATCTTATGTGTATACTGTATGTTCTCTGTATCATATGTGTATACTGTATGTTCTCTGTATCTTATGTATATACTGTATGCCCTCTGTATCTTATGTGTATACTGTATGTTCTCTGTATCTTATGTATATACCGTATGTTCTCTTTATCTTATGTGTATACTGTATGTTCTCTGTATATTATGTGTATACTGTATGCCCTCTGTATCTTATGTGTATACTGTATGTTCTCTGTATCTTATGTGTATACTGTATGTTCTCTGTATCTTATGTGTATACTGTATGTTCTCTGTATCTTATGTATATATTGTATGTTCTCTTTATCTTATGTGTATACTGTATGTTCTCTGTATCTTATGTATATACCGTATGTTCTCTTTATCTTATGTATATATTGTATGTTCTCTGTATCTTATGTGTATACTGCATGTTCTCTGTATCTTATGTATATACCGCATGTTCTCTGTATCTTATGTGTATACTGTATGTTCTCTGTATCTTATGTGTATACTGTATGTTATCTGTATCTTATGTGTATACTGTATGCCCTCTGTATCTTATGTGTATACTGTATGTTCTCTGTATCTTATGTATATACCGTATGTTCTCTTTATCTTATGTGTATACTGTATGTTCTCTGTATATTATGTGTATACTGTATGTTCTCTGTATCTTATGTATATACTGTATGTTCTCTGTATCTTATGTGTATACTGTATGTTCTCTGTATCTTATGTGTATACTGTATGCTCTCTGTATCTTATGTGTATACTGTATGTTCTCTGTATCTTATGTATATACTGTATGTTCTCTGTATCTTATGTGTATACTGTATGTTCTCTGTATCTTATGTGTATACTGTATGTTCTCTATATCTTATGTATATACTGTATGTTCTCTGTATCCTATGTGTATACTGTATGCTCTCTGTATCTTATGTGTATACTGTATGTTCTCTGTATCTTATGTGTATACTGTATGTTCCCTGTATCTTATGTATATACTGTATGTTCTCTGTATCTTATATGTATACTGTATGTTCTCTGTATCTTATGTGTATACTGTATGCTCTCTGTATCCTATGTGTATACTGTATGCTCTCTGTATCTTATGTGTATACTGTATGTTCTCTGTATCATATGTGTATACTGTATGTTCTCTGTATCTTATGTATATACTGTATGCCCTCTGTATCTTATGTGTATACTGTATGCTCTCTGTATCTTATGTATATACTGTATGGTCTCTGTATCTTATGTATATACTGTATGTTCTCTGTATCTTATGTATATACTGTATGTTCTCTGTATCTTAGGTGTGTACTGTATGTTCTCTGTATCTTATGTATATACTGTATGTTCTCTGTATCTTATGTATATACTGTATGTTCTCTGTATCTTAGGTGTGTACTGTATGTTCTCTGTATCTTATGTATATACTGTATGCTCTCTGTATCTTATGTGTATACTGTATGTTCTCTGTATCATATGTGTATACTGTATGTTCTCTGTATCTTATGTATATACTGTATGCCCTCTGTATCTTATGTGTATACTGTATGCTCTCTGTATCTTATGTATATACTGTATGGTCTCTGTATCTTATGTATATACTGTATGTTCTCTGTATCTTATGTATATACTGTATGTTCTCTGTATCTTAGGTGTGTACTGTATGTTCTCTGTATCTTATGTATATACTGCATGTTCTCTGTATCTTAGGTGTGTACTGTATGTTCTCTGTATCTTATGTATATACTGTATGTTCTCTGTATCTTATGTATATACTGTATGTTCTCTGTATCTTATGTATATACTGTATGTTCTCTGTATCTTATGTGTATACTGTATGTTCTCTGTATCTTATGTATATACTGTATGTTCTCTGTATCTTATGTGTATACTGTATGTTCTCTGTATCTTATGTATATACTGTATGTTCTCTGTATCTTATGTGTATACTGTATGTTCTCTGTATCTTATGTGTATACTGTATGTTCTCTGTATCTTATGTGTATACTGTATGTTCTCTGTATCCTATGTGTATACTGTATGCTCTCTGTATCTTATGTGTATACTGTATGTTCTCTGTATCTTATGTGTATACTGTATGCTCTCTGTATCTTATGTGTATACTGTATGTTCTCTGTATCCTATGTGTATACTGTATGCTCTCTGTATCTTATGTGTATACTGTATGTTCTCTGTATCTTATGTGTATACTGTATGTTCTCTGTATCTTATGTATATACTGTATGTTCTCTGTATCTTATGTGTATACTGTATGTTCTCTGTATCTTATGTGTATACTGTATGCTCTCTGTATCTTATGTGTATACTGTATGTTCTCTGTATCTTATGTGTATACTGTATGCTCTCTGTATCATATGTATATACTGTATGCTCTCTGTATCTTATGTGTATACTGTATGTTCTCTGTATCTTATGTGTATACTGTATGTTCTCTGTATCTTATGTGTATACTGTATGTTCTCTATATCTTATGTATATACTGTATGTTCTCTGTATCCTATGTGTATACTGTATGCTCTCTGTATCTTATGTGTATACTGTATGTTCTCTGTATCTTATGTGTATACTGTATGTTCTCTGTATCTTATGTATATACTGTATGTTCTCTGTATCTTATATGTATACTGTATGTTCTCTGTATCTTATGTATATACTGTATGTTCTCTGTATCTTATGTGTATACTGTATGTTCTCTGTATCCTATGTGTATACTGTATGCTCTCTGTATCTTATGTGTATACTGTATGTTCTCTGTATCTTATGTGTATACTGTATGTTCTCTGTATCTTATGTGTATACTGTATGTTCTCTATATCTTATGTATATACTGTATGTTCTCTGTATCCTATGTGTATACTGTATGTTCTCTGTATCTTATGTATATACTGTATGTTCTCTGTATCTTATATGTATACTGTATGTTCTCTGTATCTTATGTATATACTGTATGTTCTCTGTATCTTATGTATATACTGTATGTTCTCTGTATCTTATGTGTATACTGTATGCTCTCTGTATCTTATGTGTATACTGTATGTTCTCTGTATCTTATGTGTATACTGTATGTTCTCTGTATCTTATGTATATACTGTATGTTCTCTGTATCTTATATGTATACTGTATGTTCTCTGTATCTTATGTATATACTGTATGTTCTCTGTATCTTATGTATATACTGTATGTTCTCTGTATCTTATGTGTATACTGTATGTTCTCTGTATCCTATGTGTATACTGTATGCTCTCTGTATCTTATGTGTATACTGTATGCTCTCTGTATCTTATGTGTATACTGTATGTTCTCTGTATCTTATGTGTATACTGTATGTTCCCTGTATCTTATGTATATACTGTATGTTCTCTGTATCTTATATGTATACTGTATGTTCTCTGTATCCTATGTGTATACTGTATGCTCTCTGTATCTTATGTGTATACTGTATGCTCTCTGTATCTTATATGTATACTGTATGTTCTCTGTATCTTATGTGTATACTGTATGTTCCCTGTATCTTATGTATATACTGTATGTTCTCTGTATCTTATATGTATACTGTATGTTCTCTGTATCTTATGTGTATACTGTATGTTCTCTGTATCTTATGTGTATACTGTATGCTCTCTGTATCTTATGTATATACTGTATGGTCTCTGTATCTTATGTATATACTGTATGTTCTCTGTATCTTATGTGTATACTGTATGTTCTCTGTACCTTATGTGTATACTGTATGTTCTCTGTATCTTATGTATATACTGTATGCCCTCTGTATCTTATGTGTATACTGTATGCTCTCTGTATCTTATGTATATACTGTATGGTCTCTGTATCTTATGTATATACTGTATGTTCTCTGTATCTTATGTGTATACTGTATGTTCTCTGTATCTTATGTATATATTGTATGTTCTCTGTATCTTATGTGTATACTGTATGTTCTCTTTATCTTATGTGTATACTGTATGTTCTCTGTATCTTATGTATATACCGTATGTTCTCTTTATCTTATGTGTATACTGTATGTTCTCTGTATATTATGTGTATACTGTATGCCCTCTGTATCTTATGTGTATACTGTATGTTCTCTGTATCTTATGTGTATACTGTATGTTCTCTGTATCTTATGTGTATACTGTATGTTCTCTGTATCTTATGTATATATTGTATGTTCTCTGTATCTTATGTGTATACTGTATGTTCTCTGTATCTTATGTGTATACTGTATGTTCTCTGTATCTTATGTATATATTGTATGTTCTCTGTATCTTATGTGTATACTGCATGTTCTCTGTATCTTATGTATATACCGTATGTTCTCTTTATCTTATGTGTATACTGTATGTTCTCTGTATCTTATGTATATACCGTATGTTCTCTTTATCTTATGTATATATTGTATGTTCTCTGTATCTTATGTGTATACTGTATGTTCTCTGTATCTTATGTGTATACTGCATGTTCTCTGTATCTTATGTATATACCGCATGTTCTCTGTATCTTATGTGTATACTGTATGTTCTCTGTATCTTATGTGTATACTGTATGTTATCTGTATCTTATGTGTATACTGTATGCCCTCTGTATCTTATGTGTATACTGTATGTTCTCTGTATCTTATGTATATACCGTATGTTCTCTTTATCTTATGTGTATACTGTATGTTCTCTGTATATTATGTGTATACTGTATGTTCTCTGTATCTTATGTATATACTGTATGTTCTCTTTATCTTATGTGTATACTGTATGTTCTCTGTATCTTATGTGTATACTGCATGTTCTCTGTATCTTATGTATATACCGTATGTTCTCTGTATCTTATGTGTATACTGTATGTTCTCTGTATCTTATGTGTATACTGTATGTTCTCTGTATCTTATGTATATATTGTATGTTTTCTGTATCTTATGTGTATACCGTATGTTCTCTTTATCTTATGTGTATACTGTATGTTCTCTGTATATTATGTGTATACTGTATGTTCTCTTTATCTTATGTGTATACTGTATGTTCTCTGTATCTTATGTGTATACTGCATGTTCTCTGTATCTTATGTATATACCGTATGTTCTCTGTATCTTATGTGTATACTGTATGTTCTCTGTATCTTATGTATATACTGTATGCTCTCTGTATCTTATGTGTATACTGTATGTTCTCTGTATCTTATGTATATACTGTATGCCCTCTGTATCTTATGTATATACTGTATGTTCTCTGTATCTTATGTGTATACTGTATGCTCTCTGTATCTTATGTGTATACAGTATGTTCTCTGTATCTTATGTGTATACTGTATGTTCTCTGTATCTTATGTGTATACTGTATGCTCTCTGTATCTTATGTGTATACAGTATGTTCTCTGTATCTTATGTGTATACTGTATGTTCTCTGTATCTTATGTGTATACTGTATGTTCTCTGTATCTTATGTGTATACTGTATGTTCTCTGTATCTTATGTATATACCGTATGTTCTCTGTATCTTATGTGTATACTGTATGTTCTCTGTATCTTATGTGTATACCGTATGTTCTCTGTATCTTATGTATATACTGTATGCCCTCTGTATCTTATGTATATACTGTATGTTCTCTGTATCTTATGTGTATACTGTATGCTCTCTGTATCTTATGTGTATACAGTATGTTCTCTGTATCTTATGTGTATACTGTATGTTCTCTGTATCTTATGTGTATACTGTATGTTCTCTGTATCTTATGTGTATACTGTATGTTCTCTGTATCTTATGTATATACCGTATGTTCTCTGTATCTTATGTATATACTGTATGTTCTCTGTATCTTATGTGTATACTGTATGTTCTCTGTATCTTATGTATATATTGTATGTTCTCTGTATCTTATGTGTATACTGTATGTTCTCTGTATCTTATGTGTATACTGTATGTTCTCTGTATCTTATGTGTATACTGTATGTTCTCTGTATCTTATGTATATACTGTATGTTCTCTGTATCTTATGTATATACTGTATGCCCTCTGTATCTTATGTGTATATTGTATGTTCTCTGTATCTTATGTGTATACTGTATGTTCTCTGTATCTTATGTGTATACTGTATGCTCTCTGTATCTTATGTGTATACTGTATGCTCTCTGTATCTTATGTGTATACTGTATGTTCTCTTGTATGTCCCTGGTGAAGTGGTTCTTCCACGCAACGCGTCGGCAGGCTGAGTGTATGGCGGACCCCTAGATTCTGATGACTCGCTAACACGGTGATGTAATTCCTTCCTTTCATTACAAATGCATTGCAATGTACTTCTGGCCAGTGGACTTTTAGAGCAGGCATTCATGCACAGTGTTTGCACATGTCTTTTGGCATAATTGCTATCTGCACAGTATCTTTCTTTTTCAAGCATATTGTACATAGCACTTTCTCTCTTTGTTAAATGTTTTTTATCTGTATGTTTACCAGTTGCAGGTAGATATAACAATATTCACCTACTCACTATCACCACTGGCCCTTAGTATTATTTATATTTACTTTATTTATCTACATGATTAGGAAGGATATTTTATATTTATATTTATATATTTAAAGCCTTTGTGTGGGAAACCCCCTTTTGTCATTGTGTTCATGTATTTTATATTGTTGATTGTCTTGTGATTTTGTGATCATTTTCTTTATGAGTCTCCTTAATACAAATAAAATTAGATACTATTTTAACATATAGTCTTTTGAATAATTTTGTTGGTTGAGTGCGGACCATCTGAGGGCCTGTGGGGGGATTTTCAGAGCCCCCCCCCCCCCCAAACTGTATTTGTTTAATGTTTAAATTTAGTGACTTTTAGTGATTTTTCAACTACCTCTGCTGGGCATCTGTTCCCGGCATCTACTACTCTTTCTGTAACATAATATTTTCTAACATTGCTCCTGATCTTCCCCCCGACCAGCTTCAGGTTGTGCCCCCTTGTTCCACCATTAGGTTTCTTCTTAAAAACACTTCCCTCCTGAACCTTATTCCCTCCTGTCACATATATAAAGGTCTCCATCATGTCCCCTCTCTCCCTTCTTTTCTCTGTACAGATTAAGGCCCTTATTCATCAAGCGATAGCGCCAGGTAGTGTCTGACGAGCGCCAGGTAGCGGCAGCTAACGGCGACTACCGACTCAAGTACGCCCGGCGGCGGTCACAATGACGCATTTATCAAGCAAAATGAGGCTAGCGCCGGCGAGAGCGACGGCTAGCGCGGCATTCATCATGAAGCCGCCTGGACCGAACAGCGCCGCTGCAAATTCCCTCACAGCGCCAGGTATGAGCTGTCGCTCCCTGGCGATGTCCAATGCATTTCAATGGAGCAATCTATAATTATTCATAATTAATTGGTATTAATTTTTTTTTTATTTTTTTAATGTCAAAAAATCGGAGACCACTTCTGCAATGTTAGGATTTATTTTTAAGTCAAAAAAAAAAATTAAAAAAAATATGTGCAGAATTGATCTAACAGGTCTGAGATTAATGTATTCATATTACAAAATGATTCTAAAAACATGTATAATGTTACATTCAAAAAATATGGTTGTTTAGGGGTTAAAAACTAGTTAATACACATCGCCGCCAGCGCTCTGGGGTTTAAACAAGGAATGGACAGCGACAGCACATTCGGAGCGTGATTTGTTGATGAATATGAAGCTAGCCGTTCGCTCTGGCCATTCGTTGTCAGGCGCTCACATACAACGCTGGACCTGTGAAACAGCGACCCCCCAGCCCGTATTCAACATTACCGCACACCGACTGAGTCGCTGTCATCAAGCTAATGCCGGCCAAGCACAGCGAATACTGGCTGGCGCTGAAAAAATCACGCTACAGTCGCTCATCTGGCGCTACCTGGCGCTATTAATGAATCGGCCTCCCCGTTCTTTAAGTCTCTCCTGATAAGTTTAAGTCCTTCCACCATTTTTGTTGCCGGCCTTTGGACACGTTCTATTTGAATAATGTCTTTTTGCAGGGGAGGTCTCCAGAACTGCACACAGTATTCTAGCTGTGGCCTCACCAGGGTTCTATACAGCGGCATCACAACCTCCCTCTTCCTACTGGTGATGCCTCGAGCTATGCAGCCACGCATCCTGCTTGCTTTTCCCACTGCCTGGCTACACTGTCCAATCATCTTGCAGCTATCAGTAATCAGTATCCCTAAATCTCTCTCCTCCGAGGTCCTGGGTAACACAGCGCTGCCCATACGGTGCTCAGAGCCAGGATTCCTTCTACCCAAGTGCAGGATTTTACATTTAGAGACATTAAACTCTAGTTTCCACAGTTTTGACCATCTATCCAGTAAAGCCATCCATTACTCATCCATCCACATACACCCCACCCCTTCTCTCCCGGGGTCCTCTGTGCCGTACTCACCGGCAGTTTTGGTGGGATCCCCTTCTCGGAAATTCTCCACATGCAGCGAGTAGTCGTCCTCCTCGGCGGAGATGGCCAGATTGGAGATGGCGAATCTTTCGTAGGTCACAAATCGGGATTCCCCTTTAAAGCTGATCAGATCGACGCGCAGGCCGCACCGCTTCCTGGTGGTGATGGTGTGAATCGTCTCCAAACCTGAGACAGAGGAGTAATTCCTGGTCACATGATAGGGTACAAAATAATAGGATGCTATAACATAACGGGGGAGACATGTAACTGGATCAGGGGTCCCCAACATTTGTCACAGTGTAAATAATTAAATCCTCCTAGCTGGCGCGTTCAAATTATGTAAATTATTAATCTCCTGAATAGCTCCAATTTATGTAATAACTAAAATATTAATAATATTATATATATATTTATCCTGCCCGGCTCCACTAAAATAGGCAAACACATATACAAATATCATCAATATCTGGACAATGATAATACAATGGATGCACGCAAAAGACTGTACGACTGTAGGTTCTTTCGACTTCCGGTATATGCAGAGGACACTGAGACAAATAATAAATAACATAGAAACATAGAAGGTTGACGGCAGAAGGAGACCATACAGTCCATCTAGTCTCTGCCCTTATGTGTATACTGTATGTTCTCTGTATCTTATGTGTATACTGTATGTTCCCTGTATCTTATGTATATACTGTATGTTCTCTGTATCTTATGTGTATACTGTATGTTCTCTGTATCTTATGTGTATACTGTATGTTCTCTGTATCTTATGTGTATACTGTATGTTCTCTGTATCTTATGTGTATACTGTATGTTCTCTGTATCTTATGTGTATACTGTATGTTCTCTGTATCTTATGTATATACTGTATGTTCTCTGTATCTTATGTGTATACTGTATATTCTCTGTATCTTATGTGTATACTGTATGTTCTCTGTATCTTATGTGTATACTGTATGTTCTCTGTATCTTATGTGTATACTGTATGTTCTCTGTATCTTATGTATATACTGTATGTTCTCTGTATCTTATGTGTATACTGTATATTCTCTGTATCTTATGTATATACTGTATGTTCTCTGTATCTTATGTGTATACTGTATGTTCTCTGTATCTTATGTATATACTGTATGTTCTCTGTATCTTATGTATATACTGTATGTTCTCTGTATCTTATGTGTATACTGTATGTTCTCTGTATCTTATGTGTATACTGTATGTTCTCTGTATCTTATGTGTATACTGTATGTTCTCTGTATCTTATGTGTATACTGTATGTTCTCTGTATCTTATGTATATACTGTATGTTCTCTGTATCTTATGTATATACTGTATGTTCTCTGTATCTTATGTGTATACTGTATGTTCTCTGTATCTTATGTGTATGCTGTATGTTCTCTGTATCTTATGTGTATACTGTATGTTCTCTGTATCTTATGTATATAATGTATGTTCTCTGTATCTTATGTATATAATGTATGTTCTCTGTATCTTATGTGTATACTGTATGTTCTCTGTATCTTATGTATATACTGTATGTTCTCTGTATCTTATGTGTATACTGTATGTTCTCTGTATCTTATGTATATACTGTATGTTCTCTGTATCTTATGTGTATACTGTATGTTCTCTGTATCTTATGTGTATACGGTGTGTTCTCTGTATCTTATGTGTATACGGTGTGTTCTCTGTATCTTATGTGTATACTGTATGTTCTCTGTATCTTATGTGTATACGGTGTGTTCTCTGTATCTTATGTGTATACTGTATGTTCTCTGTATCTTATGTGTATATACTGTATGTTCTCTGTATCTTATGTGTATACTGTATGTTCTCTGTATCTTATGTGTATACTGTATGTTCTCTGTATCTTATGTGTATATACTGTATGTTCTCTGTATCTTATGTATATAATGTATGTTCTCTGTATCTTATGTGTATATAATGTATGTTCTCTGTATCTTATGTGTATACTGTATGTTCTCTTTATCTTATGTATATACTGTATGTTCTCTATATCTTATGTGTATATACTGTATGTTCTCTGTATCTTATGTGTATACTGTATGTTCTCTGTATCTTATGTGTATACTGTATGTTCTCTGTATCTTATGTGTATACTGTATGTTCTCTGTATCTTATGTGTATACTGTATGTTCTCTGTATCTTATGTATATACTGTATGTTCTCTGTATCTTATGTATATACTGTATGTTCTCTGTATCTTATGTGTATACTGTATGTTCTCTGTATCTTATGTGTATGCTGTATGTTCTCTGTATCTTATGTGTATACTGTATGTTCTCTGTATCTTATGTATATAATGTATGTTCTCTGTATCTTATGTATATAATGTATGTTCTCTGTATCTTATGTGTATATACTGTATGTTCTCTGTATCTTATGTATATACTGTATGTTCTCTGTATCTTATGTGTATACTGTATGTTCTCTGTATCTTATGTATATACTGTATGTTCTCTGTATCTTATGTGTATACTGTATGTTCTCTGTATCTTATGTGTATACGGTGTGTTCTCTGTATCTTATGTGTATACGGTGTGTTCTCTGTATCTTATGTGTATACTGTATGTTCTCTGTATCTTATGTGTATACGGTGTGTTCTCTGTATCTTATGTGTATACTGTATGTTCTCTGTATCTTATGTGTATATACTGTATGTTCTCTGTATCTTATGTGTATACTGTATGTTCTCTGTATCTTATGTGTATACTGTATGTTCTCTGTATCTTATGTGTATATACTGTATGTTCTCTGTATCTTATGTATATAATGTATGTTCTCTGTATCTTATGTGTATATAATGTATGTTCTCTGTATCTTATGTGTATACTGTATGTTCTCTTTATCTTATGTATATACTGTATGTTCTCTATATCTTATGTGTATATACTGTATGTTCTCTGTATCTTATGTGTATACTGTATGTTCTCTGTATCTTATGTGTATACTGTATGTTCTCTGTATCTTATGTGTATACTGTATGTTCTCTGTATCTTATGTGTATACTGTATGTTCTCTGTATCTTATGTATATACTGTATGTTCTCTGTATCTTATGTATATACTGTATGTTCTCTGTATCTTATGTGTATACTGTATGTTCTCTGTATCTTATGTGTATGCTGTATGTTCTCTGTATCTTATGTGTATACTGTATGTTCTCTGTATCTTATGTATATAATGTATGTTCTCTGTATCTTATGTATATAATGTATGTTCTCTGTATCTTATGTGTATATACTGTATGTTCTCTGTATCTTATGTATATACTGTATGTTCTCTGTATCTTATGTATATACTGTATGTTCTCTGTATCTTATGTGTATACTGTATGTTCTCTGTATCTTATGTATATACTGTATGTTCTCTGTATCTTATGTGTATACTGTATGTTCTCTGTATCTTATGTGTATACGGTGTGTTCTCTGTATCTTATGTGTATACGGTGTGTTCTCTGTATCTTATGTGTATACTGTATGTTCTCTGTATCTTATGTGTATACGGTGTGTTCTCTGTATCTTATGTGTATACTGTATGTTCTCTGTATCTTATGTGTATATACTGTATGTTCTCTGTATCTTATGTGTATACTGTATGTTCTCTGTATCTTATGTGTATATACTGTATGTTCTCTGTATCTTATGTATATAATGTATGTTCTCTGTATCTTATGTATATAATGTATGTTCTCTGTATCTTATGTGTATATAATGTATGTTCTCTGTATCTTATGTGTATACTGTATGTTCTCTTTATCTTATGTATATACTGTATGTTCTCTATATCTTATGTGTATATACTGTATGTTCTCTGTATCTTATGTGTATACTGTATGTTCTCTGTATCTTATGTATATACTGTATGTTCTCTGTATCTTATGTGTATACTGTATGTTCTCTGCCCTTTTGTGTATACTGTATGTTCTCTTTATCTTAGTATAGATGGAGGCTTATCCCAGGCATGTTTAAATTCAGTGACTGTTGATTTTTCAACTACCTCTGCTGGAAAAGAAAGGAATGAATCCAGCTCCAGGATAAAACTTAACGTTTACTATTGAAGTATAAAATAAAGTCCAAAATACAATGTACAGCAACAGTGTGGCCGGCAGGCCGTGTCACCCCCGTCCCTGATAAACACCGTGACGCGTTTCAGGCCTCAAGGGCCCTTAATCATACCAATGATGATTAAGGGCCCTTGAGGCCTGAAACGCGTCACGGTGTTTATCAGGGACGGGGGTGACACGGCCTGCCGGCCACACTGTTGCTGTACATTGTATTTTGGACTTTATTTTATACTTCAATAGTAAACGTTAAGTTTTATCCTGGAGCTGGATTCATTCCTTTCTTCGCCTGTACTTTGGAAATGTTCAAGAGTTTTCCCTGAATCCGTGCTGGAGGAATGTGTTTTCAAGCGGGGTGAGCTGGTTATTGTTACTATATTACCTCTGCTGGAAGTTTGTCCCCGGCATCTACTACTCTTTCTGTAAAATAATATTTTCTATCATTGCTCCTGATCTTCCCCCCGACCAGCTTCAGGTTGCCCCCCCTTGTTCTATCATTAAGTTTCTTCTTCAAAAACACTTCCCTCCTGAATCTTATTCCCTCCTGTCACATATATAAAGGTCTCCATCGTGTCCCCTCTCTCCCTTCTTTCCTCCAGACTGTACAGATTAAGTTCTTTAAGTCTCTCCTGATAAGTTTTAAGTTTAAGTCCTTCCACCATTTTCGTTGCCGGCCTTTGGACCCGTTCTATTTGAATAATGTCTTTTTGCAGGGGAGGTCTCCAGAACTGCACACAGTATTCTAGCTGTGGCCTCACCAGGGCTCTATACAGCGGCATCACAACCTCCCTCTTCCTACTGGTGATGCCTCGAGCTATGCAGCCGAGCATCCTGCTTGCTTTTCCCACTGCCTGGCTACACTGTCCAATCATCTTGCAGCTATCAGTAATCAGTATCCCCTAAATCTCTCTCCTCCGAGGTCCTGGATAACACAGTGCTGCCCATACAGTGCTCAGAGCCGGGATTCCTTCTACTAATAAAGAGATATATTGTTGACAAAATGACACAATAATGCAATAAAATCTTACAACAAAATGCAATACATTTCTGAGACCGGCATATACATATATCCAAAGATTAAGGCAGTTACCTGACCAGCAACTCATGCAATTACCATCCTGACCCACCAGCAGACTGTCAAGCTGGCAGCCTTCTTTCCTCCTTTCTCTCTTCTCGCTCTCCTGCCTCTCCCCGGCCCTTGTCATGTGCAAGCAGTCTCCTTCTTGCCTTCCTCCTCTGCTCTCTCCCCTGCCACCCAAGGCTTCCCCCCAATTATACACAAAAAAAGCCTTTGATCTCTGGTCTTCCTTCTCTTTGATCTTTTATGACCCCAGTGGCAAGTTTACTCTTCTCCTAATCTCTCCTCTATCTTGTCTTTATTGTCTCAGGATGCTGATACTATCTGCTTTGAATACAATTCCTGCCCTGTCATGCCATGAACTCTTTTGCTGTATATTCCTATATTTATATATGCAACCTTATTAACAATATTCATTTTCCATAAAGGCCCATTATTTACAACAGAGGGTCCCTTAAACCGGACCAACAGCCTGGCACAGCTGGAAAAGAAAGGTAGCGGCCATTTTGGAGCTTCTCAGCCATGCTGCTGCCTGGATTCAGCTAACATAACTGACAATGCACAGTAACAGGAAGCCCAGCAGCACTTCCTGTTTGCAGGTGGCCTGCAGATCCATGAGCCACCATCTTGTTTTTAAAATTGACCCCAGCAGGGGTTTGAAAAAGTTAAATTAATTTTTATGTTCAGAAATGTAAATTGTCTCAGGGAGGGAAGCTTATGAGCACTGTTTGCTGTGTTGGTCTTTTTTGACTGTTGGTCCGCTTTAATGATTATTGAGAGAAACACCTTCAAAATCCACCCCTGACTTCCTGGGGTGCATGTGTTACCCAGCCAGTGCTCCTTATCTGCGCTCCCGAATCCGGTCTTGTATTGCCTCCATCCTCGGTGGAAGTCCACGCTGCCGTCATTCCTCTTCTGGATGACCTGGGGGGAGGAGCCATATGAGCCAGGTAAGTAGTCACACGAGAGAGAGGACGCGTATAGACACACAGCCTGTGCTCACCAACCCCCCTCCAACTCCCAGCCATTGGTCTTTGACGTCTCGTACGTGATTGGCTCTGAAATATAAGTCTATAAAATAAAAAGTCTATAAAATAAATAAATAAAAAAGTCTATAAAATAAATAAATAAAAAGTCTATAAAATAAATAAATAAAATAAAAGTCTATAAAATAAATAAATAAAAAGTCTATAAAATAAATAAATAAATAAAATAAAAGTCTATAAAATAATTAAATAAAATAAAAGTCTATAAAATAAATAAATAAAGTAACATAAATAAATACAATAAAAGTCTTTAAAATAAAAAGTCTATAAAAAAATAAATAAAATAAAAGTCTATAAAATTAAAAGTCTATAAAATAAAAGTAAATGATTGGCTGTGACGCTGTGAAAGAAATAAAAGTCTCCGCACTTAAATCTCTATTTTCAGCGACAAGAGCGGGCAGGGTGACATGAGTGGGCAGGGCTTACATGAGTGGGCAGGGTGACATGGGTGGGCAGGGTGACATGAGTGGGCAGGGCGACATGAGTGGGCAGGGCGACATGGGTGGCCAGGCTGACATGAGTGGGCAGGGTGACATGGGTGGGCAGGGTGACATGAGTGGGCAGGGTGACATGAGTGGGCAGGGCTGACATGAGTGGGCAGGGCAATATGAGTGGGGGGGGCGACATGAGTGGGCAGGGTGACATGAGTGGGCAGGGTGACATGGGTGGGCAGGGTGACATGAGTGGGCAGGGTGACATTAGTGGGCAGGGCAATATGAGTGGGGGGGTGACATGAGTGGGCAGGGTGACATGAGTGGGCAGGGTGACATGGGTGGGCAGAGAGATGCATGGGAAAAAACACCCCAAGCCAGTGAAAGCAAATTGAGCAAGTCTAATAAGGCCCTTAGGTGGCGTCAATTAATACAATGTATCACTAAGCTGCCCTCATATTGTATTGTATTGTATTACCCAGATGACCTTCTATTATTACAATGTATCACTAAGCTGCCTTTATATTGATACATTGATGACCTTCAGTCAAAATGCTGAGTTTTGGTCTCCACTTTAATTTGATCGGACTTTAGACTCATTAGCACCCAGATGATTCATATCCATTATTTTACCGTTTGCGTTTCTGTTGCTATTTGGGTTATTTGCACTATTTATCCTTTATCTTTTTTCTTTCTGAAAAAAATCATCAATGCAAAAGGGGATATTGAAGGATTTTTTGAATCAGGGCCATTGTATCATCTCATCTGAACCTATATTGATGCAATATTCCGAGATCTGTTCCAAGAGGCCATGGGATGTATCAATATATAGTGAGATGAGTGATACAGTGTATCAGTGTAAGGTCAGCTAAGGGAGGCTATTTAAAGTGGACCAAATCCCAGGATTTTGACTATCCTGGGTTTTGGTCCTTTCCCCCGATCGGAGATGCCCCACTGTGTGAAACCCCCCAGGTCGCCGCAGGTAACTGACCTCTTCCCGGTCCTACTGCGCTGAGCTCACCCAGCAGAAGCGGCACGGGAGCCGCGTGCGCAGGTGTTCCTGCTGCGTTTTTCCCTTTTCTCTCTCTGACTATTTAGGAATGGTTGTGTGGTCAGCACTATGGCTTGGTAACCTTATAATTGATATTGTGTCGGATTTGTTTTACTCAATCGCACTATGAACTTTTCGTGTCCTTAAAGGAGCAGTATCGCGAAATTTGCATTAAAACAGATAAATAATTAAATTAGTCCTTTGCATGTAAACCTTTATTTTGCAATCTATTTGCGTTAATTAAAGAAACTTATGTCCTTTGTTATTTATTTTTAAATTGATGTACTAGAATAATATTTTTAGATTGCATTTATTGGTGTAGTTGTTTACCTTTGCTTTGTTTAATTATTTAAGCACATCTTTGGTCAGATGCATCACACTTACTGAGGAGAGGAGAGCGGGATAAAGTGCAGGATGTGGGTTACTGCTGTATTTTGCACAGACACAGCAGAGCTGGGGGCACGGAAAGGTCAGAAATCAAAGAATCCAGAGCAACACAGTCACAAGGCCCTTTCTGTTTGCAGGCTGCCCGATAATACCTGAGCCGCCATCTTGGCTGTTTCTAGGCTCATAACATGCAGAAGTTGCTGGGTGTTTTTAAATTTTTGAGAGCAATCTGTATGGAGAGGGTGTGGGTAACCACACACAACATTTTAAGTTGTACCATTTGAAGCCAAAATATTAAAATTAAATCCACAAGTAAAAAATGCAAGTTAACTAAAAATTAAACAAAGTAAGATTTACTTATGCAAATGCATTCATTAATGGTTGGTTACTACAAAATGATGGAAATAAAGAAAAATAAGACCAAATATTTAGAATGCACTTTAATGAGGTAAGTTTGTAGTGCGCAGCCGCAAGATCAGAAGGATTTACGTCCAGACAAAAAAGGAAAAAGGGCAAAACCAATGTTGCAACCTGAGAAATGAAACGGAAAATTCAGGATGGAAACTGACATAGGTCTGATTCCCGAACTGCCATACGAACGGACGGACATTTTAGGATAGAAACGTATTTGCTTATAGAATCACTCGCAAGTTCATACGAACGCATGAGCGTACGGGAAAAATAGGATGATCGTGAGCCAAATCCAAGCTGTTACATGTTTCTTTGAATCGACCCTATAGTGTGGGGTTTTGTCCGTTCCTTTAGAGATAAATATTATTAATTTATGATAAATGTATTGTCCCTCTTTCTGGGCAACTTTGAATATCAATTATGCGTCGATTCAGGGAAAAAGCAGCTTTTTTTAATTTTGTGTTTTGTTGACTGTCATTGTGTTTTGTGTGTAAACATTTTTTTCTCATATTAAAAGTTTTTTGCATTGATTCTTATGGAAGCCGCCATCTTATCAGGCAGCCTGCAAACAGGAAGTGCCTCCTGACTGTGCTGCTCTGCATTCTGAGACTGCTGACCTTTCCCTGACCCCAGCTCTGCTCTGTCTGAGCAAAGCACAGCTATAACCCGCCCCCCTGTACCTTATCCCACTCTCCTCTCCTCAGTAAGTGTGATGCTTCTGAGTCAAGATGGCGGCGCCCGTATCCTAAATTCCTGAACAGAGTTGCAGCCCAGTGGAGGAAAGAATAATAAGTTAGTCACTAAAAACGTAAAATATATTAATTTTAGATGCTGGGGAACCGTTTTTTAAGAGTTTGGGCTTTTCATTAAATCACGCTGAAGTCCGGTTTAATACAATGTATCACTAAGTTGCCCTCATATTGATACATTGTATTACACCGATGACCTTCTATTAATACAATGTATCACTAAGTTGCCCTCATATTGATACATTGTATTACCCAGATGACCTTGTATTAATTCAATGTATCACTAAGCTGCCCTCATATTGATACATTGTATTACCCAGATGACCTTCTATTAATACAATGTATCACTAAGCTGCCCTCATATTGATACATTGTATTACCCAGATGAACTTCTATTAATACAATGTATCACTAAGCTGCCCTCATATTGATACATTGTATTACCCAGATGACCTTGTATTAATTCAATGTATCACTAAGCTGCCCTCATATTGATACATTGTATTACCCAGATGAACTTCTATTAATACAATGTATCACTAAGCTGCCCTCATATTGATACATTGTATTACCCAGATGACCTTCTATTAATACAATGTATCACTAAGCTGCCCTCATATTGATACATTGTATTACCCAGATGAACTTCTATTAATACAATGTATCACTAAGCTGCCCTCATATTGATACATTGTATTACCCAGATGACCTTCTATTAATACAATGTATCACTAAGCTGCCCTCATATTGATACATTGTATTACCCAGATGAACTTCTATTAATACAATGTATCACTAAGCTGCCCTCATATTGATACATTGTATTACCCAGATGAACTTCTATTAATACAATGTATCACTAAGCTGCCCTCATATTGATACATTAATGGCCTTTAGTTTATACAACTCCTTTTTGAGGTGGATGTGACAAGGTGGTTGACAGTCCCTCTTGTTGTAGCCCCCTGTGCAGCATTACTCACCGTCCAGGGTCCCCCCGGGGTGGTCATGTCACAGTAGACAGGGACGGGGTTGGAGTGGCGTCCTCGGGGGTAGATGAGGTAGACGCCGCTCTGCGTCAGGCCGCTGTCGCGCACCTCCCCGCAGTCAAAGGGGGCGCAGTAGGAATCAGTCTGGCAACATTTAGCTGTAAAATGCAGATATGTCAGCCTGGAAATAACTATAGAGACAGCAGATCATACAGCTGCTATGGGGCCCGGGGAGTGGGGGGGGGGGGGGGAGCACAGTCTGGTCTGACAGAATTGTATCATTTTTGAAGATACAAAATATTTACACTGAATGGTGTGTGGTAAATCCGCAATAAACAGTGATAAAGAAACATTGTTGCAGCTTTCCCTTTAAAGACACAATCCCTCTAACAACTGGTTATTCAGTGTGTGTGTGTGTGTGTGTGTGTTTATATAACATACATTATATAATACACAATCTGCCCATGTTTCTGAGGCATTTATCTCTCCCATAACGGATGGACTCATCATTATCAGATGGCGGGAATGGAAGTGATATGGGGCCCTGATACCCCCCCCCCCCCCGTCACACACAGCTGCTGGTCTAATCATTTATTCACTTTATTCTACTTATAACAATTTGCATGAAATGGATCATTATTTTGAAATAAGTTGCGTGAGACAAATGAAGGAAATTGCACTCACTGGATGGGTTCAGCGGCCCCGAAAATAAATCAGCAGCAACCAACTGGAGCAACAGGAACCCAACAAGGACCAGAGACTGCAAATAATGAATAGGATGTGTTATGTCATAGATAGATAAATAGATAGATAGATAGATAGATAGACAGATATGGAATAGGTAGGTAGATAGATAGATAGATAGATAGATAGATAGATAGATAGATAGATATGAGATAGATAGATAGATAGATAGATAGATAGATAGATAGATATGAGATAGATAGATAGATAGATAGATAGATAGATAGATAGATAGATATGAGATAGATAGATAGATAGATAGATAGATAGATAGATATGAGATAGATAGATAGATAGATAGATAGATAGATAAATAGATAGATAGATAGATATGAGATAGATAGATAGATAGATAGATATGAGATAGATAGGTAGATAGAGATAGATAGATAGATAGATAGATAGATAGATAGATAGATATGAGATAGATAGATAGATAGATAGATAGATATGAGATAGATAGATAGATAGATAGATAGATAGATAGATAGATAGATAGATATGAGATAGATAGATAGATAGATAGATAGATAGATAGATAGATAGGAGATAGATAGATAGATAGATAGATAGATAGATAGATATGAGATAGATAGATAGATAGATAGATAGATAGATAGATATGAGATAGATAGATAGATAGATAGATAGATAGATAAATAGATAGATAGATAGATATGAGATAGATAGATAGATAGATATGAGATAGATAGATAGATAGATAGATAGATATGAGATAGATAGATAGATAGATAGATAGATATGAGATAGATAGATAGATAGATAGATAGATAGATATGAGATAGATAGATAGATAGATAGATAGATAGATATGAGATAGATAGGTAGATAGATAGATAGATAGATAGATAGATAGATAGATATGAGATAGATAGATAGATAGATAGATAGATAGATATGAGATAGATAGATAGATAGATAGATAGATAGATAGATAGATAGATAGATAGGAGATAGATAGATAGATAGATAGATAGATATGAGATAGATAGATAGATAGATAGATAGATAGATAGATAGATATGAGATAGATAGATAGATAGATAGATAGATAGATAAATAGATAGATAGATAGATATGAGATAGATAGATAGATAGATATGAGATAGATAGATAGATAGATAGATAGATAGATAGATATGAGATAGATAGATAGATAGATAGATAGATATGAGATAGATAGATAGATAGATAGATAGATAGATAGATAGATATGAGATAGATAGATAGATAGATAGATAGATAGATATGAGATAGATAGGTAGATAGATAGATAGATAGATAGATAGATAGATAGATAGATATGAGATAGATAGATAGATAGATAGATAGATAGATAGATATGAGATAGATAGATAGATAGATAGATAGATAGATAGATAGGAGATAGATAGATAGATAGATAGATAGATATGAGATAGATAGATAGATAGATAGATAGATAGATAGATAGATATGAGATAGATAGATAGATAGATAGATAGATATGAGATAGATAGATAGATAGATAGATAGATAGATAGATAGGAGATAGATAGATAGATAGATAGATAGATAGATAGATAGATATGAGATAGATAGATAGATAGATAGATAGATAGATATGAGATAGATAGATAGATAGATAGATAGATAGATAGATAGATATGAGATAGATAGGTAGATAGATAGATAGATAGATAGATAGATAGATAGATAGATATGAGATAGATAGATAGATAGATAGATAGATAGATAGATAGATAGATATGAGATAGATAGATAGATAGATAGATAGATAGATAGATAGGAGATAGATAGATAGATAGATAGATAGATAGATAGATATGAGATAGATAGATAGATAGATAGATAGATAGATAGATAGATATGAGATAGATAGATAGATAGATAGATAGATAGGAGATAGATAGATAGATAGATAGATAGATAGATAGATATGAGATAGATAGATAGATAGATAGATAGATAGATAGATAGATATGAGATAGATAGATAGATATGAGATAGATAGATAGATAGATATGAGATAGATAGATAGATAGATAGATAGATAAATAGATAGATAGATAGATAGATATGAGATAGATAGATATGAGATAGATAGATAGATAGATAGATAGATAGATAGATAGATATGAGATAGATAGAGAGATATGAGATAGATAGATAGATAGATAGATAGATAGATAGATAGATATGAGATAGATAGATAGATAATAGATAGATAGATAGATAGATAGATAGATAGATATGAGATAGATAGATAATAGATAGATAGATAGATAGATAGATAGATAGGAGATAGATAGGAGATAGATAGATAGATGGGGCTTAGACCGGCCATCGGAGCTTCACACAGGAGGCAGCTGTGAGCTGATAAGAGAAGAAGGAGCCATTTCCCCCCTGTACCTCCTTCCAGCCGCTCTCGCTGCTGCCGCACTCACCTGCATGATGATTCCTCCAGAAGCGGATCCCTGTGTGGGGATTATATGGGGCCCTGAGCACAATGATGCCACTGATCATAGCGTCACAGCCTGATATACAGCCAAAAGAAACACTCAATGATTCCCATTTCCATCCATCACCCTCTCCCAGCAACATGCAGGCTGATACATTACTAGCGCCAGGTATCGGCAGATGAGCGTTTGTACAGAGGCGTTTAGAGCGACTTCTAGCAGTCACCAGGGGCGCACTGGGACTTTTTGGGGCACACCGGCCTTGCTGCACTTTTCCTGGCCCAGTATAGTATCTTAAAGTCACATTATATATACACCTAATTTTTCGTTCCACAACACGCATCCGGGGTTTATAGGTAAAAAAAAAGAGAGAAAATATTCTGACCCAAATGGTGTGCTAAAATCCCCCCATTACAGACAGTGTGCAGAATCACTCCATTACAACCATTAAGTAGCATCCCTCTGGACAGCCACTGGGGGCATCCCTCAGTACAGCTCACACAGGGTGGGGGCATCCCTCAATACAGCTCACACAGGGTGGGGGCATCCCTCAATACAGCTCACACACACAGTGGGGCATCCCTCAATACAGCTCACACACAGTGGGGGCATCCCTCAGTACAGCTCACACACAGTGGGGGCATCCCTTAAGGACAGCTCACACACAGTGGGGGCATCCCTTAAGGACAGATCACACACAGTGGGGGCATCCCTCAATACAGCTCACACACAGTGGGGGGCATCCCTCAATACAGCTCACACACAGTGGGGGGCATCCCTCAATACAGCTCACACAGGGTGGGGGCATCCCTCAGTACAGCTCACACAGGGTGGGGGCATCCCTCAGTACAGCTCACACACAGTGGGGGCATCCATCAGTACAGATCACACACAGTGGGGGCATCCCTCAATACAGCTCATACAGGGTGGGAGCATCCCTCAATACAGATCACACAGGGTGGGAGCATCCCTCAATACAGCTCATACAGGGTGGGAGCATCCCTCAATACAGATCACACAGGGTGGGGGCATCCCTTGAGGACAGCTCACACACAGTGGGGGCATCCCTTGAGGACAGCTCACACACAGTGGGGGCATCCCTCAGTACAGATCACACACAGTGGGGGCATCCCTCAATACAGCTCACACACAGTGGGGGGCATCCCTCAATACAGCTCACACACAGTGGGGGCATCCCTCAGTACAGCTCACACACAGTGGGGGCATCCCTCAGTACAGCTCACACACAGTGGGGGCATCCCTCAATACAGCTCACACACAGTGGGGGCATCCCCCAATACAGCTCACACACAGTGGGGGCATCCCTCAGTACAGCTCACACACAGTGGGGGCATCCCTCAGTACAGATCACACACAGAGGGGGCATCCCTCAGTACAGATCCCACACAGTGGGGGCATCCCTCAATACAGCTCACACACAGTGGGGGCATCCCTCAGTACAGATCACACACAGTGGGGGCATCCCTCAGTACAGCTCACACACAGTGGGGGCATCCCTCAATACAGATTACGCACAGTGGGGGCATCCATCAGTACAGCTCACACACAGTGGGGGCATCCCTCAGTACAGCTCACACACAGTGGGGGCATCCCTCAATACAGATTACGCACAGTGGGGGCATCCATCAGTACAGCTCACACACAGTGGGGGCATCCCTCAGTACAGCTCACACACAGTGGGGGCATCCCTCAATACAGCTTACACACAGTGGGGGCATCCCTCAGTACAGATCACGCACAGTGGGGGCATCCCTCAATACAGCTTACACACAGTGGGGGCATCCCTCAGTACAGATCACACACAGTGGGGGCATCCCTCAGTACAGATCCCACACAGTGGGGGCCTCCCTCAGTACAGATCCCACACAGTGGGGGCATCCCTCAGTACAGATCACACACAGTGGGGGCATCCCTCAGTACAGATCCCACACAGTGGGGGCATCCCTCAGTACAGATCCCACACAGTGGGGGCATCCCTCAGTACAGATCACACACAGTGGGGGCATCCCTCAGTACAGATCACACACAGTGGGGGCATCGCTCAGTACAGATCCCACACAGTGGGGGCATCCCTCAGTACAGCTCACACACAGTGGGGGCATCCCTCAGTACAGATCACACACAGTGGGGGCATCCCTCAGTACAGATCACACACAGTGGGGGCATCCCTCAGTACAGATCACACACAGTGGGGGCATCCCTCAGTACAGATCACACACAGTGGGGGCATCCCTCAGTACAGATCACACACAGTGGGGGCATCCCTCAGTACAGATCCCACACAGTGGGGGCATCCCTCAGTACAGATCACACACAGTGGGGGCATCCCTCAGTACAGATCCCACACAGTGGGGGCCTCCCTCAGTACAGATCCCACACAGTGGGGGCATCCCTCAGTACAGATCCCACACAGTGGGGGCATCCCTCAGTACAGATCACACACAGTGGGGGCATCCCTCAGTACAGATCCCACACAGTGGGGGCCTCCCTCAGTACAGATCCCACACAGTGGGGGCATCCCTCAGTACAGATCACACACAGTGGGGGCATCCCTCAGTACAGATCCCACACAGTGGGGGCATCCCTCAGTACAGATCACACACAGTGGGGGCATCCCTCAGTACAGATCACACACAGTGGGGGCATCCCTCAGTACAGATCACACACAGTGGGGGCCTCCCTCAGTACAGATCCCACACAGTGGGGGCATCCCTCAGTACAGATCACACACAGTGGGGGCATCCCTCAGTACAGATCCCACACAGTGGGGGCATCCCTCAGTACAGATCACACACAGTGGGGGCATCCCTCAGTACAGATCCCACACAGTGGGGGCATCCCTCAGTACAGATCCCACACAGTGGGGGCATCCCTCAGTACAGATCCCACACAGTGGGGGCATCCCTCAGTA
Source organism: Gastrophryne carolinensis (assembly GCA_027917425.1). Classification (NCBI taxonomy): domain Eukaryota; kingdom Metazoa; phylum Chordata; class Amphibia; order Anura; family Microhylidae; genus Gastrophryne; species Gastrophryne carolinensis. The sequence goes on along the minus strand of CM051240.1, from coordinate 11,556,167 downwards.
CAGATCACACACAGTGGGGGCATCCCTCAGTACAGATCCCACACAGTGGGGGCATCCCTCAGTACAGATCACACACAGTGGGGGCATCCCTCAGTACAGATCCCACACAGTGGGGGCATCCCTCAGTACAGATCCCACACAGTGGGGGCATCCCTCAGTACAGATCCCACACAGTGGGGGCATCCCTCAGTACAGATCACACACAGTGGGGGCATCCCTCAGTACAGATCCCACACAGTGGGGGCATCCCTCAGTACAGATCACACACAGTGGGGGCATCCCTCAGTACAGATCCCACACAGTGGGGGCATCCCTCAGTACAGCTCACACACAGTGGGGGCATCCCTCAGTACAGCTCACACACAGTGGGGGCATCGCTCAGTACAGCTCACACACAGTGGGGGCATCCATCAGTACAGCTCACACACAGTGGAGGGGGGCATCCCTCAGTACGCTACATGGCGCTGTTATATATAATAATACATGTGACACTACATGGCGCTGTTATATATAATAATACATGTGACACTACATGGCGCTGTTATATATAATAATACATGTGACGCTACATGGCGCTGTTATATATTATAATACATGTGACACTACATGGCGCTGTTATATATAATAATACATGTGACGCTACATGGCGCTGTTATATATAATAATACATGTGACGCTACATGGCGCTGTTATATGTAATAATACATGTGACGCTACATGACGCTGTTATATGTAATAATACATGTGACACTACATGGCGCTGTTATTTATAATAATACATGTGACGCTACATGACGCTGTTATATATAATAATACATGTGATGCTACATGGCGCTGTTATATATAATAATACATGTGACGCTACATGGCGCTGTTATATGTAATAATAAATGTGACGCTACATGACGCTGTTATATGTAATAATACATGTGACACTACATGGCGCTGTTATATATAATAATACATGTGACGCTACATGACGCTGTTATATGTAATAATACATGTGACATTACATGGCTCTGTTATTTGTAATAATACATGTGACGCTACATGACGCTGTTATATGTAATAATACATGTGACGCTTCATGGCCCTGTTATATGTAATAATACATGTGACGCTACATGGCACAGTTATATATAATAATACATGTGATGCTACATGGCGCTGTTATATATAATAATACATGTGACGCTACATGACGCTGTTATATGTAATAATACATGTGACACTACATGGCGCTGTTATATATAATAATACATGTGATGCTACATGGCGCCGTTATATATAATAATACATGTGACGCTACATGGCGCTGTTTTATGTAATAATACAAGTGACGCTACATGGCGCTGTAATATGTAATAATACTTGTGACGCTACATGGCTCTGTTATATGTAATAATAAATGTGACGCTACATGGCGCTCACCAGATTAACTTTCATAAATGTGGCTTTGCGTACAGCGCCCGGCGTTCAGCAGACACTGCCTGCCGCTACAAGGCGCTACCTGCCACTATCCCTTGATGAATAAACCCCATTATATCCCTCCCTCCTCCCCATCTTCCATCCACCAGCTTTATAACGAGACGACTTCCCCTATTGAGCAACATTAAATTACCACTTTCCTGCCACCACCCACCCAGCAGCATTAATGTGATACTAAAGGCGAGCGCCCCATTGTTGTCCTATTGTCTCAGGCTACACGTTTGTTATGCAACAGAATTTTTAGATTACGAAAACTGGGGGGGTATTTGGTTTTCGGAAGTCTGAGTTTGCAAGCTAAATTGACCCCAAGGTCAAGTAAGGGAAATGGCCATTCCCTGCCTGATTTTGGGTAATTTATGTCTAGTCAGCAAATAACTGCTGACTCGCCTCCATAAAAAGGGGTCCGGAGTGCGGTGTAAGACAGGAATTATTAACCTGTGCTTTGAGACGTCTTAGCACAGTGTGGTTCCCACAAATAATATCCTGTCTTTTCGCCGCTCCTCTGAAGATTCCTCCGGCTGATGCTCAGACAGATGACTACAGAAGCCCCCTCTGTTTCGTGGTGAAGTGATGTCAATTTCCCATTTGAGTCTCTCTCTTGAAAGATGATGATACAAAGCTCATGGTGATGTAACTTTTATGTTTATGTATCTATATTGTTGTACCTTTGTTTGCTTATTTAGGAGTGTATTTGTTGTGTCTTTGTATTCTCTACATATATATATATATATATATATATATATATATATATATATATATATATTATTTGTAACAAAATTATAACTTTATTGGTTATGCTCTGATCTCTTTAAAACAATATAAAGAACCTGCATTTATATTAGTAGCCCTGCCCTGGGCATTAAAGTGGACCAACACCCAGGATTTTGACTATCCTGGGTGTTGGTCCACTTAGGTGGGGCACCCCGATCGGGGGTGCCCCGCTGTGTGAAGCCCCCCCGATCGCCGCAAAAACTCACCTCTCCCCGCTCCCACGTGACCTCGTCCGGCCAATGACAGCGCTCAGAGCCGCTCTGGTATGCGCGTCCAAAGCCGCTTGGACGCGCATACCAGAGCGGCTCTGAGCGCTGTCATTGGCTGTGTCTCTCGCTTCCCTCTAACAGGGAGCGCGCCTGCGCCGGCCATTCACAAAACGCGGCCGCGTCTCGCGCATGCGCCGTTGGATCGCCGGTAAGGTAAGGTTTGTGGGCCTCCTGGGGGGTTCCTCCCCGCGGGACATCCCGATTTTGGATGCCCCGCGGGGAGGGATCTGATCGGTCCGGGAATCTTATAGATTCCCGGGCTGATCCCCCCTGGGTGTTGGTCCACTTTAATTAGTAAAGTATTAGATATTTGGATGTGTGTTTGGCCACCAGCAAAACAATGTTGCACTGTCCTAAACTTCAATCCCTTTTCAAAAAGACCCTGTCATTCCTAAGTTATCTTTAAAAATATTAGAGCATTGGAGATGCAGAGAAACAGTGGGTGTGGCAACAGCGATGTGATGTAAGCACACTGTGATGAGAGGTGAGAGGAGAGAGGAGGGCGGGGTTTCAGAGCTGAAGAGAGAGGCAGCCAATCAGGACTCCTGGGTAGGGAGTGGGGGGCGTTTCCGTTCTCGGTCCCCTGAAGGTTGATTGCTGGACCAGGTCAGCGGGGTGGAGACTGAAAGCTGAACGAGGAAGTGATTTTCTTCATTAGGGAGACAGACAGAGGAGGAAGGACAGCGCTGGAGCCACTTGAAATTTTATTTTTATTTTATTTTTTGACTTGCCAATCACTTTAAAGTATCCATCTTCCTCCTCTCTCTGCTGCCATCACTATCACCCCTCAACACTACTAACAGGCTGATTCATCACTAACGCCAGGTAGCGACAGATGAGCGTCTGTAGCACGCATTTTCAGAGCGCACGCTAGTATTCACTGTGCTCAGCCGTGGGTCGCTAGTTCTTAGCAACTCAGTCGCTGTGCAGCAATGATGAATACATTGTGAGGAGTCGCTATATGACCAGTACAGCGCTGTATGGGAGCGCTTGATAGCGACTGGTCAGTGCGACCGACACCATATTCATTAAAAAAACAGCCTCACAAAACTCCGGGGCTCAAAAATGCTTCTCTGAAGCCCAGAGCGCAGGAGGCGGTGTGATTAAAGTCTGTTTTTCAGCATCTATCCACTAGTAACAAAGAGAAAACATATGGAATTACATTGTAGCAACATTGTAACATGAACACTTTAATGGCAGAGCTGTGATGTCATTTCTGCAGAAAAATATAAAACATGAAAAATTTTGGAAAAAAATGCATTTTCAATGCCAGAAGAGGTCACAACAATATTTGAGATTAAAAAAACAAAACAAAAAAAAAACGTTAAAAGAGAAGAAAATGATCGTCCATTGAAATGTATGGGAGAGCGACAGTTAGCGAGAGGTCATACCCGGCGCTGTGCAAGGCTGAACGCCGGCGCTGTTCGCTGAGGCTGGGATAATGATGAATCGGACGCTACATGGCGCTATCCCATAAATGTGTAATTGCTGACGTGTCCGGCGTTCATCTGTCGCTACCTCTCATTTACAAGGCGCTACCTGACGCTATCCCTTCATGAATAAGGCCCTGCTAGAGGGATAGTGGGGATGCGGCCATGGCTCGCGCATTCGCTATTGGACCGGGAAACAAGGTAAGTGTATGGGGCGACCCGGGGGGGGGGTTTCACACAGCGGCCTTATAGATTCCCGGGCAGATTGCGCTGGGTTTTGGTCCACCTTCAGTTTAATAGCCTAATAAATAGCTGGTGCCTTCCCCCATGCAACCTGCCGCGCTATGCACTATAATCAATTACCCCTCCCACATTCAGCAGCGTTAAAGTGGACCAATCATTGCTGGACCCCTCTAGATAACGCGCCATCTTACTTTTTCCGATGGTCCCTCACCGTGTACACGGCTGCGGCTGCATGACCGGCATCCCTGCAGCTTTGCGCCATTCAGATGCTGGGAGCGCGCACTCAGCAGGAGTCGCCCCGCTCCCTATACCGACCCTCAGTGGCTGTATGTCAGGCATTAGTATTCATGGCATAAAGTGCTGATTGGACGAGCTCCTGCACATGTGCCATGGGAATGGTGGAAAGGTGGGGTACCCTGATCGGGGGTGCCCCCGCTGTGTGAAACCCCCAGATTGCTCGAAGAAACTCACCGTATCACGGTCCTAGGGCGCATGCGTCCAATCAGCGCGCTCAACGGCGTCTAAAGCCAGCGGCTCTAATTATTTTTTTATTTTATTTTTAATGCATAGATGGCCATTGTATGCTTGCGCACACATAGGGATTCGTCCTCCGCATTTAACCCATCAGTGATGTGAGCGTACACATGCTCGAAGCGGTGGGCTGCCCTAATTACAGCGCCCGGGGAGCAGTTACGGGGTTAGGTGCCTTGCTCAAGAGCACTTCAGTCATGTCCCAGGACCGGGATTCGAACCTGCAACCCTCCGGTCACAAGTACGCTCCCCTTACCTCTAGGCCACAACTGCCCCATATTTTATTATTTTTTAATAATAAAAAAAAAAAATATGGGGCAGTTGTGGCCTAGAGGTAAGGGCGCGCGCTGGTGGCCACATCCCCCACTTCCCTCTAACAGGGAGGGTCCCCACGCCGGCCATTCACAAATCCCTGGTACAGGCACGTGCCCTGCTAGAGGGATGCGGCCGTGGCTTGTGTTGGACCAGGAAAAAGGTAAGTGTATGGGGCGACCTGGGGGGTTTCACACAGCGGGGCATCCCGATTTTGGATGCCCCTTAGGGAGGGAATCGATTGGTCCAGGAATTTTATAGATTCCCGGGCCGATCGAGCTGGGTTTTGGTCCACTTTAAGCTATCCCAATTTCCTGCCACCACCCCACCCAGCACTATTAAATGAATCCTCTCCCTCCTCCCATATCCCACCCAACAACATTAAATAATGCCTTTTCGTCTTCCCTTCCCCCGCCCAGGCAAAATAAAAACTTACCCCGATTTGGGATGCCCTGCTTTGTGACACCTCCCAGATTGCCCTCACGCCTCACCTTTCTGCCGCTGCACACCAAGAGCGCCGTCATAGGGATCATGGAAATGGCCGTCTCTGCTGCTGGGAGGCTCAGGATGGGGCTATGGGAGCCCTGGAAAGGTAAGTTATTGCGGGCCTGTGTGAGGGGTTCAAACAGTGGGGCATCCCGTATCTGGAGTCTTTTAGATCATTGAACCTACTTAAAGTGGATTGAAACCGTGCAGGATCAGCTCGGGAATCAGGGTGGCCCCGGGGAAGGACCAAACCCAGGATAATCAAAATCCTAAATTTTGGTCCACTTTAAGTGATAGATTATAAGCACACAAGGGCAGCGCCATCTCTCCTGTGTAATTCTGTATGACTATTGGGTCGATTCAAAGAAACATGTAACAGCTTGGATTTTGGTGCCGATCATCCTATTTTTCCCGTGCGCTCGTGCGTTCGTATGAACTTGCGAGTGATTCTATAAGCAAATACGTTTCTATCCTAAAATGTCCGTCCGTTCGTATGGCAGTTCGGGAATCAGACCTATGTCAGTTTCCATCCTGAATTTTCCGTTTCATTTCTCAGGTTGCAACATTGGTTTTGCCCTTTTTCCTTTTTTGTCTGGACGTAAATCCTTCTGATCTTGCGGCTGCGCACTACAAACTTACCTCATTAAAGTGCATTCTAAATATTTGGTCTTTTATTTTTCTTTATTTCATTCATTTTGTAGTAACCAACCATTAATGAATGCATTTGCATAAGTAAATCTTACTTTGTTTAATTTTTAGTTAACTTGCATTTTTTACTTGTGGATTTAATTTTAATATTTTGGCTTCAAATGGTACAACTTAAAATGTTGTGTGTGGTTACCCACACCCTCTACATACAGATTGCTCTCAAATATAAAAAAACACCCAGCAACTTCTGCATGTTATGAGCCTAGAAACAGCCAAGATGGCGGCTCAGGTATTCTCGGGCAGCCTGCAAACAGAAAGGGCCTTGTGACTGTGTTGCTCTGCATTCTTTGATTTCTGACCTTTCCGTGCCCCCAGCTCTGCTGTGTCTGTGCAAAATACAGCAGTAACCCACATCCTGCACTTTATCCCGCTCTCCTCTCCTCAGTAAGTGTGATGCATCTGACCAAAGATGAGCTAAAATAATTAAACAAAGCAAAGGTAAACAACTACACCAATAAATCAAATTAAAAATATTATTCTAGTACATCAATTTAAAAATAAATAACAAAGGACATAAGTTTCTTTAATTAACGCAAATAGATTGCAAAATAAAGGTTTACATGCAAAGGACTAATTAAGGTCCACATTAAAATGCTTTTATAAGGCATACATGAATCAGGTATGCATTGCCATACAATTTATGGGCTCGGCCATGCTGATACATGCAGTTCATTGGAGCTCAAGACGCGCAGACTCCTCCACATAGCCAAAAAACCTGTTCAAGAACAGCAATCCGACTGCTAAAAGGTGTCGCCAGTGGCTTTCTTTTAAAACGTATTTAGAGGTTTGAAAACTGTTCTCTGAATCACACCTAAACACATCCGATTATCCTAAGTTTTAGGTTTTGATCCTAAGTTTTACATTTTGATCCTACAATTTAGGAACGAACTTCCGATGATCGTAAGAGCATATACGAAATCGTACGTAGGCTCGTGCGAGTCGGAAATGGCCAAAAAAACAGGAAAAAATGACTAACACCCACCCAAACTTACGATTCTCGATCCGAAATCAATTAACTTTTGCATTTTGAATCGAGGGGTATGTGTAGGTGCTTTTCTGTCATGTATTGGAAGTTAGTTGTCTTACCCTGTTTGTAATTTCACATTGTACAGCGCTACGGAAGACGATGCCGCTTTATAAATAAACTTTATTAACTTTAAAGTGGACCAAAACCCAATATATGGGTTTTGGTCCTTTCCCCTGGGGCATCCCTGATCGGGATCGCTGCGTGAAACCCCCCAGGTCGCCGAAACCAACTCACCTTTTCCCAGTCCTATGGCGCATGTGCGGACGGTCGTCCAATCAGCAAGTTCAGATCCGCTCCCACCCCTTCGTCTAAGGCGAGCTGATCTGAGCGCACTGGCCACTGCATCTCTCGCTACCCTCCAACAGGGAGCGTGCCCACGCCGGCAGTTCACAGATACCTGTCGCAAGCATGCACCCTGCAGAGATGCCGCTGCTGCTTGCGCAAGCTCTGTTGGACCGGGAAAGATGGTAAGTTTATGGGCGACCTGGGGGGTTTCACACAGCAAGGCATCCCGATTCTGGATCAAAACCCATGGCGATCAGCTCTCCCCCTGGGGCATCCAAAATCGGGATGCTCCGCTGTATGAAACCCCCTAGGTTGCCCCATACACTTACCTTCTTTTCCCGGTCCAATGGCGCATGCGCGAGCCGCATCCCCGCTATCCCTCTAGCAGGACGCGTGCCCACACCGAGCTCGCTGATTGGACGAGCAGCCGTGCATGCGCCTTAGGACTGGGTAGAGGTGAGTTGGTTTCGGCGACCTGGGGGGTTTCACACAGCGGGGCATCCCCGATTAGGGTGCAAAGACCAAAGGATAGTCAAAATCCTGGGTTTTGGTCTACTTTAAAAGTGATAAACGGTGAATAAACTTAATTATATTTGTGTAATTGCTTTCAGTGTATGACTGCGGATATTTCACAGGGTGATCATTCATTGCACACAATGCAGCGAGCGCGCAGTTGTTGGGAGTCAGTAATGGAGGTTGGCACATGTGACAGGTTCCTCCGGGTTGTATAAACCCTCCATTGTGAATGCGGCATAAGGAGACATTCATCACATCAATAGACCATTTGACCTGTGTTGCGTGTTTTTGTAGGTCCTGGCACATCCAAGATAATTCTCAAGTTCCTTGAACACCCTGCTGTGTGTGTGTCTGCACATAAAGGGATATTCAGCAGTTTGCGTAGCACTGATGGTCTGGACATGGAATACGAAGCAGAAGCCAATGCTCTCTGCGCAACAATTATAAACATAATATAAAGTATAGAGGAAGAGCCAATAAGGGAACACATGAGTTAGAGGTAGAGGGAGGGGTGGACTCTGACATTGGGGGTGAAGCTATAGATCATCAGTCAAACCCTGTGATTGGTGGTCTATAAGGGAGGGGGTGCAGGTTCTATTGTCTTGTGTCGCTGTGTTTGTGACACCTAATCACAACCACAATCTCTCAGGCAGCGTCGGGTGATAAAAATGCTAATTAGGTGCGGTGGTGATTAAAATGAGAATTAGGCACAATGGATTTTCATAAGCTTAGGTGTGCAGGCTGTGATAGCTCAGGCTAAATAATACTAGTGTGCTTGTTCTTTCTGAGCTGACAAACGGGGGGGGGGGGAGCTATAGACCACCAGTCAAGCCCCGTGATTGGTGGTCTATGAGTGAGGGGGTGCAGGCTCCATTGTCTTGTTCCAACGCTGTGTTTGTGACACCTAATCACAACCACAATCTCTCAGGCAGTGTTGGGTGATAAAAATGCAAATTAGGTGAGGTGGTGATTGGAATGCGAATTAGGCATGAAAGATTTTCATAAGCTTAGCTGTGCAGGCTGTGATGGCTCAGGCTACATAATACTAGTATGCTTGTTCTTGGTAAGCTGACAAACGGGGTGGAGCTATAGACCACTAGTCAAGCCCTGTGACTGGTGGTCTATGACAAAGGAATTCAGGGGTGTGCCACTACTCTTTGCCTTGTTTCTACTTCCAGCAGCAGCTGTGTTCTGGCAGGAAGGAAGAGGGCAGTCATGACGAGGTGAGCTGCTGAATGATAGCTTATGCACTTTGCCTACAGGAGACCCTTTAATTGAATACCAGTCCAGTTGCTTTTGTTGGGCAAATATTCACAAAACACACACGTGAGTGAGTATTTTTTGTTGTGTTTTAGCACACTTGAAAGTCCTGTGTGTACACAGGGGACAATCTTTAGAGAGTATTATCCATCCCAAAGTGCAATGCACACATCACATTGCACTGTAAGCTATTTATATTCCAATAGTAGGCTCATGACTGCATTAGGAAGTATCAGAGCTGACAACAATAGAAACAATTAATATATATATATATATAGAGACTAGACACATAAAACCTAAGTAGACGGGCACAGCTTATTTAAAGATATTAATAATTTATTAAGGTTCCAAGAAGAAAAAAACTCATTAAAAAACACACCCCAATCAGAAGCCGTGTGCTTGACGGCGGAGCGCGCGGGGTAGCTGCGGTCTCCTGTCTCTCATCTCCAGGGTTTGGCGGTATTTATTTGGCTTAGGACAATTTATACACTGTATCATATTGCACTTTGCAACACTTATATTGAGTTGGCTCTAGCTCGGGATTTCCTTGTCTTACATTGTATCAATCGCTCACACAGCAGTGTGTTCATAATTGCTGAGCCTCTCATCACCATGCGCAGCTTCTAGCCCCTGGTGGGTTTATTTATTACAATGCGTATGGCCAGTTCGCCACATATATAGGGTTTGATATATTTATACTTTACTGGTTACACACCAGGGCAGAACCACTGCTCTTTTACCCACTGTTTGTTGATTTTTAGGGCCACATTAGGGAGTATCACTGTTGTTTGTGAATAATAATTGTGTCCTATTATAGTTTAGCACGGTATATTTATTTTATATTTTTTCACATAGAAACTTGGCTTTTTTCACTGTATTATTGCGGCACTAGCTAGTTCATTGTCCTTCAGCATACAGCACATAGTATAGTATATAGTTTTTCATTTCTAGTATATTTATTGCATTAGTGTAGATTATCCTCATTTTGATAATTTTAGGTCTATAGCTTCATACATATAAATGCACTTTACCGCCTGTACCTGGTATTATTATGTATGAATTTTTTGCATATTTATTAACTATTATTATATTAGTGCCATATATACTTATATAGGTTAGTGTCACATATTTTTCCACAGTAGTGTGGGTGGACACTATTATATTATTTAGGACTAATCAGGAGACCTTGTGTTTTAATTCTGTCTTGTCTTGTGTATGTTTTTATCTTCATATGCCAACAATAAAGTACATCATTTATTTGTTACATATTGGCTGGTGTGCCCAAATTTTTGAATTCCACTTTTTTTCTTTTTCTTGGCTCAATACATTAAAAAACATATACAGACAATATTAAAACAGGCTCCATCCCATATCTCTAAGCCACGGGTACAGTACTAAATCAGACAGAACAACATAATAGTTGTAAATCTAATAAATAATCCAATCAATAATAATCCTTAATAACCTATAAATATACAAATAATTTACCAAGATGAAAAAGTCTATATACAGACAAAAAGTGCTTGTGCTAAGTCAAATTGCAATCAATATATAAATAAATCATGTACATATGTGGTAAAGAATCCTAATAAATGCTGTGAACTATAAGTAATCCATCAAAATTCACTCATAATCTTTGAACTAACTCTATATAAAGTGCGTGCTGTGATATTACCACCTTCAATCAGCCTTAGTGGTATAAGATGGCTTGCACATAAGAACAAGGAGTGTATCAAGCAAACAAAAAGTATAATTACTGTCCCTTAATGGCCATCTCTACAATAACCGGGGGTCTGTGCCGATCCAACAATCTCACGCGTTCCGCTTTTGCAGGCTTCCTCAGAGATCTCTTGGTAAATAATTTGTATATTTATAGGTTATTAAGGATTATTATTGATAGGATTATTTATTAGATTTACAACTAATATGTTGTTCTGTTTGGATTAGTACCCGTGGCTTAGAGATATGGGATGGTCTTAGGTGCTTGTTTTAATATTGTCTGTATATGTTTTTTAATTAGTTTTTTTCTTTTTGGAACCTTAATAAATTATTAATATCCTTAAATAAGCTGTGCCCGTCTACTTGGGTTTTATGTGCCTATTGTCTATATGTGTTTCCAATATTGGCACAGACCCCAGAGCACACTTGATTGTTTTTGATTTGAGTAAGGCTGTGCCCACTAATATTTACATACAATAGAAACAATTAAGATACATGAATTGCTATTTGACTTAAATGATGTAACACAAAGGACAGGCTTTTCAGGGTAACTCATCTTGTTTGCAAGGAGAGAGGGATAGCCCATCCCAAGGTTTTAACTTTCCAGTATCTGGCTCTCTGGGCTCTGTCACCTCTGTATAAACACTTTTGTGCATGTAGAGCATAAGGAAATTGTCACAAGAGAGGGGGACCTGTACTTTTTGCTTGTGGCAGAGGTCAGAGTCAGGACCACAGAAATCTGAAGGGCAAGGCAGCCACAACAGGAGGCTTGTAGATTTCTAAGCAGCATTTGGCTGGACTGAGGTCATAGATAGAAGTGTAGCATTTGGCTGGACTGAGGACATAGATTGAAGTGTAGCATTTGGCCGGACTGAGGTCATAGATAGAAGTGTAGCATTTGGCCGGACTGAGGTCATAGATAGAAGTGTAGCATTTGGCCGGACTGAGGTCATAGATAGAAGTGTAGCATTTGGCCGGACTGAGGTCATAGATAGAAGTGTAGCATTTGGCTGGACTGAGGACATAGATAGAAGTGTAGCATTTGGCTGGACTGAGGACATAGATAGAAGTGTAGCATTTGGCTGGACTGAGGTCATAGATAGAAGTGTAGCATTTGGCTGGACTGAGGTCATAGGTAGAAGTGTAACATTTGGCTGGACTGAGGTCATAGATATAAGTGTAGCATTTGGCTGGACTGAGGTCATAGATTGAAGTGTAGCATTTGGCTGGACTGAGGACATAGATTGAAGTGTAGCATTTGGCTGGACTGAGGTCATAGCTAGAAGTGTAGCATTTGGCCGGACTGAGGTCATAGATAGAAGTGTAGCATTTGGCCGGACTGAGGTCATAGATAGAAGTGTAGCATTTGGCTGGACTGAGGACATAGATAGAAGTGTAGCATTTGGCTGGACTGAGGACATAGATAGAAGTGTAGCATTTGGCTGGACTGAGGTCATAGATTGAAGTGTAGCATTTGGCCGGAATGAGGTCATAGATAGAAGTGTAGCATTTGGCCGGACTGAGGTCATAGATAGAAGTGTAGCATTTGGCTGGACTGAGGACATAGATAGAAGTGTAGCATTTGGCTGGACTGAGGACATAGATAGAAGTGTAGCATTTGGCTGGACTGAGGTCATAGATTGAAGTGTAGCATTTGGCTGGACTGAGGACATAGATAGAAGTGTAGCATTTGGCTGGACTGAGGTCATAGGTAGAAGTGTAACATTTGGCCGGACTGAGGTCATAGATAGAAGTGTAGCATTTGGCCGGACTGAGGACATAGATTGAAGTGTAGCATTTGGCCGGACTGAGGACATAGATAGAAGTGTAGCATTTGGCCGGACTGAGGACATAGATTGAAGTGTAGCATTTGGCCGGACTGAGGACATAGATAGAAGTGTAGCATTTGGCCGGACTGAGGTCATAGATAGAAGTGTAGCATTTGGCCGGACTGAGGTCATAGATAGAAGTGTAGCATTTGGCCGGGCTGAGGTCATAGATAGAAGTGTAGCATTTGGCTGGACTGAGGACATAGATAGAAGTGTAGCATTTGGCTGGACTGAGGTCATAGGTAGAAGTGTAACATTTGGCTGGACTGAGGTCATAGGTAGAAGTGTAACATTTGGCTGGACTGAGGTCATAGGTAGAAGTGTAACATTTGGCTGGACTGAGGACATAGATAGAAGTGTAGCATTTGGTCGGACTGAGGACATAGATAGAAGTGTAAAGGTTTTTCATCATTAGCATAGAGAAGACACATAACCACATGAAATGTAGACAAATATTTTATTTTTAAATACAGGATATGGATCTTTCAGTGCATGTCATTAGCCAAACAAACCTCCATATGACCTCCTACCTGCTCTTACTGAGCAACACAGACCAGAAAGAGCATAACTGGTCCCTACTCCACATAGGGCTTCAAGCTGACCCACTGGCCCTTAAGAGTGGACTATATGAGTAAGCATGGATGCCTCCATCTCCGTACAACCTTTATGGTCTATTGTTTGAGTGTGAGAAGACCAAATAAGGATTGTACATCAAACATGAGTATGAGGTCTAGGACTTTCATAATATCCCCGGTTCCTTAGACTGGACAGGGTGGGAATGATGTGAAAACATCTCCCCAGTTCTCAGTTTCCAAATGGTATGAAAATAATAAAGGTAAGTGCGCTCTCATGATTGATTATAGAAACAACAAGGCCAATCCATGGACAAACCCTGTTCTTCTCTTGTCATCTTTTGACTGGCCATTGAGGTCAGACCTTCTGTAGGATGCACCTGTGCCTTACTTTGCTAGGGGTGCTTCTCTGTAATTTACTCTGCCGGGTCATAAACATTCCCGCTGGAACGTTCGATCTTCTGCCTGGACCCCAACTAGTATTACAAAAGTGGATCCGTGTTATAGAACACATTGCTAATCATCAGTTGGCTTTTGACTCATTACTAAGCTGAGCAGTGTCTCGTGAGCTACCTGTAAAGGTCATCATTTATCTTGGTCAGTGTACATCTGTAGACAGTGGCAGACTGGTTCCAAAGATTTTTAGCAGCCCCATCAGCCCATGACGAGCCCATGGCAACCCCACTGAGCCCAAGTCCACGTGTCCTCCAAGACTGAGGCTATAGCATTGCAGGGAGCAGGGGTAGATATGGCCAACTCGACGTTATGGAAGCTTTCATATAGTAAAGGGAAGATAATGTGGGAGGGATGGGTCAGTCATGTCAAGCTAAAGCATTGGAGGCAGGTTTCTTGGCTCGTAGGATACAGTTGGGTCAGTTACAAGGGTGCTGGGGATACTAGATAGGCAGGTATTGATTGAGGGTGTAACAGGCAACAGCCTAACTGGCCCCAACCCAGTACAGCCCACGGGGAATTCCTCTGGGTCTCCCTATGGCCAGTTCACCTCTGCCTAGGTTGAGGAGATGGGATGTCCTGAAGAATACAGAAAGTCCACTGGCGTCGAGTTATTACTACAGATATACATGTTGGCCATGCTGTACAGTTTAATGAGCACACATTGTATATAATTGTAAATAGTTTTGGAGAAGATTAGGTTTATGTAGTATAAGGCATCATAAATTTCCTCCCTTTTAGTTCCCTAAATAAAATAGATTAAGGGTTAGTTATATCATACCCGATACTGGGTCATGGCGTTATGGTTAACATATGGGATGGAGTGGGATGGATGGATGTATCTGTCCATAGGTCTGTTACAATGTGTATTCAGACCCTGCGCTAGACTCACAGGTAACGTAGCTGGTGTGGAATACCTGGGGGTGGGAGGGGGGCGGCTCGTTTACTGACAGTCATTTTCCTCCTAGCAGTAATGTGCATATGCGCTTAGACATTATCAGCTCTATGGGCTGTGTCTGTCAATAATGATTGAGCAGGATGGATGGATCTGCCTGTGTTTGCAGCACACTATGCTTTGATTATGCTGCAGCTGGGATGATGACACAGTGAGTGTGAGCTGGCTCAGTGGGTGGGAGGGGCGGGACGGCTCTGCACCAGCACGTCTCCTAGACAACAGTGATGCGCATGTAATCGATGACGATGGTTTCCCACAATGCTCAGCGCCATAACAGGATGTAAGCAAATGCCGGCTGATTTGTTACAGCTGATATGAATCAGAGGATGGGACAACACTATTTAAGGGTAGGAATAGACATTGGATACTAACCCTCACCTTGAAGCAACATGGGAGTTGCGGGCGCGGTGATTTATATTTGATGACCCTGTGATGCTGACTCTATGTGCCATTTCTTATTCTTGAATATTCAGGTTTGCTGGTGTCATTTAGCACGCACACGTGCACTTTGAGTATATCTTTATTGTTTCCATTCACTTATAACTGTTTGAACTGGGCGAGTCTGCCAATATATTTTCTGTGGAATTTAGTTTTTTATTCATTTTCACATATGAGGTATTGTTAAGAGTTGATATTTATTAGAGGTTTTACACTTTGAGGGTTTACACATACAATTTTTATGCCGGCATAAAATAACTGTTATAATAGGATCTAATAAGTGCACATAGGGTCTTTTGATGCATTGTTCCCCTTTAGGGTTTTTTTTCATTAATATTATTGTGACCATGGGGTCATCCATGTGATTTTAATTGTCCAGTGTGTTTTTGTGTATTTTAATATCTCCTTTTTCATAATAAAGAATTTTGTATCCATATTGATATTGGTGCTCCTTTTTGAAGAAAGGTGTGTAATTGGACACGCCCACTTCAGTCTTGTTTTATTACTACAGATATACATGTTGGGTGTTCTTATACCTGTATAGACTATATAGTGGATGTTTTGGCACCACAAAGGAAGGGAGCTCAGGAGAAGCAGCAGGGCCACCATCCTGGGGTGTTAAAGAGGAACTCCAAGCTGTTTCTCACCCCACAGCCCTATGTCCTCCCTCAGAAGAACCAGCAGGGCCAGCCACCATCCCGAGGTGTTAAAGAGGAACTCCAAGCTTCTTCTAATGCCACAGCCCTCTGTCCTCCTTAAAAAAAAGCTTAGAAGAACCAGCAGGGCCAGCCACCATCCCTAGGTGTTAAAGAGGAACTCCAAGCTTCTTCTAATGCCACAGCCCTCTGTCCTCCTTCAAAAAAGCTTAGAAGAACCAGCAGGGCCAGCCACCATCCTGAGGTGTTAGACGAACTCCAAGCTTTTTCTCACCCGCAGCCCCCTGTCCTCCAGTCAGAAGAACCAGCAGGGCCAGCTACCATCCTAAGGTGTAAGAGGAACTCCAAG
The DNA here is from genome assembly GCA_027917425.1 of Gastrophryne carolinensis. NCBI lineage: Eukaryota > Metazoa > Chordata > Amphibia > Anura > Microhylidae > Gastrophryne > Gastrophryne carolinensis. Next base: position 11,539,870 of record CM051240.1, on the reverse strand, counting down.
CTTTTTCTAACCCCACAATCCCCTGTCCTCCCTCAGAAAAACCAGTAGGGCCAGCCACCATCCTAAGGTGTTAGAGGAACTCCAAGCTTTGTCTCACCCCAAAGCCCTCTGTCCTCCCTCAGAAGAACCAGGAGGGCCAGCCACCATCCTGAGGGGTTAAAGAGGAACTCCAAGCTTTTTCCAACGCCACATCCCTCTGGCCTCCCCCTGCACTAAGCCCAATTTCGGCATCAAACTAATAAAACAACTCACTTGATCACCACAATCCTCCCCCGATTCTGGCAGGGTTGGGACTGGCAGCTGTAGACCTGAGTAACGGTTGGACTTGAATGACTAGTACTCTGCTGCATGGGATTGGGTGACAGACCCATCCCGTAATGCAGGACGAGGGGGGGGGGTGGGAGGTGTTACAAAAAAATACAAAAGAAATATGAAGAAACCCTTAACCTAGCCCAGGATCTAGCACCGTTATATAAAGTCTGGACTTCCACTTTACCAGTGGAGCTGTACCATGACTAAGGTAAGTTTACTGGGACTACTTTAAGCAGGTCTCTAAAATGAGGCAGAAAAATAAGTGAGCACTCACTGTTCTGCAAGAAACTAATGGAGGTTGGTAATGTAAGTGGTTGCCGCATCTCATGATGGCTCCACCTTATAGAATAAGCACTTTTAGTCTTGTTGCGAAGACATGATCAAAGCTTCAAAGCGTACAGGAAAAGACCTGGAGGTCTTGGCATGTGAGTAACCAAAGATTAGCCTAGCTTGGTAGTCCAGCTGCAATGGTCACCCAACATCATCCTTTGAACAGAGGAGACCTCTCGCAAATGAAAAAAAAAGCTTCAAGCAACCTTTACAAATAAAACAAGTACTCAGAATATCAAAATCAGTGCTTATGGAGGATCTTCTCTCCAGGTACTATTACTCCACTCTACTCTGAGCTGCAAATTCAAATGTTAATAAAACCCCCCGACCTATAGACCAGATAATCCAAGAGAGGACCAAGAGACTGACATCAGTAAGGTGTATACACTACTCTAAATAAGTCAACTTTGGCCAATCCAATCCCCTGCCTCAAGGCCAACGTCAGCACCCGGCAAGCCCGGTCAGTTGCTGAGGGCCCTATCCCCTAGGGGGACCCACTGACACCTGGCACAATGTGAATAAAGAACTGCACACATTTCCTTTCTCTGTCTCTCTGCTCTATATATCGCTGTCTCCTCAGCTTTGCCCCATTGGTTTTATGTCACCTCTGTCTCATCCATCCCTATCTCCTGAGCCCTGACCCATCCTCCCCAATCCCTTGAGCCCTGATCCATCTATCCTTGTTCTCTTAGCTCTGCCCCATCCATCCATGTCCCCCTAGCTCTGCCCCATTCATTCATGTACCCTCAGCTCTGCCCCATCCATCCATGCCCCTCCAGCTCTTCCCCATCGATCCCTGTCCCCTCCACTCTGCCCCACAGCCCTGTCCCCTCAGTTCTGTCTCATCCACCCCTCTACCCTCAGTTCTGCCCCATCACCTCAGTCTACGCCTCTCCATCCCTGTCCTCCCAGCTTTGCCCATCTACCCCTCTTCCTTCCAGCTCTGCCAGTATATCCATCTTTGTTCCTGCTCTGCCCATCTACCACCCCCTCACACCAGCTCTACCCAGCCATTCCTGTCCTTTTCCTGTTGCCCATCCATCCCTCTTCCTCCCAGTTATCTCTCCATCCATTCCCGCCCTTCCTGCTTTGTCCATCCCTCTTCCTCAATACTCTGCCCACTCATGTGGTGCCAACCACAAAATAGCTCCAGGGGGTTGGAGGGCAAGCAGCCCCTCTTAGTTTTGGTCATGGAATTTATAGACCCCTGACCCACGACTCTTTACCACAAAGGGGTCCACCGTGACCATGCCACCCGAGGGCCTACATAAACCCGGAGCCGGCCCTGCTTTGCCTCATCGTCCCCTTCCCAAGACAGGATAACTGTAAACACAGGCATAATGGGCTTCGGGTTTGGTTCCAAACATGGTCGCTGGCCTGCACAGTATTACTGTGCAGCCATCCACCTTCCTCCAACCAGTTGCAATGGTCACCCAACATCATCCTTTGAGCAGAGAAGACCCCTCGCATATGAAAAAAAAGCTTCACGCAACCTTTACAAATAAAACAAGTACTCAGAATATCGAAATCAGTGCTAATGGAGGATCTTATCTCCAGGTATTACTTTTACTCCACTCTACTCTTAGCTGCAATGAGAAATTCAAATGACCTATAGACAAAATAATCCAAGAGAAGACCAAGAGACTGACATCAGTAAGGTGTATACACTTCTCTACCTAAGTCAAGCTAAGTCTCCTCATTGTCCCCTTCCCATTTTTTCTTTGTGGAGAACGCAGGATAACTGTAAACACAGGCATAGTGGGGCTTCAGGTTTGGTTCCAAACAAGGACGATGTGCTGCACAGTATTATTACCAATCGCCATCCACCTTCCTCCAACCCCGAGTATCTATCTAATGCTCTTCTGAATCCACCTACTAACTGATTGCAGGCAGCTTGGCACTCAGTGCCAGTGCTAATGGTATAGTATAGGTGTTAGAAAGCCCTTATAATAAGCTAATGTTTGACCCATGCAAAGGTAGGGCTGCATGATAGACCCCTGTGGTCTAGGAGCAAGTCATCGGTGGGGGCAAAAGAGGAGTATAGAGTTTGTTTTGTCTTGCAGCCTGCATCCCCTCTAAAAGGTGCAGGGGTCATAGTAGAATTATTACACGGGTCAGCCCCTATTGACCACACGTGTTTCCCTGAATACCTAAAGTTGACTGTTCTCTAGAAAATGATCTGTGCTTTTTCGACTAAGTTACAAAATATCTCGCCAAAAAATATATATTAGAAGAAGTCTTAAGACATAAAGTGCTCAGTATAAAGGGTCCCTACTAAGAGGTATTCCTCTCTAAATGTAAGAAGGAAGCTCTAAAATGGACACCATGGCTCAGATTCAAGCATGTTCAGCCCTATTTCTGCCAAATGCTGCTGTAAATGTATCCAGATCTGGCCTGAGCTTCAGTACTAGAGCTAAATAAAGCCAAACTTCAGGTACAAATATAAATTCTTAGCTCCTTATATGAGATCAACATTGCATTGGAAAGCGTGTGTACAGTTGGTGTCCATTGTGTGGCCTCCTGGATTTGCCTGTTCTCTTGTTTATACAGTCTTTTCCTTAAAATTAACATCTTGTACTTCAAACATCATAGAGAGCTTCTTCTGTGACCTTCCCCAGGTTCTTCACATCTCTTGCAGTGACATCTTCATTTGAAAAGGGCCCAAAAAAACAAAACAAACCACCAAGCAGGTTGGGCGATGAGGACAACAGCTGATCTTGAAGGATGTTGTTTTTTTTCAAAGGCTGTCTACTGGACATTTTGCAGTATAAGTAGTGTTGGGTGAACCCGAACCGAGTTTGGGTTTCCTAAACCCAACAGGGACTTCAGCCAGGAGTCCGTGTTCGGGTTCGGCCCCAGTACGGAAAAGCTGGTTGATGAGAGCAGCCCATCAAACAGCTTCATCTAAAAGATGCAGCAGCAGGAAGCTGCTGTTCAAGTTACCCGAGCCCCGATCTGGTCCCTGGTCGCGGTTGGCGTTCCTGTATACGGCCAAGACCAAAGAAAGATGCCTGTTCTCTTGTTTATGCAGTCTTTTCCTTAAAATTGACATTTTGTACTTCAAACATCATAGAGAGCTTCTTCTGTGACATTCCACAGGTTCCTCACCTCATCTCTTCTCCTCATCTCTTGCAGTGACATCTACATCTGAAAAGGCCCCCCAAAAAACAAGCCACCAAGCAGGTTTTCCAACGAAGGCAACAATGGATCTTGAAAGATGTTGTTTTTTTCAAAGACCATCTACTGGAAGTTTGGCAGTATGAGTAGTGTTGGGTGAACCCGAACAGAGTTTGGGTTTCCAAAACTCAACACGGACTTCAGCCAGGACTCCGTGTTTAGGTTCAGCTCCAGCACAGAAAAGCTGGTTGATGGGCTGCCCATCAAACAGCTTCATCTAAAAGATGCAGCAGCAGGAAGCTGCTGTTCAAGTTACCGGAGACCCGATCTGGTCCCTGGTCGTGGTTGACGTTCCTGTCTATGGCCAAGGCCACAGAAAGATGATCTTGAAGGACGTTGGTTTTTTCAAAGACCATCCACTGGAAGTTTGGCAGTAGGAGTAGTATTGGGTGAACTCAAGCCGCAAAGTTGGGTTTTGGAAACCCAAACTCGCAAAGTTCGGGACAAACCCCAACATGGACTTCAGCCATAAGTCCGTGTTCGGCACCAGCACGGAAAAGCTGGTTGATGGGCTGCCCATCAAACAGCTTCACCTAAAGGATGCAGCAGCAGGAAGTTTCTGTACCTGAGCCCTGATCCAGTCCCTCGTCGAGGTTAATAAACCTGTTAAATGGTCTACGTCCGAGGCCACAGAAAGATGGCCACTGCTCCCATCAACAAGGACTCATAGGAGTGGAGGCCATCTTTTTAGTTTTTCATCCCCAGGTTTGTGGCCCTGAACCTGTACTTTATTCAAAGTTTGGGTCGCCCAACACTAATTATGGCTAATTTTTAGGTTTTTTTTTTCTGAAAAATGCTGTCAGTGTATCCAAATCTGGCCAGAGCTCATTTTTATTGGCCCCGGCAGTAAACCATTTAAAAGGAACACTGCCAACATTCAGGGACCTGACCAGGGATCACTATTTTTTTTTTTTCATTCCCGGGTTCGTGTTCCCGAACCTAAACTTTATTCAAAGTTTGGTTGAAACTTGGGGGGTTCGCTCATCACTAATTATAACCAATTTTAGTTTTTTTTCTGAAAAATTCTGTAAATATATCCAAATCTGGCCAGAAATCCAGTACTAGAGCTAATTTTTAGTGGCCCCGGCAGTAAACCATTTAAAAGGAACGATACCGATGACCAGGGACCACAGGTTTTTTTTCATCCCCGGGTTCGTGTCCCTGAACTTTATTCAAAGTTTGGAGGGGTCACCCAACACTAATTATGACCAATTATAGTTATTTTTTCTGAAAAATGCTGTAAATGTATCCAAATCTGGCCAGAAATCCAGTACTAGAGCTAATTAAAAACTGATCTCCAGGAAAAATATTAATGCTTTGCCCCTTATATTAGACCATTTTGAAAAATGCCCAAAAATCTCTTTGAGGATGGCCGAGCAGGACAACGTTTGATCCTGAAGGATGTTGGTCTACCAGAAGTTCGGCATTATGACTGATTTCTGTTCATTTTTGGTTGCGATTTATTAAACTGTTCTTAAAGCAGACCAAAACCCACTGAACTTGTGAAATACATTAGGCCAAAGACCCTGCCAATACTCCCTTCTTAAGGTGTAGAACTAGAAATGGATATTTTCGCTCTTCGAAACGTTGTGGAACACTGTTACTTTTTGCTGTCACTCTCTGTAAGATGTCAAGCAATCAGTCATTGCATCGGTGTGGCAATCACACAATTTCCACACACAACAGTGGCAAGGAATGGAGGAGGCGGAGCTTTACAGATAAAACAGGCGCCATTATCTGCGATTAGAGTGACGCAGGAGCAGTGAAAGTTGGCAAAAGGTGCTCTTCATGGGGGGGGGGGGCAATTCAGGGGATGCTAGTTAAAAATGTGGGTTTTGGTCCGCTTTAAGATTAAGAAAAATCTGCCATATAAATGAGATTTAAATAAGTTAATTAGTTACCAGGTAAAAATAATTTTCCCATATAAGCAAATTCAATTAGTAAACCTGTAAACCAAACCCATTTGGGCACGTTGGTCTCAGTCCTGCTTCTCCACCAGATGTTGGGTGTCATCTGTGGATTCCTCAGCCCCGCCCTCAGACGCGGAGTCCTTCTTCTTTTCTACGTGTCCAATGACACCGCCAACACCGGCTCCTATGCCGGACCCGACGGCACCGAGTGTGACGGAGCCGCCTACTGCACCGGTGACCAATGCTGCGGTTGTGCTGCCTAACAAACCCACAGCCTCAACGGCAAGTACCGTTCCTGCAACGGCGGCTCCGACAACCCCCCCTGCTAAGGCCAGTACGCCTCCGCCGACTGCGCAGCCCACCCCCACCGCGGTTTTGGTAAAACGTTTCGAATATTCCGAGCAGAATTTCTCTTTTTTTTCCACTAGCAGAGATTCCAGCTCCTCCAGGAGAACCTTCTTCTCTGCGTCGTTGTCTCCTATCAGGGCTATTCGATATTCTTCCAATAGCCAGGAGGCCTTTTCGGTGACCTTAGACCTTAGCTGAGATGGCTTCAGGCCGAGGACCTTGAATGGAGAAGGACTCGACACCTACAAGAGAAAGGTGAAAATGAAAAAGAAGTCGCATTTACATGGGCTCCATCATGAAAGATCCAACGTTCATGGGGATTGGCTGTCGTACGCCAGGTCTGAAGGAGGGGCCAATGGTCTGTTCCATTATTGAGCTCCGGTGACATTGAGGACCTCGATCTCGATGCTGTAGATGGGTGGTCAAGAAACTATTGTGGCAGTAGGAAGACTGATTGAAGTACTATCTGGGGCAGCATTTCCCAGCCCGTGGCTCACCAGCCCATGCAGTGTGGCTCGTGGCCAGTGGAGCAGCGTAGGGATGGCTGGAGGGCTTTCCAGAGAAGCAGCTAGGCTTTCTTGCACCCAGGGCAAAGATTTGAAATGGTGCCCCCTGCCTGTGCTCAGGGACCCCCTTTGGTGCCCCCCCTGACCTGCTGCACCTTGGGCACATGCCCCTCCTGCTTCCCCTAGTTACGCCCCCTGGGCTTTCTATGCGGCCATGCACACAAGATAAAAGGGCACGTGCCTGAGCCTCTGCCGCTGTGTCCGAGTTGGCGCCATATTTTCTTCACAAGTTCGCATATTTATTGTTTAATTTAGCTACCCCTTATTAGACCCGTTCAGATTATGGGATCTCTTTGTATTTTCTTTCCTTTTCAGTAGTTTTTATTGAAGATATATAAACACTTTTGATATATCTGATATAATAGATCATAGACATCCTTATATAAACCAATTTGTGCACATAAACACATCATTTAAATTCTATATTCTAATTATAATGTATAAAAGCTTATGTCATAAAAACTAGACACAGCACATCTTATCAATTTCATTAAATCTAACCCCTTCTTATACATTCACTAAAGTAAAAAAAACCCAAGCATAAATTATAACAAAGAAATCATCATATAACACAACCTTATAATAATAAAAACATAAATTATAACAAAGAAATCGTCATATAACACAACCTTATAATAATAAAAGGTTAGAATCAAAATCAAAGGTAAGAAATTTTCTATCCATGGAGCCCAAACCTCTGGAAATCCCTCAAGATTCCCAATATTAATTGCTGACAGTTTTTCCATGGCCATAATATTATTAACCCTGTTGATAAACTCACTAAAACTTAAATCTGGTGATCTCTTTGTATTTTATGATGTTGAGATTTGACATAGTGCCACCATAGAATTATGATCATTAATATCCTCTGTCATCATTTATATATTTATATTTATATCTGTTTATATGCTGAGTTGTAACTCCTCTGTTATGTATCATGGATTTCAATTATATCCTTTTTGCATTTATAACTATGGTTTGCTTATTAGATTTTTTATTGTGGTGAATTGAAAAAAAATGTCTCTTGATATGTTTTTAAATGTAAAGTTAGTATCATTTACTTACCTGTCTTCCAACATCACACCCTGGTGTGTATATACGCCGCTCCGTGAGTGTGGCTGCCGCTTTCCTCCTCGCCGCCTACCGCTCCCTGCCTCGGCATCCGTTGCCATGGTCACACGCCGCTATGCGGCGTTGTTGCATGACGCGGCCAGCCGGGTGGTTTAGAGGGTGGGCGGTGACAAATACTTTGATGGCCGGCATCTGGCGCGTCTCCTGTGTACTAAGCGACCGCGGTGTGCAGGAGAGCGCGCACTGATTGCCGGAAATGCGCCACACATTTTTTACACACGGCAGTATATATATATATATATATATATATATATATATATATATATATATATATATATATAGAGAGAGAGAGATTGGGAGACAGATAAGTTACCTGGCACCTTGAGAAAGTGGGTTCACCCCACGTAACGCGTGGGTAAAAGGGCACCAGGCATCAGCAGGGACACCATTCAGCCTATACTCATGGTGTATACTCAGGCGGTGCAATAGAGAAGCGGGGGGAAAGGGCACCACCCACTGCACGGACCAGGCGGTACAATAGAGAAGCAAGGGGGAGTGGGCACCACCCACTGCATGGACGAGGTGATGCAATAGAGAAGCAAGGGGGAGGACACTGCCCGGACAAGGAGGTGCAATAGAGAAATGGGGGGAGAGGGCACTGCCCACTGCGCAGATGAGGCGTAGCAATAGAGAAGCGGAGGGAGAGAGCACTGCCCGCTGCACAGACAAGGTGGTGCAATAGAGAAGTGGTGGGATAGGGCCCTGCCCACTGCACGGACGAGGTGGTGCAATAGAGAAGCGGGGAGGGCACCGCCCACTGCACAGATGAGGTGTAGCAATAGAGAAGCGGAGGGAGAGAGCACTGCCCGCTGCACGGACATGGTGGTGCAATAGAGAAGCGAGGGGGAGAGGGCATCGCCAACTGCACTGACGAGGGGGTGCAATTGGGAAGTGGGCACCACCCACTGCATGGACAAGGCAGAGCAATAGAGAAGCGAGGGGAGAGAGCACCGCCCACTGCACGGACAAGGCAGAGCAATAGAGAAGCGAGGGGAGAGGGCACCGCCCACTGCACGGACAAGGCGGTGCAATAAAGAAGTGAGGGGAGAGGGCACCGCCCACTGCACAGACAAGGCGGTGCAATAGAGAAGTGGTGGAATAGGGCCCTGCCCACTGCACGGACAAGGCAGTGCAATAGAGAAGCGGGGAGGGCACCGCCCACTGCACAGATGAGGCGTAGCAATAGAGAAGCGGAGGGAGAGAGCACTGCCCACTGCACGGACAAGGTGGTGCAATAGAGAAGCGAGGGGGAGAGGGCATCGCCAACTGCACCGACGAGGGGGTGCAATTGGGAAGTGGGCACCACCCACTGCATGGACAAGGCAGAGCAATAGAGAAGCGAGGGGAGAGAGCACCGCCCACTGCACAGACAAGGCAGTGCAATAGAGAAGCGAGGGGGAGAGGGCAGCACCCACTGCACAGACGAGGTGGTGCAATAGAGAAGTGGTGGGATAGGGCCCTGCCCACTGCACAGATGAGGTGGTGCAATAGAGAAGTGGTGGGATAGGGCCCTGCCCACTGCACAGATGAGGTGGTGCAATAGAGAAGTGGTGGGATAGGGCCCTGCCCACTGCACGGACGAGGTGGTGCAATAGAGAAGTGGTGGGATAGGGTCCTGCCCACTGCACGGACGAGGTGGTGCAATAGAGAAGCGGGATGTAAGGGCACCGCCCACTGCATGGACAAGGTGGTGCAATAGAGAGGCGGTCTTTGGCCGGGGGAGAGCGCACCGCCTACTGCACCGTCACAATGAGCATTCAGCAAAGGGCAAGCTGTGAGTGACGCCACCGCCTCAGCATCCCGCACCTCAGTTTGGCGCCACCCCGGAGGTGACTGGGACAGTAACAGCGGAGAACGGATCACAGGCTGCCAGGTGAGCAGTTTGTAGCCAGTCAGAACATAGTTAGCCTCGGCCTGATTCAGCCTCATTGAGAGCTTCAGTCCTAGGGTGGCCTGGGCAGTGGCCCCAGCAAGAGTTGACAGCTGGGGCATCCCAAGCACTGCTCGGGACCATTGTGGAAATGAAGCTTACCATGAGGCCGGATGGGGTTGATTCTCTTACCATACCAGACTGATCATTGGTGGAGGAGAACAGAAGGGGGCTCTAATTTTACTTTAGGTTTTAATAAAAGAAGACCCGGGTAACCTGGACCATGGTTCCCTTTAACAAGCCTTCATGATTTGGGATTTTAATTTGTATTCAAAATCTTAGCTGGACCAGTGATCCCACAGTGCATGCATGTGACATGTGCCGCTAGCTCTTACACACCCAGCGGAAGGGCTAGCGCACACATCAAAGTGGGGTGGACTGCTAATCTGTTGGGATTATATGAGACCTGTGTTCTAGGCTTGGTTGACACAAGCGTGATTTCACTGAAATGTTCTGACAAGCAGGAGTACCTGTGCCTGACGGACACAAGCCTGATTAACCCTATGCTGAAGCTCTCTGATAAGGTTCGGTTGCCCCTGTTGGAAACCCTTAGGCTCCGGGGAAGTCTTTAACCCCGCTGGGATTGTTGTCCCTAGAACAGGCTTGATTCTACGCTTACACCTGGTGGTATCACTGGAAATCCTGAACCTACATAGTGGAGAAGGTTCCGCTAGCGCTCCTTACCCTGTTTAATCCCCTGCCTGATTTGCTAAGAGCTAGTGTTCACATCAACGTGGGGTGGAGGAACCCCTAATCTGCTGGGTTTATACGAGAACGGTGTTCTAAACTTGGTGGACACAAGCCTGATTAACCTTTTTACTGAAATGTTCTGACAAGCAGGAGTACCTGTGCCTGACGGACACAAGCCTGATTAACCCTATGCTGAAGCTCTCTGATAAGGTTCGGTTGCCCCTGTTGGAAACCCTTAGGCTCCGAGGAAGTCTTTAACCCCGCTGGGATTGTTGTCCCTATAACAGGCTTGATTCTACGCTTACACCTGGTGGTATCACTGGAAATCCTGAACCTACATAGTGGAGAAGGTTCCGCTAGTGCTCCTTACCCTGTTTAATCCCCTGCCTGATTTGCTAAGAGCTAGTGTTCACATCAACGTGGGGTGGAGGGACCCCTAATCTGCTGGGTTTATACGAGAACGGTGTTCTAAACTTGGTGGATACAAGCCTGATTAACCCTTTTACTGAAATGTTCTGACAAGCAGGAGTACCTGTGACTGACAGACACAAGCCTGGTTAACCCTATGCTGGAGTGCTCTGATAAGGTTCGGTTGCTCCTGTTGGAAACCCATAGTCTCCAGGGGAAGTCCTAAACCCAGCTGGGATTGTTGTCCCTAGAATGGACTTGATTCTACACTTACACCCAGTGGAAAATCCTGAACCTACATAGTGGAGAAGGTTCAGCTAGTGCTCCTTACCCTGCGTAATTCCCTCCCTGATTTACTAAGAGCTAGTGTTCACATCAAAGTGGGGTGGAGGGACCCCTAATCTGCTGGGATTATATGAGACCTGTGTTCTAGACTTGGTGGACACAAGCCTGATTAACCCTTTCACTGAAATGATCTGACAAGCAGAAGTACCTGTGCCAGACGGGCACAAGCTTGGTTAACCCTATGCTGAAGTGTTGTGATAAGCAAGTGTACCTGTGTCCTTTTACCTGAACCAGAGCCTTTGGTGTGGAATTAACAGTAAGGAGACACCTGGCGGGTGAGTAGAAGAGGCTGAGGTGAGCCTAAGCTCCGTTCAGGTTCGTTTGCCCCTGTTGCAAAGCCATAGGCTCCGGGGGAAGTCCCAAACCCGACTGGGATTGTTGTCCCTAGAACGGACTTGATTCTACTCTCACACCCAGTCGAGCCACTGGAAATCCTGAACCTACATAGAGGAGAAGGTTCAGCTAGCACTCCTTACTCTGTGTAAGTCCCTGCCTGATTGGTTAAGAGCTAGCGTTCACATCAAAGTGGGGTGGAGGAACCCCTAATCTGCTGGGATTATATGAGTGTTCTAGACCAGGTGGACTGATTAACACTTTTACTGAACTTTCATGTTCAGACAAGCAAGAGTACCTGTGCCTGATAGACACAAGCCTGGTTAACCCTATGCTGTTATGCGGTTAACCCTAAGCTTTCTGATAAGTATACCTGTGTCCTTTTACCTGAAGGACTATTTTTCACTGCAGTATGCTGATAAGCAATTGTGCCTGTGTTGTGTTTCTACAAAACGAGGAAAGTTTATCTGGTCTGTGAACTGTGTATTTGAGCGTGACGTGGATTAAAGCATTAAACTTCCTTTTCATGACCCTGCAACAATAAAACAAGCCGATGCTTTCACCTATCCTGCATACTGTTGAGTGTCTGTCTGCTGGGATACCATCTTGTCAGCCCCCTATGGCCTCTATAGAGGGTGCGCAGGCTGGAAATCACCATATATTGGTGCAGTTAGTCATGGTCTAGCGGTGAAGGAACCAATCTTGTGACCAGAGAGTTGCATTTTCGTTTCCGGGCTGGGAGATGACTGAAGTGCTCTCGAGCAAGGCACCTAACCCGGGCATCTGTACACGGCTTAGGTTTGTCTGACTGCACAGATGGGTTAAATACAGAGGAAATATTCCTATGTGTGCGCAAGCATACAATGGCTATATATAGGCACATAACAATGAGAGTTTCGGTGTGGTCGTCTCACCTGCTGCTCTAGGAAGTCCTGGAATCTCTCTAGGAAGATCTTCATGTTCTTGCGGTTTTCAAGTGAGTAATACATCTGCAACATAAGAAAACAGGACCAACAGCGGGTCACAGGGCGGCCGGAACAGAGGGAATGGGTGGGGGTAGGGCGTGCGGTCCAGTTAGACGCTCCTATACTTACCTCCATGGGGGATGAGAAACTGTAGTGTTCCTGTCTCAACAAGGTGACAAAGCCCTGTAATATAACACACGAGGTATTACTATACTATGTTACTAGGTAATATAAAGAGTAATGGAGAGATCGCTCACACATGTAATGCAATCACTGCCCTACATGCTGGGGTGCAGTTCGGGACGCCCCTGGTGTCTCAAAGGCCCCACTGGTTCACTTTAAAGAAGGCTAATGAGCTTTAGTCCACTTTGAAGATCTCTGTAAGTGGGGCCGGGCATCAGTGAATCCCTTTGGCTGGATGGTGGGATCACACTGAGGAAGTTGCCCACCAGTCAGAACATGGAGGGTGGGCGTTTGGCCCAATATTTGGCATTTCTATGGGGATTCATGCGACAGATCTTCCAGGGGTTAAACCTTTAGTAGCCTTTGATATTTAAAGAGGAACATCGGAGGCCCTGGAGTTTAACACTTCAGGGCCATGCGAGTTCCACTCCTTGGGGCATCCTGAATTGTGATGCCCCGCTGTGCAAAACCCCCTAGAAGCCGGTTTACCTCACCTTGTCTTGGAGCCCTCACTGCTACATCCCGGCTCACCCCAAGTCTTGCACTATCTGAATGGGCAGTATGGGCACGCGACAGCTAGGAGGAGAGCGGGGGATGCAGCTGGCAGCGCACTCGGTTCCCTTTGGCACCGTCCAGGCGGCTTAGCCGTCAGCGAAGCCGAAGCGATCAGAGTGAAAGCGAGCATGCTGATTGGTTGAACAGGCTGCTCAGCTAATCAGTGCGCTTGATCTCGTCCAAGTCTGCGCCGTGGGAGCAACAGAAAGGTGAGTGACCTAGGGGCATACATATAGGGGGGCATCCCAATTCAGGATGCCCACACTGAGAGGAACAACACCCCAAAAATTAAAAAATCGGGTGCGCTGTTCCTCTTTAAAATTTCCAGGTTCTCTGTTCTGTTGCCCTGAATCTCTGTGGCCCCTCTGTTCTCTCATCGGCCTGAATCTCTGTGGCCCCTCTGTTCTCCCATTGCACTTAGTCTCAGTGGGGGGGGCCTTGGCCTGGCCCTGTATTGCGACAGGCGAACAGAGATTCAATGCAATGGGAGAACAGAGGGGCCACAGAGATTCAGGGCAATGGGCGAACAGAGGGGCCACAGAGATTCAGGGCAATGGGAGAACAGAGGGGCCACAGAGATTCAGAGCCACAGAGATTCAGGGCGATTGGCGAACAGAGGGGCCAAAGAGATTCAGAGCCACAGAGATTCAGGGCGATGGGAGAACAGAGGGGCCACGGAGATTCAGGGCGATGGGAGAACAGGGGGGCCACAGAGATTCAGAGCCACAGAGATTCAGGGCGATGGGAGAACAGAGGGGCCACAGAGATTCAGGGCGATGGGCGAACAGAGGGGCCAAAGAGATTCAGAGCCACAGAGATTCAGGGCGATGGGAGAACAGAGGGGCCACGGAGATTCAGGGCGATGGGAGAACAGGGGGGCCACAGAGATTCAGAGCCACAGAGATTCAGGGCGATGGGAGAACAGAGGGGCCACAGAGATTCAGGGCGATGGGAGAACAGAGGGGCCACAGAGATTCAGGGCGATGGGAGAACAGGGGGGCCACAGAGATTCAGAGCCACAGAGATTCAGGGCGATGGGAGAACAGAGGGGCCACAGAGATTCAGGGCGATGGGCGAACAGAGGGGCCAAAGAGATTCAGAGCCACAGAGATTCAGGGCGATGGGAGAACAGAGGGGCCACGGAGATTCAGGGCGATGGGAGAACAGGGGGGCCACAGAGATTCAGAGCCACAGAGATTCAGGGCGATGGGAGAACAGAGGGGCCACAGAGATTCAGGGCGATGGGAGAACAGAGGGGCCACAGAGATTCAGGGCGATGGGAGAACAGAGGGGCCACAGAGATTCAGGGCGATGGGAGAACAGAGGGGCCACAGAGATTCAGGGCGATGGGAGAACAGAGGGGCCACAGAGATTCAGAGCCACAGAGATTCAGGGCGATGGGAGAACAGAGGGGCCACAGAGATTCAGAGCCACAGAGATTCAGGGCGATGGGAGAACAGAGGGGCCACAGAGATTCAGAGCCACAGAGATTCAGGGCGATGGGAGAACAGAGGGGCCACAGAGATTCAGGGCGATGGGAGAACAGAGGGGCCACAGAGATTCAGAGCCACAAAGACTCAGGGCGATGGGAGAACAGAGGGGCCACAGAGATTCAGGGCGATGGGAGAACAGAGGGGCCACAGAGATTCAGAGCCACAGAGATTCAGGGCGATGGGAGAACAGAGGGGCCACAGAGATTCAGGGCGATGGGAGAACAGAGGGGCCACAGAGATTCAGGGCGATGGGAGAACAGGGGGGCCACAGAGATTCAGAGCCACAGAGATTCAGGGCGATGGGAGAACAGAGGGGCCACAGAGATTCAGGGCGATGGGCGAACAGAGGGGCCAAAGAGATTCAGAGCCACAGAGATTCAGGGCGATGGGAGAACAGAGGGGCCACGGAGATTCAGGGCGATGGGAGAACAGAGGGGCCACAGAGATTCAGGGCGATGGGAGAACAGAGGGGCCACAGAGATTCAGGGCGATGGGAGAACAGAGGGGCCACAGAGATTCAGGGCGATGGGAGAACAGAGGGGCCACAGAGATTCAGAGCCACAGAGATTCAGGGCGATGGGAGAACAGAGGGGCCACAGAGATTCAGAGCCACAGAGATTCAGGGCGATGGGAGAACAGAGGGGCCACAGAGATTCAGAACCACAGAGATTCAGGGCGATGGGAGAACAGAGGGGCCACAGAGATTCAGAGCCACAGAGATTCAGAGCCACAGAGATTCAGGGCAATGGGAGAACAGAGGGGCCACAGAGATTCAGAGCCACAGAGATTCAGGGCGATGGGAGAACAGAGCGGCCAGAGAGATTCAGGGCAACGGGAGAACAGAAGGGTCCTGAATCTCTGTGGCCCCTCTGTCCTCCTGTCGCAATACAAGGCCAGGCCATGCCCCCAGTCCGGGCTCGTCCTCCACACACCCCCCGCCTTGGGGATTAAAGCTGGATCTGCACGGGGACACTGGGACCCTAAGGAGAAAAGTTAAGCAGGGGATCTTGGTGACACGGCGGTGCATTTGCTCTTGGGTCGGTTATTTCCCTTTAAACTTTGTAAGAAGATTTGTAAAAAAAGCCTCGGATTGGGTTGAGAAGCATCAGGCTGAAATGTCTGGGGCCCACCAGCAGAAGTGACTCTGGGGGCTCCACCAGCAGAAGTGACTCTGGGGGCTCCACCAGCAGAAGTGACTCTGGGGGCTCCACCAGCAGAAGTGACTCTGGGGGCTCCACCAGCAGAAGTGACTCTGGGGGCTCCACCAGCAGAAGTGACTCTGGGGGCTCCACCAGCAGAAGTGACTCTGGGGGCTCCACCAGCAGAAGTGACTCTGGGGGCTCCACCAGCAGAAGTGACTCTGGGGGCTCCACCAGCAGAAGTGACTCTGGGGGCTCCAGCAGCAGAAGTGACTCTGGGGGCTCCAGCAGCAGAAGTGACTCTGGGGGCTCCAGCAGCAGAAGTGACTCGGGGGCTCCAGCAGCAGAAGTGACTCGGGGGCTCCACCAGCAGAAGTGACTCTGGGGGCTCCACCAGCAGAAGTGACTCTGGGGGCTCCACCAGCAGAAGTGACTCTGGGGGCTCCACCAGCAGAAGTGACTCTGGGGGCTCCACCAGCAGAAGTGACTCTGGGGGCTCCACCAGCAGAAGTGACTCTGGGGGCTCCACCAGCAGAAGTGACTCTGGGGGCTCCACCAGCAGAAGTGACTCTGGGGGCTCCAGCAGCAGAAGTGACTCTGGGGGCTCCAGCAGCAGAAGTGACTCTGGGGGCTCCAGCAGCAGAAGTGACTCTGGGGGCTCCAGCAGCAGAAGTGACTCTGGGGGCTCCAGCAGCAGAAGTGACTCTGGGGGCTCCAGCAGCAGAAGTGACTCTGGGGGCTCCAGCAGCAGAAGTGACTCTGGGGGCTCCAGCAGCAGAAGTGACTCTGGGGGCTCCAGCAGCAGAAGTGACTCTGGGGGCTCCAGCAGCAGAAGTGACTCTGGGGGCTCCAGCAGCAGAAGTGACTCTGGGGGCTCCACCAGCAGAAGTGACTCTGGGGGCTCCACCAGCAGAAGTGACTCTGGGGGCTCCACCAGCAGAAGTGACTCTGGGGGCTCCACCAGCAGAAGTGACTCTGGGGGCTCCACCAGCAGAAGTGACTCTGGGGGCTCCACCAGCAGAAGTGACTCTGGGGGCTCCACCAGCAGAAGTGACTCTGGGGGCTCCACCAGCAGAAGTGACTCTGGGGGCTCCACCAGCAGAAGTGACTCTGGGGGCTCCACCAGCAGAAGTGACTCTGGGGGCTCCACCAGCAGAAGTGACTCTGGGGGCTCCACCAGCAGAAGTGACTCTGGGGGCTCCACCAGCAGAAGTGACTCTGGGGGCTCCACCAGCAGAAGTGACTCTGGGGGCTCCACCAGCAGAAGTGACTCTGGGGGCTCCACCAGCAGAAGTGACTCTGGGGGCTCCACCAGCAGAAGTGACTCTGGGGGCTCCACCAGCAGAAGTGACTCTGGGGGCTCCACCAGCAGAAGTGACTCTGGGGGCTCCACCAGCAGAAGTGACTCTGGGGGCTCCACCAGCAGAAGTGACTCTGGGGCTCCACCAGCAGAAGTGACTCTGGGGCTCCACCAGCAGAAGTGACTCTGGGGCTCCACCAGCAGAAGTGACTCTGGGGGCCCACCAGCAGAAGTGACTCTGGGGGCCCACCAGCAGAAGTGACTCTGGGGGCTCCACCAGCAGAAGTGACTCTGGGGGCTCCACCAGCAGAAGTGACTCTGGGAGCCCACCAGCAGAAGTGACTCTGGGAGCCCACCAGCAGAAGTGACTCTGGGAGCCCACCAGTAGAAGTGACTCTGGGAGCCCACCAGCAGAAGTGACTCTGGGAGCCCACCAGTAGAAGTGACTCTGGGAGCCCACCAGTAGAAGTGACTCTGGGAGCCCACCAGCAGAAGTGACTCTGGGGCTCCACCAGCAGAAGTGACTCTGGGGCTCCACCAGTAGAAGTGACTCTGGGGCTCCACCAGTAGAAGTGACTCTGGGGCTCCACCAGTAGAAGTGACTCTGGGGCTCCACCAGTAGAAGTGACTCTGGGAGCCACCAGTAGAAGTGACTCTGGGAGCCACCAGTAGAAGTGACTCTGGGAGCCACCAGTAGAAGTGACTCTGGGAGCCACCAGTAGAAGTGACTCTGGGAGCCACCAGTAGAAGTGACTCTGGGAGCCACCAGTAGAAGTGACTCTGGGAGCCACCAGTAGAAGTGACTCTGGGAGCCACCAGTAGAAGTGACTCTGGGAGCCACCAGTAGAAGTGACTCTGGGAGCCACCAGTAGAAGTGACTCTGGGAGCCACCAGCAGAAGTGACTCTGGGAGCCACCAGCAGAAGTGACTCTGGGAGCCACCAGTAGAAGTGACTCTGGGGCTCCACCAGTAGAAGTGACTTTGGGGCTCCACCAGTAGAAGTGACTCTGGGGCTCCACCAGTAGAAGTGACTCTGGGGCTCCACCAGTAGAAGTGACTCTGGGGCTCCACCAGTAGAAGTGACTCTTGGGGGCTCCACCAGTAGAAGTGACTCTTGGGGGCTCCACCAGTAGAAGTGACTCTTGGGGGCTCCACCAGTAGAAGTGACTCTGGGAGCCACCAGTAGAAGTGACTCTGGGAGCCACCAGTAGAAGTGACTCTGGGAGCCACCAGTAGAAGTGACTCTGGGAGCCACCAGTAGAAGTGACTCTGGGAGCCACCAGTAGAAGTGACTCTGGGAGCCACCAGTAGAAGTGACTCTGGGAGCCACCAGTAGAAGTGACTCTGGGAGCCACCAGTAGAAGTGACTCTGGGAGCCACCAGTAGAAGTGACTCTGGGAGCCACCAGTAGAAGTGACTCTGGGAGCCACCAGTAGAAGTGACTCTGGGAGCCACCAGCAGAAGTGACTCTGGGAGCCCACCAGTAGAAGTGACTCTGGGAGCCACCAGTAGAAGTGACTCTGGGGCTCCACCAGTAGAAGTGACTCTGGGAGCCACCAGTAGAAGTGACTCTGGGAGCCACCAGTAGAAGTGACTCTGGGAGCCACCAGTAGAAGTGACTCTGGGAGCCACCAGTAGAAGTGACTCTGGGGCTCCACCAGTAGAAGTGACTCTGGGGCTCCACCAGTAGAAGTGACTCTGGGAGCCACCAGTAGAAGTGACTCTGGGGGCCCACCAGTAGAAGTGACTCTGGGGGCCCACCAGTAGAAGTGACTCTGGGGGCCCACCAGTAGAAGTGACTCTGGGGGCCCACCAGTAGAAGTGACTCTGGGGGCCCACCAGTAGAAGTGACTCTGGGGCTCCACCAGTAGAAGTGACTCTGGGGCCCACTAGTAGAAGTGACTCTGGGGCCCACTAGTAGAAGTGACTCTGGGGCCCACCAGCAGAAATGACTCTGGGAGCCCACCAGCAGAAGTGACACTGGGAGCCCACCAGCAGAAGTGACTCTGGGAGCCCACCAGCAGAAGTGACTCTGGGAGCCCACCAGCAGAAGTGACTCTGGGAGCCCACCAGCAGAGGTGACTCTGGGAGCCCACCAGCAGAGGTGACTCTGGGAGCCCACCAGCAGAAGTGACTCTGGGAGCCCACCAGCAGAAGTGACTCTGGGAGCCCACCAGCAGAAGTGACTCTGGGGACCCATCCCACAATTAGATGCAACTATTCCCGGTTTACGTTCGGGGCCCGTGCACAGAAACATGATGCCAGATTCTATAGTCTGAGTGCACTTGGGATGCCACAAATAAGCCAGACATAGTTCAGGTTTGGTGATGAAGGCCCTTAAAGGGCCCCCCAGGATCAGGGGCCCATCGTATTTTCCCCCCGCTAACCCTGCAGGCCATTCTGATCCGGTTTACAAGTAGGGCGTGGCTCCTCTCGGGAATGGACCAACCTTCAGGGCTTCCCCGATGCGGGCGCAGGTGACCTTCTTCTCATGGAGGTCGGTCTTGGGGTAATGCCAAACTCTCGCCACGAGGTCAGAGATGTAGGTCGTCAGGTGACCTCGGAAATCTTCGTCCATGTCTGGGAAGAGAAGAAGAAGTGCTGTGATTGGCCGGAGAGGCGCCACTTACCAGCGGGTAACAAGGCTCACATGACCCACAAAGCTAACTGTTATGCTCCTGCATCGGAGAGGTCGTAGGAAAAAAATGTCTCCACTTCCCAGAAACTCGTCATCGGAACTTTAAATGGCCGACCTCCAGGGAGTGAGGAACGTTCACCTTAAAGTGGACCAAAACCCAGCTCGATCGGCCCGGGAATCTATATGATTCACGGGCTAATCAATTCCCTCCCCCCCCCCCCCCGGGGCATCCCCAATCAGGGGTGCCCTGCTGCGTCAAACCCCCCGGGTCGCCCTATTCCCTTACCATGCTTCCTGGTCCAACGGCGCATGTGCGAGCAGCGGCCGCATCCCCTCTAGCAGGACGTGTGCCCGAGCCAGGCATTTGTGAATGGTCAGCGGAGGGAAGCGGGTGATGCGGCCGCCAGTGCTCTCAAAGCCGCCGCAGATGGTGTGATGTCAGCGGCTCCGAGCGTGATGATTGGACGAGCGCCCGCGCATGCGCCGTAGGACCGGGAAGAAGCGAGTTGTGCTCTGCCATCTGGGGGCAAGAACCAAAACCCAGGATAATCCCGGGTTTTGGTCCACTTTATAGAGTAACAAAACCCACCAGCGGAATCTAAGATTCCAGGGCCGGACGCTGGATTTTCCCCCCCAGGACGCCCATAAAAACTCACTTTTCACACAAACAGCGAGAGCCGTCCGCCAAATGACGAGAGCGAGCGGCTCTCATTGGAAGAGAGAGTGTACATGTGCCGTTGGAGCCTGGGCACAGCAGGGCATCCCGCTTTGGCTTGGTTCTGCTTTAAAGAGACCGTCTATGAGACTCCGGGGCAGGCAAACTCGCTGCCCCCAAGTCACCTCAATCAAGATTTCCTACTGTGTAAAACCCCCGAGGACACCCGGAAACTCACCTTCTTTCCTGGACCAACGACGCATGTGCGAGCAGCTCCCGCATCCCCGCTATCCCTCTAGCAGGGCACATGCCCACATCAGGCATTTGTGAATGGCCGGCGCAGGTGAGCACCCTGCGAGAGGGAAGCGGGGGATGCGGCCACTAGCGGGCTCTGAGCTGCTGGCTTTAGACGCCAGCGGCTCCGAGCGCACTGATTGGACAAGCGGCCGTGCATACGCCATAGGACCGGGAAGAAGCGAGTTGCGCTTTGCGATCTGGGGGGGTTCACACAGCGGGGCATCCCTGATCAGGGTGCCCCAGGGGAAAGGACCAAAACCCAGGATAGCCAAAATCCTGGGTTTTGGTCCACTTTAAAGTGGACCAAAACGCACCAGCGGAATATAAAAGATTCCAGGGCCAGCCGCTGGATTATCGGGATGTGTAAAAAAAAAAAAAAGCCCCAGGGAGCCCATAAAAACTCACCTTTCACACAATGAGAGGAGCCTGACGAATGATGCAATCACAGCGAGCGGCTCTCATTGGAAGGCAGCTTGCACATGCGCCGTTAGAGCCTGGGCACAGTAGGGAATCCCACTTTGGTTTTGTTCTGCTTTAAAGTGGACCAAAACCTATCTATGAGACTCCAGGGCAGACATACTCGCTCCATTTGGGGCACCCCAATCGGGATGCCCCACTTTGTAAAGCCCTGAGGTTGCCCGGAAACGTATCTTCTTTCCTGGGCCAATGGCACATGTGCGAACAGTGGCCGCATCCCCGCTATCCCTCTAGCAGAGCACCAGGCATTTGTGAATGGCCGGCACGGGCATGCTCCGTTAGAGGGAAGCGGGGGATGCGGCCACCAGCGCACTCGGATCCGCTTGTCTTAGACGAGCTCTTGGAGGAAGGACAGGAGCGGCTTCGAGCGCGCTGATTGGACGAGAGGCTGCGCATGCGCCATAGGACCGGGGAAGGGTGAGTGAGATCGGGTGACTTGGGGGGTTTCACACAGTGGGGCATCCCCGATTCTAAATGCCCCAGATGGGAGGGAATTCAGCAGCCCTGGAATCCTATAAATTATCTGGGCCATTAGGACGTGGGTTTTGAGCCACTTTAAGGCCATTTTTTATTATTTTTATTTATTCTTTTATTATATATTATATTATTATATTTTATATTATTATATATTATATATTATATTATCATATATTATATAATCATATTTATTTATACCCATAAAGAGGTAGAGCAACCAGCTGCTATTGACTTGAGCACTGTGTGTTGTGTAGGTCCGCTTTAACTTGACCCCAGCTGGCCGACAGCAATCCCATGATGCAATAGTCATGAAACATCCCGGCTGTTGCACTTACCTGCCACCCTCCCCTGATTGGCCCTCAGGAATATCTTCCCCGGGTAGGGCAAGAGGAAGCCGCTGACGGCCGGACTCCTGAGCGTTTCCAGCACCCGGCGGTATTGCGCACTCCTCCGCAACTTCTGTTGGAACAAACGTGATGGAGTTAAGGTGGATCAAAACCCACAGAGACCGGCCCTGGAATCTTTAAGATTCCTGGGCAGATTAAGTCCCTCCCCCTGGGGCAAAATCGGGGATGCCCCGCTGTGTGATACCCGCCTGGTCGCCTGGAAACTCATCTTCTTTTATGCAGTGCCAGCCCGTGGCCATTAAAATGGGACAAAACACCCATGGAGATTGGCCCAGGAATCTATAAGATTCTAGGGCCAGTTGATTCCCTCTCCCCGGGACATCCAGAATCGGGATGCCCTGCTGTGTGCCACCCCCCCCCCAGGTCGCCCCATACACTTACCTTCTTTCCCTGTCCAACAGCGCATGCTCGAGCCGCATCCCCGCTATCCCTCTAGTAGGGCATTTGTGAATGGCCGACGTGGGCACGCTTCTTGTTAGAGGGAAGCGGGGGATGCGGCCGCCAGCACGCTCGGAGCCACTGGCCTATATGTGGCCCAGACTTACCTCCCGCTCATGTTCCAGGTAGGCCCGAGCCGCTTCCTTCCCGCAGTGGTCGGGGTCCTGCCAGTCCCGCACCAGGAGGCTCATGTGCTGCATTAGGAGAAAAGAAGATATATCTAAGTATAAAACATATCCAAATATAAATATATAAATATACAAATATAAATATAAAAATATATACATATCCAAATATAAATATATAAATATATACCTATACAATTATAAATATATACCGTATTTTTCGCCCTATAAGACGCACCTGCCCATAAGACGCACCTAGGATTTGGGGGAAGAAAATAAGAAAAAAAAAATTTAAACCAAAAATGCACCATTACAGACAGTGTGGCATTCCCCTATCCAATTCCCATAGGCAGTGTGGGATGCCCCCATTCCATAGACAGTGTAGCATGCCCCCATCCCATTCCCTGTATATCCAGTGTGGCATCCCCCCTCCCATTCCCCATATACCCATAGGCTGTGTGGCATCCCTCTCCCCACATTCCCATAGGCTGTGTGGCTTTTCCCCTCCCCCCATTAGTATAGGCTGTGTGGCATCCCTCTCTCCCCATTCCCATAGGCAGTGTGGCATCCCCATCCCCCCATTCCCATAGGCTGTGTGGCATACCCCTCCCCCCATTCCCAAAGGCTGTGTGGCATCCCCATCCCCCCATTCCCATAGGCAGTGTGGCATCCCCATCCCCCCATTCCCATAGGCTGTGTGGCATCCCCCTCCCCCCATTCCCAAAGGCTGTGTGGCATCCCCCTCCCCCCATTCCCATAGGCAGTGTGGCATCCCCATCCCCCCATTCCCATAGGCTGTGTGGCATCCCCCTCCCCCCATTCCCAAAGGCTGTGTGGCATACCCCTCCCCCCATTCCCAAAGGCTGTGTGGCATCCCCATCCCCCCATTCCCATAGGCTGTGTGGCATCCCCATCCCCCCATTCCCATAGGCTGTGTGGCATCCCCCTCTCCCCATTCCCATAGGCTGTGTGGCATCCCCATCCCCCCATTCCCATAGGCTGTGTGGCATACCCCTCCCCCCATTCCCATAGGCTGTGTGGCATACCCCTCCCCCCATTCCCAAAGGCTGTGTGGCATCCCCATCCCCCCATTCCCATAGGCTGTGTGGCATCCCCATCCCCCCATTCCCATAGGCTGTGTGGCATCCCCCTCTCCCCATTCCCATAGGCTGTGTGGCATCCCCATCCCCCCATTCCCATAGGCTGTGTGGCATCCCCATCCCCCCATTCCCATAGGCTGTGTGGCATACCCCTCCCCCCATTCCCATAGGCTGTGTGGCATACCCCTCCCCCCATTCCCATAGGCTGTGTGGCATACCCCTCCCCCCATTCCCATAGGCTGTGTGGCATCCCCATCCCCCCATTCCCATAGACAGTGTGGCCGCTCTCCCCCCATTCCCACCCCCCTCCCCCCATTAGTATAGGCAGGCGCCATAGTAAAAAAAAAAAAAAAAACTTAAACTCACCTGTCCGCTGACACCGCTGCGCTGAGCGGCCAGCTCCGTGAATGGGGTGGGCGTGGCCTGCGCCGCAGCGTCGACGCAGGCCACGCCCACCCCATTCACGAGCTGGCTCTGTCCCGGCCCCGCCGCTGCGATCGCTGTCTTTTCAGGCAGCGATGACAGCGGCGGGGCCAGAGACAGAGCCCCTGCCGCTCCTCCATCTGCTCCCCCACATGCGATCACGAAGGTCCGGGCAGCGGGTGGGCGTGGCCTGCGCCGGTGCAGGCCACGCCCACCCACTGCCAGGACCTTCGTGCTCGCATGTGCTCTGAGCCCGGCAGCAGATGGAGGAGCGGCAGGGGCTCTGTCTCTGGCCCCGCCGCTGTCATCGCTGCCTGAAAAGACAGCGATCGCAGCGGCGGGGCCGGGACAGAGCCCCCGCCGCTCCTCTGGCCTCTCGCAGTGTGCCAGACAACGCGGGAGCACCGGGAACGGGTGAGTTTTTTTTTTTTTATTTTTTTTTTTGTTTTTTTTTTTTTTTTTTTTTACATTCGCCCGATAAGGCGCACTGACATTTTTCCCCCACTTTTGGGGAAAAATAAGTGCGTCTTATAGGGCGAAAAATACGGTACATATCCAAATATAAATATATACATATCCAAATATAAATATATACATATCCAAATATAAATATATAAATATATATATATATATATATATATATATATATACAAATAAATATAAATATACGCAGGAATTGCTCAGAGGACACTAATTTTCAGTGCCAGGCTAGGGATCTGAGTGACCGGTTCTGTAACAGGGGATACCCCTTAAAAGTCATCAATCGTGCCCTACACCGAGCAACAACTACATCGAGGGAGGGGTTGTTAGTCCCCAAACCCAAAAAACGGACAGATAATAAAGTCCGGTTTTATACCCGATATAATCGAGATTGGATGAAACTCAGAGGCATTTTGAAAAAACATTGGGGCATTTTGGAGTCAGACCCTGGCCTTACGAGGTGGATACATGAGGGTCCCCAGATGGTTGCATTACGTGCGCCAAATCTACGGGACCTATTATGTCCTAGTCATTTTGGTCGTGCTGAGGATTGGTTAACCGATCATAGAATCACAGGGAATTTCCCATGCGGCAAATGCAATATATGATTAAAGGTAAACAAATAAGTAACCTTACAACAGGTAAGACCTTCACGGTCCGACAGTTTATTAACTGTCGTACAACAGGCTTGATATACGCACTCTGGTGTACCTGTTCTAAGATGTACATCGGAGAGACTAAGAATAGCCTGAAGGCTAGATTACAGGCCCACATCTCAAGTATAAGGCTGGCCACTGCACACCAGGAACAAGGCAGGGTAATAACACCAGTGGCGAGACACTTTTTGCAAGTACACAATTCTGATTATGGTTGCCTTAAAGTTATGGGAATACAAAAGGTGGGGGTGGGCCCGAGGGGGGGTAACCTGAAGCGTAGACTTTTGCAACAAGAACTTAGGTGGATTTATCTGCTTGATACCCAATATCCTACTGGCTTAAATGAGGATGTTTCTTTTTCCCCATTTTTGGGTTAACACTTTGTTCACACTTAGAGTCTTGGTGTATCTGGTACATGGTTATGTATCTCTCATATTTTTTATATATTTTATATATTTTTTATCCTTTTATCCTTTTATCTTTCTCACCTCTTACACATGGTTTTGTTGTTCACTGTTCCACAGGTTATTAAATTGTGGTTAGTTGTTTTATACGTGTTTTTTCTCATCACTTGTATTTCACATTTCTTATAGATATAACCTTCCAAGTGGGATACTGTCAGCGGATACATCCTGAGCTCGCTGTGATAAACCGAGGATTGCCATAGCGTTGAATGAGAACAACGTTGTCGCGTTGGTAGTCGTTGGTTGAACATCAAGGGGATGCCCTCACACGTCGGGCCAATGTGGGCAGCTGTCGCCCCACTGGATTTCGGCGTATATGGTCCACTCATGTCCTCGTTGGGCAAGCACTCCTATGCAAGACACACTTATTCTGTTCCTGGTAAGAAACTCCAGATGTTGACCTGAAGTATTGCGTCTCTGCTGAGCTTAATCCTTCAGACAGGATATTGATAATGGACAAACCTGGAGGACTCTGTGATAAAGTGGTGGTGACTACTGGGGCCCATGAGAATGATGCCCTTGTGGTGTCAGCTGTATGTTTAGGGCTCAAATGATGATCCCTATTCTCTGGGCCAACAGGGACAACTGCTAATAACACTGGAACGTGCCTCTTGGCTTCCCTATCGTCCTATTGAACAAATGTGGGCCGAACCTACTTACCTGCTCTTGACTAGGAAGCTATGATTTTCGGACGTGTGACCAGAAGATCTTTGGAGCAATATTTATCTCTGCTGTGTGAATTAAATATATATCACTCTGTAAAGATTAAGTATAAATATGTTTGGCACACTTTTGGTGCTTTAATACCATAACTTGGTGTCTACTTAGACTAAGTCTGGAGATTGCAGATACTCACCTATCTAAGATGCTGTATGATATTGAGATATTCCTTTATACCATATACTCTGTTTGATGACCATAACGTTTAATATGCTGCCGATGTTGTTGTAACTATTTTACCATAGTATTATTTAGGTATGCTTTATGTACACATATAATTAGAGCTGTATGATTAGCTAAAATAAGTCTTAGTGTTTTTAATTTTGTAACCGTCTTAGTGCTGCGGAGCGGGACCAGATCTAAGTAGGCTGCATTCTCATCTGTGTGTCTTAGCCGTTTTTTCGGCTGAGTACGCTGCCCCCAGTATGTGATCCCCCTGCCGGCGTCGCTCCTCCGCTGGTTGCCCTGGTTACCCCCTCTCTGTTATCTCATTTAAGCACATGCGCAGTGATGTATCAGCGTGGCCTGGCTCGGCTGTGCTGCGCCTGCGCACTTAGTGTGACGCGCCTGTGTCCCGGTGTTTGATGGCACTCAGATGGAGGCTTGGCGTGCTGCGCGCGCACCGCCTCCTGTGTTTCTTTAATAACGCTTCTAACTTTATTGGCACTGATATTGGCCACACATAGACACCCCGGATGTGACGCCTGCGCGTCGCGCACTTCCGGCCGGAGTGTGTGGGCGCGGGCCTCACCATTACATGCGTTTTCCATCAATGGCTGCCGCCGCCGGGACACAGGTGGGTTTTAGCTATGTATGAGGGGGCCCATATGACTTGCACCTGGGGTGTGGGTGGATACTTGGGAATACTGGGGGAGGAGTGTACTCAGAATTAGTTCACATGGGTGATTACTACTGGCTAATATGCAGCAGTAGGAGGTCCTTACGCCCCTTTATATACTGAACTCTGGTCCCCCTTCAGCACTTTGCCCTGAGGAAGTAGTGTGGGTACACTACGATACGCGTTGGCGACGGTTTGTGGGGGCGCCCTTGGTCGGTTTGCATATTCACTATTTCTTTTTCTTGCGCCCACCCAGGTGCGTTTTTTGCACCTGGCTGGGACTTCCTGGTAGATATTGATTAATCCTTTAGAATTTACCTAATTGGTTTGCACCTTGCACTTATATAGCACTTTGCACTTTTGATTGTGTGATTAGAAAGATTATCTATCATGTATTTTGTTCAAATAATGTCTGGAATGAATTTTTTCACTATGTATTTTATATAGGACCTCTGGTGCCCTCTGGCGGTGTTGTTTCATGTTTGTAATGTTAGTGTCTATATGTGATTTTAATTTGTAGCTCATCATGTATTAAATTGTAATAAATTTTGATTTCTTAGATATACTGTGGGTGGTGCCACTTTTTCTTTAACACCTTGTGGGAGGTTTGGTCTCCTCCCTATATGCTTGTTCTTTGATACATTTGGTGTTTAGATTGGTGTGCACACCACGTTCTATATTATATACTATAGTTGATTATTTTTGGGCAAATAGTTTAGTGCGGCCCCTTTGCTTGTTTGTTTATAAATATATATATATATACAAATAAATATAAATATATCCAAATATAAATATATAAATATATACATATCCAAATATAAATATATACATATACAAATATAAATATATAAATATATACATATCCAAATAAATATAAATATATACATAAATATATCCAAATATAAATATATAAATATATCCAAATATAAATATATAAATATATCCAAATATAAATATATACATATCCAAATAAATATAAATATATAAATATATACATATCCAAATAAATATAAATATATACATAAATATATCCAAATATAAATATATAAATATATACAAATATAAATATATAAATATATACAAATATAAATATATACATAAATATATACAAATATAAATATATACATATATACATACAAATATAAATATATAAATATATACAAATATAAATATATAAATATATACAAATATAAATATATACAAATATAAATATATCCAAATATAAATATATACATATATCCAAATATAAATATATACATATACAAATAAATATAAATATATACATATATCCAAATATAAATATATACATATATACAAATGTAAATATATACATATGCAAATATAAATATATAAATATATACATATCCAAATATAAATATATACAAATATACATATATACAAATATATACGGTAAATATATACATATACAAATATATAAATATATACATATACAAATATATAAATATATACATATACAAATATATAAATATATACATATACAAATATATACATATACAAATATATAAATATATACATATACAAATATAAAAATATAAATATATATACAAATATAAATATTTAAATATAAATATATACATATATATTTACTAGGGTGCTCTAAATAGGTGGGGGCTCGCTGTTTCAAATATTTCCCAGAAGGCCGAGCATCTCCTCTGTATTTAGGGCTGTAGCAGAGGCGGCGGCTGAGCGATCACCATTCTTCCCTCCCCCCGGGCATCCAGAATCGGGACGCCCATAAACTCACCTTCTTTCCCAGTCCAGCAGAGCATGTGCGAGCCGAGGCCGCATCCCCGCTTCCCTCTAGCAGGGCGTGTGCCCGCTCCAGACATTTGTGAATGGCCGGTTCAGGCACGCTGCCTGTTAGAGGGAAGCGGGGGATGCAGCCGCCAGCGCTCAAAGCCGCTCGCATTAGACAAGCTGACGTGAGCGGATCCGAGCACGCCGATTGGACGAGAGGCTGCACATGCACCGATGTCATGAATAAGGACCCTGAGTCCGAAACACGTTGACGCTGGGGTCTGTTATAGGATATATATTTTTACACTGCCTATTTCGTAGATGGCTTTTTAACATGGATGCAATAAATAAGGAAAAATATTATCTTCAATCGCTGGCTGGCTTTGCTTCTTTGAATTGACATGTGCCTTAGGACCAACGAAGGGTGATCCCCGATCAGAGGGAAGGAAGGGAGAAAAGAAAGCAAGAAACAAAAAGAAAGGAAAAAACTAAAGGGAGGATAGAAAGAAAGAAAGCAAGGAAGAAATGAAGAGAGGAAAGGAAAGGAGAAAAGATTTAAAGCATGAATGTAAGAAATAAATAAAGAAAGGAAGAAATAAAAATGAAGGAAAGCATGAAAGAGAGGGAAGGAAGGAAGGGAGAAAAGAAAGAAAGAAAGAAAGAAAGAAAGAAAGAAAGAAAGAAAGAAAGAAAAAAATGAATAAGCAAAGGAAAAATAAAGGAAGAGAAATAAGAAAATAAAGAAAGGGAGAGAAGGCGAGGAAAGACTGAAAGCATGAATGAAAGAAATAAATAAAGGAACAATAAATAAAAATGAAGGAAAGCATGAAAGAGAGAGGGAAGGAAGGGGTAAAAGAAAACAAGGAAGGAAACAAAAAGAAGAAAGGAAAAAAACTAAGGGAGAATAGATAAAATGAAAGAAAGCAAAGACGAAATGAAGAGAGGAAAGGAATGGAAAAAAGATTGAAAGCATGAATTAAAGAAAGGAACAAGAAATAAAAATGAAGGAAAGCATGAAAGAGAGGGAAGGAAGGGAGGAAAGAATGAAAGAACAAAAGAAAGAAAAAGAAAGAAAGAATACAAAAATGAATAAAGGAAGGGAAGTAAGAAAAGAAAGAAAGGAGAGAAGAAGGGAGGAAAGACCATAAAGAAAGGGAGGGAAGGAAAATAAGAAAGAAGGGAAGAGCGAGGTAAGTAAGAGAGGGAGTAAAGAAAAAAATAAAAAGGATAGGGAAGAAATGTGGGAAAGAAAAAAAAGGAATAAAGAAGGAAAAAAAGAATAGAAAATAGAAGGGTGGAAGGAAAATAGAAAGACATGTTACAGACCTAAAAGCTAGCTAAAAGTGCGGCATAACCTTGTCACCTGCCATGTGCTGTGCTGTATCAATAACCGTATCTGTTGCTTGGCAGCCAGTGTCCTCAGTGATGGGGGCGGCCATCTTGTCGTAGCCCCTGCTGCCCAATGCCCAGCTCCACTGTCAGAGCAGAGCCCAGCTGACAGCCTGTGCTAAGCATAGAACATGGCCGCCCCCGGTGGTCACTGGTGGTACTGCGTTCATGGCAGTTGCCCTGTTGGCTCGGGGGCCCTGGTATGACTTACCTGCAGATACTGGAGAGACATTGACACCCCCGACACTTCCGCCACATGAAGATACATCTATGGAGAGCAATGCAAAGTCATATGAAAGAGAGCACAAGAGACCCTCCCACCATAAAGAGACCACGCCCAGACCACTCCCCAGACCCAACCACCTCTAGAAACCCAACTACCTCTAGAGACCCGTCCCACCGCTAGAGACCCGTCCCACCGCTAGAGACCCTCCCCAGACCCAACCACCTCTAGAGACCCGTCCCACCGCTAGAGACCCGTCCCACCGCTAGAGACCCGTCCCACCGCTAGAGACCCGTCCCACCGCTAGAGACCCTCCCCAGACCCAACCACCTCTAGAAACCCAACCACCGCTAGAGACCCTCCCCAGACCCAACCACCTCTAGAAACCCAACCACCTCTAGAGACCCGTCCCACCGCTAGAGACCCTCCCCAGACCCAACCACCTCTAGAGACCCATCCCACCGCTAGAGACCCGTCCCACCACTAGAGACCCTCCCCAGACCCAACCACCTCTAGAGACCCGTCCCACCACTAGAGACCCGTCCCACCGCTAGAGACCCTCCCCAGACCCAACCACCTCTAGAGACCCGTCCCACCGCTAGAGACCCGTCCCACCACTAGAGACCCTCCCCAGACCCAACCACCTCTAGAGACCCGTCCCACCACTAGAGACCCGTCCCACCGCTAGAGACCCTCCCCAGACCCAACCACCTCTAGAGACCCGTCCCACCGCTAGAGACCCGTCCCACCGCTAGAGACCCGTCCCACCGCTAGAGACCCGTCCCACCGCTAGAGACCCTCCCCAGACCCAACCACCTCTAGAGACCCACCCACCGCTAGAGACCCGTCCCACCGCTAGGGACCCTCCCCAGACCCAACCACCTCTAGAGACCCGTCCCACTGCTAGAGACCCTCCCCAGACCCAACCACCTCTAGAAACCCGTCCCACCGCTAGAGACCCTCCCCAGACCCAACCACCTCTAGAGACCCGTCCCACCGCTAGAGACCCTCCCCAGACCCAACCACCTCTAGAGACCCATCCCACCGCTAGAGACCCGTCCCACCACTAGAGACCCTCCCCAGACCCAACCACCTCTAGAAACCCAACCACCGCTAGAGACCCGTCCCACCGCTAGAGACCCTCCCCAGACCCAACCACCTCTAGAAACCCAACCACCTCTAGAGACCCGTCCTACCGCTAGAGACCCTCCCCAGACCCAACCACCTCTAGAGACCCGTCCCACCACTAGAGACCCGTCCCACCGCTAGAGACCCTCCCCAGACCCAACCACCTCTAGAGACCCGTCCCACCGCTAGAGACCCGTCCCACCGCTAGAGACCCGTCCCACCGCTAGAGACCCGTCCCACCGCTAGAGACCCTCCCCAGACCCAACCACCTCTAGAGACCCACCCACCGCTAGAGACCCGTCCCACCGCTAGGGACCCTCCCCAGACCCAACCACCTCTAGAGACCCGTCCCACTGCTAGAGACCCTCCCCAGACCCAACCACCTCTAGAAACCCGTCCCACCGCTAGAGACCCTCCCCAGACCCAGCCACCTCTAGAAACCCAACCACCTCTAGAGACCCGTCCCACCGCTAGACACCCAACCACCGCTAGACACCCAACCACCGCTAGACACCCTCTCACCACAAGAGACCCTCTCACCACAAGAGACCTGCCCCACCACAAGAGACCTGCCCCACCACAAGAGACCCGCTCCACCACTAGAGACCCGCCCCACCACTAGAGACCCTCTCACCACTAGAGACCCTCTCACCACTAGAGACCCTCTCACCACTAGAGACCTGCCCCACCACAAGAGACCTACCCCACCACTAGAGACCCGCCCCACCACTAGAGACCCTCCCACCACTAGAGACCCTCCCACCACTAGAGACCCTCCCACCACTAGAGACCCTCCCGACCCTCCCACCACAAGAGACCCTCCCACCACAAGAGACCCTCTCACCACAAGAGACCCGCCCCACCACTAGAGACCCGCCCCACCACTAGAGACCCGCCCCACCACTAGAGACCCTCCCACCACTAGAGACCCTCCCACCACTAGAGACCTGCCCCACCACTAGAGACCCTCCCACCGCTAGAGACCCGTCCCACCGCTAGAGACCCTCCCCAGACCCAACCACCTCTAGAAACCCAACCACCGCTAGAGACACGTCCCACCGCTAGAGACCCGTCCCACCGCTAGAGACCCGTCCCACCGCTAGAGACCCGTCCCACCGCTAGAGACCCGTCCCACCGCTAGAGACCCGTCCCACCGCTAGAGACCCGTCCCACCGCTAGAGACCCGTCCCACCGCTAGAGACCCGTCCCACCGCTAGAGACCCGTCCCACCGCTAGAGACCCGCCCCACCGCTAGAGACCCGCCCCACCACTAGAGACCCTCTCACCACTAGAGACCCTCTCACCACTAGAGACCCTCTCACCACTAGAGACCTGCCCCACCACTAGAGACCCGCCCCACCACTAGAGACCCTCCCACCACTAGAGACCCTCCCACCACAAGAGACCCTCCCGACCCTCCCACCACAAGAGACCCTCCCGACCCTCCCACCACAAGAGACCCTCCCACCACAAGAGACCCTCTCACCACAAGAGACCCGCCCCACCACTAGAGACCCGCCCCACCACTAGAGACCCGCCCCACCACTAGAGACCCTCCCACCACTAGAGACCTGCCCCACCACTAGAGACCCTCCCACCGCTAGAGACCCGTCCCACCGCTAGAGACCCTCCCCAGACCCAACCACCTCTAGAAACCCAACCACCGCTAGAGACACGTCCCACCGCTAGAGACCCGTCCCACCGCTAGAGACCCGTCCCACCGCTAGAGACCCGTCCCACCGCTAGAGACCCGTCCCACCGCTAGAGACCCGTCCCACCGCTAGAGACCCGTCCCACCGCTAGGGACCTGCCCCACCACAAGAGACCCGCCCCACCACAAGAGACCCGCCCCACCACAAGAGACCTGCCCCACCACTAGAGACCCTCTCACCACTAGAGACCCTCCCACCACTAGAGACCCTCCCACCACTAGAGACCCTCCCACCACTAGAGACCTGCCCCACCACAAGAGACCTGCCCCACCACTAGAGACCCTCTCACCACTAGAGACCTGCCCCACCACTAGAGACCCTCTCACCACTAGAGACCCTCTCACCACTAGAGACCTGCCCCACCACTAGAGACCTGCCCCACCACAAGAGACCCGCCCCACCACTAGAGACCCGCCCCACCACTAGAGACCCTCCCACCACTAGAGACCCTCCCACCACTAGAGACCCTCCCACCACTAGAGACCCTCCCACCACTAGAGACCCGCCCAACCACTAGAGACCCGCCCAACCACTAGAGACCCGCCCAACCACTAGAGACCCACCCCACCACTAGAGACCCTCCCACCACAAGAGACCCTCCCACCACAAGAGACCCTCTCACAAGAGACTTGCCCCACCACTAGAGACCCTCCCACCACTAGAGACCCTCTCACCGCTAGAGACCCGTCCCACCGCTAGAGACCCTCCCCAGACCCAACCACCGCTAGAGACCCGTCCCACCGCTAGAGACCCGTCCCACCGCTAGAGACCCGTCCCACCGCTAGTGAGCCGTCCCACCGCTAGTGAGCCGTCCCACCGCTAGTGAGCCGTCCCACCGCTAGAGACCCGCCCCACCGCAAGAGACCCGCCCCACCGCAAAAAACCCGCCCCACCACAAGAGACCCTCTCACCACTAGAGACCCTCTCACCACTAGAGACCCTCTCACCACTAGAGACCCTCCCACCACTAGAGACCTGCCCCACCACTAGAGACCCTCTCACCACTAGAGACCCTCCCACCACTAGAGACCCTCCCACCACTAGAGACCTGCCCCACCACTAGAGACCCTCCCAACCACTAGAAATACCCAGGCTGATCGATTCCCTCCTTCCGGGGCATCAAAAATCGGGACTCCCCCCTGTGTGAAACCCCCCATACACTTACCTTGTTTCTCGGTCCAACGGCGCATGCATGAGCTGCATCCCCGCTATCCCTCAGGGGGTCAGCGGATCCGAGTGTGCTGATTGGACGAGCGGCCGCGCATGTGCTGCAGGACCAGGAAGAGGTGAGTTGCTTTTGCCGACTTGGGGGGTTTCACATAGTGGGGCATCCCTGATCAGGGTGCCCCGGGGTCAAGGACTAAAACCCTGGCTAGTCAAAATTCTGGGTTTTGGTCCACTTCAAGCTCATTGTGACTGTGGGACTGGGTTTTACAGGAGCAGGGCTGTCAGAATTATGGCAAGATGGCCGCCCCCATGCAGATCAGAACACAGCATCTTCGTGCTAATCCACATCTGCCCCGGCTTAGGCAACTGATTTCTGGGTGGGGTGCGGGTGGGATGCGGGTGGGATGCGGGTGGGGGTCGGGTTGGGTGGGCGGGGTTTGGTGGAGCAATTTACTGAATTTTTAAAAGAAACAGGCCACCCACGACCCTATTTAGAAGTTTCCACCCAGAATGCTCGTCGGTCTCCCAGGTACCTACCTCCAGATAATCCAGCTCTGTGGTCTTCAGACAGTTACTGACATTGAAGATCTGCAAGAGACACAGACGACACGTTATCACAAAGGCCCCGCTGACCCCCCGATGAGGGAGGAGCTTAGATAGTGGCATAATAATAGGTGTAATGAGGAAGCTACTACCAGATAGGAGCTGAGGAGCATGGAGAGTGCGGAGAGCTTGATGCTGCTCTCCTTGTCGCCCTCGATGTCCAGGGAGCCCTCCGCGTCCAGAACGTAGACGGCCATCTGCGGGGACGAGAGCACAGGTGAGTAATGCTATACACGGCTCCTGGCATTATAAAAGCAACTCCTTAAAGCGGACCAAAATTCAAATTTTTAAAACCAGACCTTCAGCAGAAGCCCAAACCCTTAAAAAACTATTCCCCAGTGTCTAACATCAGATCCAAGATGGCGGCCCATGGAGTCTCAGGCTGCCTGCAGACAGGAAGTGTCTTCTTGACTTTGTCGCTCTGCGTTCTGGGATTGCTGTCCTTTTCCTGATCCCCAGCTCTGCTCTGTCAGCTATAACCTCATCCCCCTGCACTTTTGCCCCCTCTCCTCTCCTCAGTATATGATGCTTCTGAGGCAAGATGGCGGCGCCCGTATCCTAGAGTCCTGAAAAGAGTTGCAGCACAGTGGGGGAAAGAATGATAAGTAAGCGACTAAAAACGTAAAATATATTAATGTTAGATGCTGGGAAATAGTTTAAGGGTTTGGGCTTTTCATTAAATCATGCTGAAGGTCCGGTTTAAAGCGGACCAAAACCAACCAAACTTGTGAAATACATTTGGCCATAGCCCCTGACGATATTCCCCTATTAGAGTGTAGAACTAGAAATAGATATGTGAGGCCGCTCGTCCAATCAGCTGCTGACATCATGTCGTCTAAGAGCAGCAGCTCCGAGCGCACTGGTGGCCGCATCCCTCGCTTCTCTCTAAAAGGGAGCGTGCCTGCGGCGGCCATTCACAAATGCCTGTTGTGGGCACGCTCCCTGCTAGAGGGATAGCCTCGGGGGGAGAGGAATCAATCGGCGTGGGTTTTGGTCCACTTTAATTCCAATAGAGAAGGCAGATATTGACAGGGCCCCTGGCACTTAGGGCCCCACTCAATCTGATCCCTATGATTGGTCCCTACCTGGTACACCCTCAGGTCACAGTTTTGCCCCCCCCCCTCCAAAATGGCCCTGTCCCTTAGGGGGTAGGCCTCCGGCTGTACATCCAGGGTCCTCCAGATGGGCCCCTGGCACTTAGGACCCTAATCCATCTGACTGGTCCCCAGGGTTTTGGTCCACTTTAAATAGGGAAAGGTGAGGTGCATTGTTCCAGCCAGCAGTGTGCACAATGGTGCAGAGTGATGATGTCATCGGCGGTCGCACAGCCACATCCCGACCTTTGCAGATGCCGAGGTAAGTCCTTCATTTGGCACAAGGGAGACGAGCGTGGGGTCTGGCAGGTGCCGCAGGAGATGCAACCAATAGCGAGGGGCCAGCCAATCATTAAGTGGTGTCTGCTAACCAATAGCACATTATATGGTGTTGGCATTTAACCAATCAGCGGAGAGAGGGAAAAAAACCTCATGTTTAGCTGGGTGAAATCATAGGTTGACTGGGTGACCGGGTGAGTGGGGGCCAGAACCGGACGACTCCCAGGGAAACAGAGCGACTTGCCCTCTCTGCTGCTCGGTAGTCACCATGAAAATCACGTCTATATAAAGAAGTGACAGGCGAGAGGTACTCACCTTCTCTCCGTTCCTGTCCAGGATGAAGGGTTTGCTCCATATCCAGATGCCTTTGGTCACAGTGTCGGCTCCGCTCCTCCACTCGAACCCGCTGAGGGGCTCGTCCTCCTGCCCCAGACTGACCGGCTCGCCTCTCTCCTAAGAGGAGGAAAAAAAAATCACCAACGTCATTAACTCAGCTTCCCGCAGACTGTTCTGTAACTGTATCAATATCGGCGATCACATGGCTCACATGTACTCACCCGCCTCTGCAGGGCTCTCAAGATATAGTTGAGCAGAGTGGATTTTCCCCTCCGCTTCTCTCCGATCACACAGATTAGGCAGAGCGGGTGATTCGCAATCTCTTCATCTAAGAAACACCTCTGCACCACCGACTCGTCCAACTGCAGCCTCCCGCGATGGTCCGCGTACACCAACTGCATTGTGGGAACTTGAACCTAATCATACACAATAAGAAACAGTTTAAGCATCGTGAAGACGAAATAGGATTAGAGGGGGAAATGTTCCCAACTGCATTGTGGGAAAGACACAACTAATCATACAAAACAGGACTGGCGTTGCCAATTCAGCAGCTGCTGAGTGCCTTGGATGGCAGCGAGAGGTAAAGCGAATATTTGCATAGCTCCGCCCTGTGCAAGGAGTGATGGGTAATTCTATTATCCCTTGTGTTGGGCGCTGTGTAAATACTTTCTGTCCTAGGAAAGCGTCTCTTTTCCTTTACCTAATCATACAAAACAGGAAATTTTAGGCAATGTGAAGATGGAATGGGATTACAGCGGGAAAGAAGTCTTTCCCAACTGCCTTCCTAGTGGTGGGCGTGGCTGCTGGCTTCGCTGCTTAGTCAAATGTCATTGGCGTATGGGCAGGCTGTAATGTTATGCTCGTTCTGATTGACAGATCGTGTTTCACTGGAGTGCCTGTGTCTCCTGCTGCTGCTAGGCAACTTCTGACACCCAAGAAGGAGCTTCACTGCCTTATGTGGAAGGTTCTGGAGCACTTGCAGCATTATTGCTTTACACACACACTACCATCTGATGTATTTCCTTATTGAAATTCTATATAAACAGAAATATATTATAAACATATGAAGATTATTAGGACGCAAATAACTATTTGCTGGCGTTGCACACTCAGCGGCTTCTGAGCTCCTTGGATGGTAGAGAGATAAAGAGAATATTTGCATGGCTCCGCCCTGTGCAAGCAGTGATGGGTAATTCTATTGGGTGCTGTGTAAATACTTTACGTTCTAGGAAGGAGTCACTTTTCCTTTACCTAATCACACGAAAACAGGCCATTTTAGACATGGGATTATGGGGAAACGTGAAAGCAGCATTTCCCTGTGCCTTCCCAGTGGTGGGCGTGGCTACTGGCTCCGCTGCCGAGTCAAATGTTTTTATTGGCGGGCTGTAATTATATGCACGTTCAGATCATGTTTCACTGGAGTGCCTGTGTCCCCTGCTGCTGCAACTTCTGACGCCCCAGAAGGAACTTCACTGCCTTATGTAGCCGGAAGGTTCTGGAGCACAGAATTTCTGCTTTACACACACACACACACACACACACACACACACACACACACACTGCCATCTGATGTATTTCCTTACTGAAGTTCTATATAAATATAAACAGAAATATATTATAAAACATATGAAGATTATTAGGAAGCAAATAACTATTTGCTGGCATTGCACACTCAGCGGCTTCTGAGCACCTTGGATGGCAGCGAGGTTTAAAGAGAATATTTGCATGGCTCCGCCCTGTGCAAGGGGTGATGGGTAATTCTGTTGGGCACTGTGTAAATACTTTAAGTTCTAGGAAGGAGCCTCTTTTCCTTTAACAGGACTTTTTTTGACCTCCTAAAAACAAAAACGGGATTATGGGGGAAAACATTAAAGCAGCATTTCCCAACTGCATTGTGGGAATTCGAACCTAGTGATGAGAGCCAAAAGCATTAAACACGTGTCACTAGTGGATGACGTTTGGCTGTGTAAAGTTAAAGCTAATCCTTGGCATTGCACACTCAGCTGATTCTGAGTGCCTTGAATGGCAGCAAGGCGTAAAGCGAATATTTGCATGGCTCCGCCCTGTGCAAGGAGTGATTGGTAATTCTATTATCCCTTGTGTTGGGCGCTGTGTAAATATTTTCCATCCTAAGAAAGCGTCTCTCTTTTCCTTTACCTAATCATACAAAACAGGACATTTTACATGAAGATGAAATGGGATTACATCGGGAAGCGTTAAAGCAGCATTTCCCAACTGCATTCCCAGTGGTGGGCGTGGCTGCTGGCTCCGCTGCCAAGTCAAATGTCCTTTATATTGGCGGGCAGTAATTATATATACGTTCAGATCATGTTTCACTGGAGTGCCTGTGTCTCCTGCTGCTCCTAGGCAACTTCTGAAGCCCCAGAAGGAGCTTTACTGCGTTATGTAACTGGAAGGTTCTGGAGCATTTCTGCTTTACACACACACACACACACACACACACACACACACACACACACACACTGCCACCTGATGCAATTACTTACTGAAGTTCTATATAAATCTATAAACAGAAACAAAACGTGATTACGGGGGGGAAACATTAAAGCAGCATTTCTCAAATGAATTGTGGGAATTCGAACCTAGTGCTGATGAGAGCCAAAAGCATGGAACACGTGTCACTAGTGGATGATGTTTGGCTGTGTAAAGTTAAAGCTAATCCTTGGCTTTGCAAGGCTTCGGAGTGCCTTGGATGGCAGCGAGACATAAAGAGAATATTTGCATGGCTCCACCCTGTGCAAGGAGTGATGGGTAATTCTATTGGACGCTGTGTAAATACTTTTCGTCATAGGAAAGTACTTATTTTTCTTTACCTAATCATACAAAACAGGAAATTTTAAGCATCGTAAAGGTGAATGGGGGAAATGCTAAAGCAGCATTTCCCAACTGCATTGTGGGAATTCGAACCTAGTGCTGATGAGAGCCAAAAGCATGAAACACATGTCCACTGGTGGATGACGTTTGGCTGTGTAAAGTTAAAGCTAATCCTCGGCATTGCATACTCAGCGGACTCTGAGTGCCTTGGATGGCAGCGAGACGTAAAGAGAATGTGCAAGAAGTGATGGGTAATTCTATTCTCTATTCTATACGAAAACAGGACTTTTTAATGATCATAAAGATCAAATGAGAATACCAGGGGAAACATTAAAGCATCATTTCCCAACTGCATTGTGGGAATTCGAAACTAGTGCTGATGAGAGCCAAGAGCATGACCACACATGTCCACTTCTGAGCGCCTTGGATGGCAGCAAGACGTAAAGAGAATATTTGCATGGCTCTGCCCTGTGCAAGGAGTGATGGGTAATTCTATTATTCCTTATGTTGGGCACTGTGTAAATACCCAGTGGTGGGCATGGCTGCTGGATCCGCTGCCGTGCCAAATGTCCTTTTTAATTGGCGTATGTGTGGGCTGTAATGTTATGCCCGTTCTGATTGACAGATCGTGTTTCACTGGAGTGCCTGTGTCTCCTGCTGCTGCTAGGCAACTTCTGATGCCCCAGAAGGAACTTTACTGCCTTATGTAGCTGGAAGGTTCTGGAGCACTTACAGATTTTTTGCTTTACACAGAAATGCGTAATGATGTATTTCCTTACTGAAGTTCTATATAAACCTATAAAGAGAAATATATTATAAATATATAAAGATTATTATTAGAGATGAGCGAGTAGTATTCGACCGAGCCGGTATTCGATCGAATACTACGCTGTTCGTCATACTCGATTTCGATCGAGTACAGCGGCGATGGCGCACTCACAATTCGTTTCCCCTCCCACCTTCCCTGGCGCGTTTTTTACACCAATCACCATGCAGGGGGGGTGGGACAGGTCCTGGGAGGACGCTGGCATCGCGAGAACGGCGTCTACACGCATTGGCTGGAAAAACCATGTGACTTCGAATATACAAAACTCAGCACTCCCTCTTCGTCAGCATTAGCAGCTTGAACTTAGTGAGGGACAGACGCTCACA
Organism: Gastrophryne carolinensis; assembly: GCA_027917425.1. NCBI lineage: Eukaryota > Metazoa > Chordata > Amphibia > Anura > Microhylidae > Gastrophryne > Gastrophryne carolinensis. Next base: position 11,498,884 of record CM051240.1, on the reverse strand, counting down.
GCAGGGAAAGACAGGCTGTCGCTGGCAGGGCCCCAGAAGCTCGGAATCTCGCATTTACCACCATCTATACCAGCTACCAGAAGACAAGAGAGTCATTAAGAGCCCTTATTAAGGCTACTATGCTGAACGGTATATGGCTCATATGTAGGCAGGCAGGGCCCCAGAAGCTCAGAATATCGCTTTTACCACCATATATACCAGCTACCAGAAGACAAGAGAGTCATTGAGAGCCCTTATTAGGGCTACTATGCTGAACAGTATATAGCTCATATGTAGGCAGGCTGGGCCCCAGAAGCTCAGAATATCGCTTTTACCACCATATATACCAGCTACCAGAAGACAAGAGAGTCATTGAGAGCCCTTATTAGGGCTACTATGCTGAACAGTATATAGCTCATATGTAGGCAGGCAGGGCCCCAGAAGCTCAGAATATCGCTTTTACCACCATATATACCAGCTACCAGAAGACAAGAGAGTCATTGAGAGCCCTTATTAGGGCTACTATGCTGAACAGTATATAGCTCATATGTAGGCAGGCAGGGCCCCAGAAGCTCAGAATATCGCATTTACCACCATATATACCAGCTACCAGAAGACAAGAGAGTCCTTATTATTAGGGCTACTATGCTGAACAGTATATAGCCCATATGTAGGAAGGCAGGGCCCCAGAAGCTCAGAATATCGCATTTACCACCATCTATACCAGCTACCAGAAGACAAGAGAGTCATTGAGAGCCCTTATTAGGGCTACTATGCTGAACAGTATATAGCTCATATGTAGGCAGGCAGGGCCCCAGAAGCTCAGAATATCGCTTTTACCACCATATATACCAGCTACCAGAAGACAAGAGAGTCATTGAGAGCCCTTATTAAGGCTACTATGCTGAACAGTATATAGCTCATATGTAGGCAGGCAGGGCCCCAGAAGCTCAGAATATCGCATTTACCACCATATATACCAGCTACCAGAAGACAAGAGAGTCCTTATTATTAGGGCTACTATGCTGAACAGTATATAGCCCATATGTAGGCAGGCAGGGCCCCAGAAGCTCAGAATATCGCATTTACCACCATCTATACCAGCTACCAGAAGACAAGAGAGTCATTGAGAGTCCTTATTATTAGGGCTACTTATGCTGAACAGTATATAGCTCATATGTAGGCAGGCAGGGCCCCAGAAGCTCAGAATATCGCTTTTACCACCATATATACCAGCTACCAGAAGACAAGAGAGTCCTTATTATTAGGGCTACTATGCTGAACAGTATATAGCCCATATGTAGGCAGGCAGGGCCCCAGAAGCTCAGAATATCGCTTTTACCACCATATATACCAGCTACCAGAAGACAAGAGAGTCATTGAGAGCCCTTATTAGGGCTACTATGCTGAACAGTATATAGCTCATATGTAGGCAGGCAGGGCCCCAGAAGCTCAGAATATCGCTTTTACCACCATATATACCAGCTACCAGAAGACAAGAGAGTCATTGAGAGCCCTTATTAGGGCTACTATGCTGAACAGTATATAGCTCATATGTAGGCAGGCAGGGCCCCAGAAGCTCAGAATATCGCATTTACCACCATATATACCAGCTACCAGAAGACAAGAGAGTCATTGAGAGCCCTTATTAGGGCTACTATGCTGAACAGTATATAGCTCATATGTAGGCAGGCAGGGCCCCAGAAGCTCAGAATATCGCATTTACCACCATATATACCAGCTACCAGAAGACAAGAGAGTCCTTATTATTAGGGCTACTATGCTGAACAGTATATAGCCCATATGTAGGCAGGCAGGGCCCCAGAAGCTCAGAATATCGCATTTACCACCATCTATACCAGCTACCAGAAGACAAGAGAGTCATTGAGAGCCCTTATTAGGGCTACTATGCTGAACAGTATATAGCTCATATGTAGGCAGGCAGGGCCCCAGAAGCTCAGAATATCGCTTTTACCACCATATATACCAGCTACCAGAAGACAAGAGAGTCATTGAGAGTCCTTATTATTAGGGCTACTATGCTGAACAGTATATAGCTCATATGTAGGCAGGCAGGGCCCTAGAAGCTCAGAATCTCGCATTTACCACCATATATACCAGCTACCAGAAGACAAGAGAGTCCTTAATCTCTTATTAGTGCTGCTATGTTGAACAGTATATAGCTCATATCCTATGTAGTCAGGCAGGGCCCTAGAAGCTCAGAATCTCGCATTTACCACCATATATACCAGCTACCAGAAGACAAGAGAGTCATTAAGAGCCCTTATTAGGGCTACTACGCTGAACAGTATATAGCTCATATGTAGGCAGGCAGGGCCCCAGAAGCTCAGAATCTCGCATTTACCACCATATATACCAGCTACCAGAAGACAAGAGAGTCATTGAGAGCCCTTATTAGGGCTACTATGCTGAACAGTATTTAGCTCATATGTAGGCAGGCAGGGCCCCAGAAGCTCAGAATCTCGCATTTACCACCATATATACCAGCTACCAGAAGACAAGAGAGTCCTTAATCCCTTATTAGTGCTGCTATGTTGAACAGTATATAGCTCATATCCTATGTAGTCAGGCAGGGCCCCAGAAGCTCAGAATCTCGCATTTACCACCATATATACCAGCTACCAGAAGACAAGAGAGTCCTTAATCCCTTATTAGTGCTGCTATGTTTTAAAAATTGTGTGGAGGCCCAAGAGCTGAGACCTTTTAAAAATTGTGTGGAGGCCCAAGAGCTGAGACCTTTTAAAAATTGTGTGGAGGCCCAAGAGCTGAGACCTTTTAAAAATTGTGTGGAGGCCCAAGAGCTGAGACCTCTCAAACATTGTGTGGAGTCCCAAGAGCTGAGACCTCTTAAAAATTGTGTGGAGGCCCAAGAGCTGAGACCTCTTAAAAATTGATTGTATTAAGCCCAAGAGGTGAGCCATAATTTTTTTCATTAATACAGCAATTCTACGGCGGTTAAGGAGGAGGAGGAGGAGGAAATGGCACTTCATGCAGATGGCACTTCACTCTTGGCTGCTTTCCACTGTTGTACAAGCAAAGTCCGGGTCAATCCGTCAATCCACTTGCTGTTCATTTTGATTAGCGTCAGCCTGTCGGCTCTGTCGGTTGACAGGCGGCTGCGCTTATCGGTTATAATGCCCCCGGCTGCACTGAACACCCTTTCTGATAGCACGCTGGCGGCAGGGCAGGCAAGCACCTCCAAGGCGTACAGGGACAGTTCCAGCCACGTGTCCAACTTGGAGACCCAGTAAGTGTAGGTCGCCGAGGGATCGGGGAGGACAGGGGTGTGGTCTGCCAGGTAGTCCCGCAACATCCGCCGATACTTGTCCCTCTTGCTGATAGCGGGCCCCGCAGTGATGGAAGTTGCACGAGGGGGTGACATGAACGTGTCCCACACCTTGGAGAGTGTTCCCCTGGTGGCTGTGGGCCTGATCGATTTTGTCAGACTCTGGGAGACACTCTCTTCTCTGCCGCCAGCAATGCTGGGTGGGAAAATCTGCATCATGTTCTGCAAGAGTTCCCTCTGGTATTCCAGTAATCGATTCGTCCTCTCCTCTACCGGAATAAAAGAGGAGAAGTTATCTTTATACCGGGGGTCCAGGAGTGCGAAGACCCAGTATAGTTTGTTCTCCAATATCCGGACAACACGTATGTCCCGGGAAAAGCAGCCCAGCATGAAGTCAGCCATGTGTGCCAGACTCTGAGTAGGCATGACCTCACTGCCCCCACCAGAAGGATCATTTTCCATTTCCTCCTCTTCCTCCTCCTCTCCGCCCCATCCGCGCTGAACCAATGGGACGCACACAGCCTGACTGCTACCCTCGCCGCCAGCATCCTCTTCCACAGCCACCTCCACGTTGTCCTCCTCCTCCTCATCCTCCTCCTGCAACTGCCACCGAGCAGCAGACAAAAGTGTGGTCTGACTGTCTACCTGCGTTGCGTCTCCTCCTACCCCCGTCTCCTCTGTGTGCAATGCGTTCTCCCTTATTACGATGAGCGATTCTTTAAGGACGCATAGGAGCGGGATGGTTACGCTCACTATAGCGTCCTCGCTGCTGACCTTCTTAGTGGACTCCTCAAAGATACGCAATACATCGTATATGTCTGCCATCCATGGCCACTCGTGGTTGGCAAACTGAGGGAGCTGAGTTGGATGCACGCGTGGATGCATCATCTGGTACTCCATCAATGCTTTCTGCTGCTCACACACCCTGGCCAACATGCAATAGGTGGAATTCCAGCGAGTGGGCAGGTCGCACAACAGCCGATGTTGAGGCAAATGGAGGCGTTGCTGGATTTTTTTTAAGCTAGCAGCAGCTACAGTTGACTTCCGAAAGTGAGCGCACAAGCGCCGCACTCTCACCAGTAGCTCTGCCAGGTTGGGGTAAGTCTTTAGAAACTTTTGAACTACCAAATTAAAAACGTGGGCCAGGCATGGTACGTGATTGAGTTCTGCAAGCTCCAGAGCCGCCACCAGGTTACGGCCGTTATCGCACACGACCATGCCTGGTCCTAGCTGCAGCGGCGACAGCCACATCTCTGTCTGCTGCAATATGGCGTGCCTCACCTCTGCGGCGCTGTGCTTCCTGTCGCCCAAGCTGATGAGCTTAAGCACCGCCTGCTGACGTCTCCCCGCGCCAGTGCTGCAACGCTTCCAGCTAGGGGCTGAGGGCGATGTTAAGGCAGAGGAGGAGGAGGAGGAGGAGGAAGAGGAGGGGGGTCTATCAGAACCCGTGCTGGCAATCTTGGGCGGGGGTGGTATGTAGGCCGTCCCTGTTTGCGACCCCGTCCCCGCTTCCACAACATTCACCCAGTGTGCCGTCAAAGAGATGTAGCGTCCTTGGCCGCAAGCGCTTGTCCACGAGTCGCTGGTCAAGTGGACCTTTGCGCTCACTGCGTACCTCAGGGCCCGCCTGATGTTACGCAAAACGTGCTGGTGCAGGGCGGGGACGCCACACCGGGAAAAATAGTGGCGGCTAGGGACGGAATAGCGAGGTGCGGCAGCCGCCATCAGGTCGCGGAAGGCCTGCGTCTCCACAAGCCTAAACGGCAACATCTCCAGGGCCAGCAGTTTGGAGATGAGGCAGGTTAAGGCTTGGGCTTGGGGGTGACTGGAGGCGTACTTCCGCCTGCGGTTGAACGCCTGCGAGATGGACAGTTGATGGGACGAGGAGATGGAAGGTGCAGACGAAGATGCGGGGGAAGGGGGGGCTGAAGGAGAAGGCCCCAAAGTAGCCGAGGCAGAGGCAGATGTGGAGGTGTCCTGGCTGGAGGTCTGGACCGCAGTGGCAGCACACAACAAAGGGGAAGAGGCAGTGGCAGCAAGACGGGGCGCAGGTTGTATTGCGTTTGCTCTCTCCCACTCAGCCCAGTGCTTGAATTCCAAGTGACGGCGCATGCCTGAGGTGGTCAGATTGCTCTTCTCAGAGCCCCTACTCAGTTTTGAGTGGCAGATTGCACAAACCGCGCTCAGTTTGTCATCCGCGCAAACATTAAAAAATCTCCACACCACAGAAGTACGAGGCCTCGATGGGGGAGCTTCGCGCGACTGCCTGCTGCCGGGAAGAGCTTCGGCCCTGCTGGCTGTGGCCTGCCTTCTCTGTCTGGACTGTCCTCTGCCTCTGGACTGTCCTCTGCCTCTTGCTGCCTTATTCGGTGATGCGCAGACCGCATCTCCACTGCTTTCCCCGCTGGACATCACCCCTGTCCAAGTGGGGTCGGTCATTTCGTCGTCCACCACCTCCTCTTCCACTTCCTCTCTCTGCTCCTCCTCCTGCCCACTGGACATTCCAACAGCCTCCCTTGATGGCAACTGCGTCTCATCATCATAGCTCATGATAGCAGATGCTGGTTCCGGGTCCACATCACTAGCAGATGGCGGATACTCAAGTGTTTGGGCATCACTACAAACAAATTCCTCTGCTAGCTCCTGGGATTCTTGCAGCACATCTGGAAAAGGACCCGAAAAGAGGTCCTGGGAGGGGTCAAGGGTGGGCTGACTCTGTTGGCCAGGTTGGGAGGAAGGAGGGTCAGAGTGAGACTGTGTGGATGACTGGGTGGTGGACAAGTGACTGGAAGCGTTATCGGCCATCCATTGCACCACCTATTCACGCTGCTCAGGCTTTAACAGAGGTGTACCCCGCCCCCCGCATAACTGTCCCATAAAGGCAGGGAAGCTGGATGAGCGTAATGCTGGCTGCCCCTCATCAGCACGCATTGTATCCCCACTGGCTTCAACGCGGTTTGTGCCCCCACCAGCATTTCCGCGCCCCCGTCCTCGTCCACGTCCCTTTGCGCTAGCCCTCCGCATTTCAGACGTTTTACTTTTTTGGCCACGCGTTATGCCAAATATAAAAATATTTTTAAGAAGAACACCTGGCTATACAGCCGTATACTGCCAGAAGGTGAAATGGTGCCTATACGCACCGGGTATATAACAAGGTTTTGTTGGTAAAGAGGACACAAAACAGTAGTGCCAAATATAAAAAAAATTTTAAGAAGAACACCTGGCTATACAGCCGTATACTGCCAGAAGGTGAAATGGTGCCTATACGCACCGTGTATATAACAAGGTTTTGTTGGTAAAGAGGACACAAAACAGTAGTGCCAAATATAAAAAAAATTTTAAGAAGAACACCTGGCTATACAGCCGTATACTGCCAGAAGGTGAAATGGTGTATATACGCACAGTGTATAAAACAGTGTTTTGTTGGCACAGAGGACACAAAACAGTAGTGCAAAATATAAAAATATTTTTAAGAAGAACACCTGGCTATACAGCCGTATACTGCCAGAAGGTGAAATGGTGCCTATACGCACCGTGTATATAACAAGGTTTTGTTGGTAAAGAGGACACAAAACAGTAGTGCCAAATATAAAAATATTTTTAAGAAAAACACCTGGCTATACAGCCGTATACTGCCAGAAGGTGAAATGGTGCCTATACGCACCGTGTATAAAACAGTGTTTTGTTGGCACAGAGGACACAAAACAGTAGTGCAAAATATAGTTTTGTATATAGGTGCTAATACACCACTGAAGTCTTTCTGTCCCTATTCCAGCATCAGCAGCTACCCCTCACTAAAGCAGCCGTTTTGAGCAGAGTGTATATAGTTTTGTATATAGGTGGTAATACACCACTGAAGTCTTTCTGTCCCTATTCCAGCAGCAGCTACCCCTCACTAAAGCAGCCGTAGCTGCAGCACTAATAAGTGCTCAGCTCTTGGGCCTCCACACAATTTTTAAGAGGTCTCAGCTCTAAGCTTCCCTTACTGCTGGGGTGACACACTGTAACAAACCTCCTCCTTTAAGCTTCCCTTACTGCTGGGGTGACACAATGTAACAAACCTCCTCCTTTAAGCTTCCCTGACTGCTGGGGTGACACACTGTAACAAACCTCCTCCTGTAAGCTTCCCTTACTGCTGGGGTAACACACTGTAACAAACCTCCTCCTTTAAGCTTCCCTGACTGCTGGGGTGACACACTGTAACAAACCTCCTCCTGTAAGCTTCCCTGACTGCTGGGGTAACACACTGTAACAAACCTCCTCCTGTAAGCTTCCCTGACTGCTGGGGTGACACACTGTAACAAACCTCCTCCTGTAAGCTTCCCTTACTGCTGGGGTAACACACTATAACAAACCTCCTCCTTTAAGCTTCCCTTACTGCTGGGGTGACACAATGACACAAGAGGACATGTCTGACCACATCTCACACACACACACACACACACACACACACACACACACACACACACTGACAATTAGGGGTGGGGTCTATTTATTTTCCCCCTTGCCTATGTCATCTGTGGTTGTCATTAGGCAACGTGATTTTAAGGGGTGCAGAATTTTGTTCTTTTTTGTACAGTTTGGCTTGGGGTCCATGGCAATGTAGAGGAAAGAAGGTTTCCTTGTCTTGTCTCACTTTACGTAGAAGTTATATTGTGTTTGGAGTGTATTGTTGAGTGGCTGTGATAGTGGCGTAATAGTGCGACTTGGGCGCGTTATATGCACCCAGACATGCTTCCCCTGCTGTCCCAGTTGCATTCCAGCAGTGTTGGCATCATTTTCTGATGTTTCAGGGTGGACTTGGTGACCTCCAAGTGGTCGAATTGAGATTTCCAAGTGTCGAGCATTTTTTTCCCATAGACTATAATGGGATTCGATATTCGGTCGAGTAGTCGAGTAACGCGGTCTATTCGAAACGAAATTCGAAATTTCGAATATTTCACTACTCGCTCATCTCTAATTATTATGAAGCAAATAACTATCTTCTTCCTAATAATCTTCATAGGTTTATAATATATTTCTATTTATAGATTTATCTGGAACTTTAGCAAGTACCAAAAAAAAAAAAAAAAAAAAGAAGAATAGAATAGAATTGGTCTAAGAAGCAGAGTCTAGCTGAGTCCTGATGAGTGTACCCGACCGAGTTTTACACCCTAGGGAGGGAGTATGCCTGCCCTGGAGTCTCAGACTCCAGGGTTTTACACACCATAGGGAGGGAGTATGCCTGCCCTAGATTCCCAGACTCCAGGGTGGGTTTTGGCACAATTACTTACCGGTTTGGCCTTCTCCTCCTGGATGGCGAGCTGCACCTTGGTGACCATGCTCTGCAGCCTGTAGACGGGGATGAGCGTCTCCCTGGGGCACAGCTTCCTGCACTCGGGGCAGCGGTGGCCCAGCAGGTGGGCGCTGCTCCAGCACTTGGTGATGCACGCCCTGCAGAAGGTGTGGCCACAGGCGATGGAGACGGGATCGGCGAGCTCGTGCAGGCACACGGAGCATGTGATCTCCTCCTCCAGCTTGGAGAAGCGAGCAGACGCTTCCTGCGGCATCGTCCTGATGGGAGAAAGAAAAAAATATAATGAGCATCACCCAGCGCTGACACAGGTGGCGCCGAAGATCAGGCGGAGTGTCCCTTTAAGGGAGGAGGAAACCAATGGGAGGGGTTGGGTGAGGTTTTCAGGCATCCGGGCAAAGATCACTGATAAAGAAGATGTGCGGGAGGGAGGGGCTTCATTATATAACAAGCCGCTGGCTCGCCCCTTCCTTAATATAACAAGTACAATGACCAGACAGTGGTGGCACTGCCCCCGGGAACCGGCTTAGGTCTGATTTGGGGTCTGGTGGTGCCAGGGCTACCCCAAGCCATAAGTCTAAAAGACTACAGACGCCCCCATATGGGATGCCCCCTCTGTGTATGCTTCATTATATAACAAGCCGCTGGCACGCTCCTTCCCTAAGAGACGAAAATTAATGGGATTAAAAAAAAAAAAAAAAAAAGAAGAATAGATGGACCGACAGGAAAAAACTATAAAAGTGGAAAGAAAGGAAAAGAATGGCAGAAAGAACAGATGAATAAAAAAAGAAGAATAGAAGAACTGACAGAAAAACATAATAGAAGGAAAGAAAGGAAGATAATGAATGAATGAATGACAGAATAAAAAGCAGGAATGAGAGAGAAAAATTAATGGGAGAAAAAAAAAGAAAAGAATAGAAGGAAAGAAGAAAGAAAGAAAGAAAGAAAGAAGACTGGCAGAAAGAACAGGTGAATAAAAAAAAGAAAAAAATAATAGAAGGAAAGAAAGGAAGATGTTGAATGAATGTGAGAAAGTGGAAGAAAAAAAAATATGGAAGAAAATAAAGAATAGAAGGACTGATGGGAGAAAAAAGGAAGGGATGGAAGAAAAAAAAAAAAAAAAAAAGAAGAATAGAAGGACTGACAGAAATAATAGCAATAGAAGGAAAGAAAGGAAGATAATGAATGGCAGAAAAAAAGAATTAGAAGGAATGACAAAAGAAAAAGCAGGAATGATAGAGAAAAGGGAGAAAAAAAGATGGAAGAAAAGAAAGAATAGAAGGACTGACAGAAAAAAATTATAGAAGCAAAGAAGAAAGGAATAAGACAGAAACAACAAAAAAAAATTAAAGGAATGAAAAAAAAACTAGAATTAAAGGACAGAAAGAAATATCCAATCTGCCCCTAGTCCCGGTTATTGCACGCCCCTGCGTCCTGCATAGGGGCTGCCCAGGAAATGAGGCGGGCCCTCCCAAGGCACAGGGGCCCCGGGTACGCCCAGTGCTGACCCCTCCCTCGGTTTCCATGCTGTGTGGGGCGCTGGGTGGGTATTATGTTCATTTTCCAGCCCAGACTGCTTATTAGCCATTAAATGTAAAAATATTTAAAATATTTAATTAGCCATTACATATTTATTTAGAAACGTCCAGTGACGCCAAGGCTCACTGCTGCATTGCCGGCCGCTTCCTGTCCCCCATCCTGTGAGCAGTATTTACAGCCAAGAAGTAAACCCGAATGTGCAGTTCATAATGCGGATTATAGGGTTGCCATAGCAACAGGTCAAAAACACTTGTGTGCCAAGGGTTCACAACCAGCAGTCACCTGTACTATAATATATATATCATGATGCGGATTATAGGGTTGCCATAGCAACAGGTCCAAACCCCTTGCATGCCAAGGGTTAACAACCAGCAGTTACCTGTACTATAATATATATATATATATAACATGATGCGGATTATAGGGTTGCCATAGCAACAGGTCCAAACCCCTTGCATGCCAAGGGTTAACAACCAGCAGTCACCTGTACTATAATATATATATCATGATGCGGATTATAGGGTTGCCATAGCAACAGGTCCAAAACACTTGCGTGCCAAGGGTTCACAACCAGCAGTCACCTGTACTATAATATATATATAACATGATGCGGATTATAGGGTTGCCATAGCAACAGGTCCAAAACACTTGCGTGCCAAGGGTTAACAACCAGCAGTCACCTGTACTATAATATATATATATTTATACTTCGGGGTCACTTACTGGCCTAAGCCGTGTCTCTGGAGTCTCATCCATCCCAAGGCCCTGCGCCATGTTTCCTGCATTATAACAACAACAACCACCATTGCCTGGCAACCGCTGCTCTCTAAGCACTGTACAGCCATAGGAAGTTGGAGGGGAGCAGCGCCCCTATTGGTCAGCGCCCCGCATTACAGCGTCACCAACTGCAAGGCCCCATCTCCTGGGAAATGCGGGTGACCCGACATACACTGGAATGACTGGCGTGGGAGTGCCACCGGTGGACAGAGCACAGCTGTGGATGCTGGTAGGCTTTAATAAATACACGGACCAGTTTTTCTGCCCCCCCTTTGGGTTTTGGTCCGCTTATCCAGGATGGTGGGATCTCTTAGCTAGCTCCCACGGCACATACGTGGGCTTACATCCAATCAGAATAAATTGCAGTGAATCCCTTTGTTTGGAAAAAATGATGGGAGCGCCCCCTGCTGGTTGAGGATGTGGACATGGCTTGCACATGCACAGTGATATGTGTAATATATAAGAATATATATTATTTTATAATAATAATATATATTATATATAATAATATATATGTGTGTGTTTGTATAAAGGCAAGTAATAGTGTTTGTATCCAGGCAAGTATTAGTGTTTGTATCCAGGCAAGTAATAGTGTTTGTATCCAGGCAAGTAATAGTGTTTGTATCCAGGCAAGTATTAGTGTTTGTATCCAGGCAAGTAATAGTGTTTGTATCCAGGCAAGTATTAGTGTTTGTATCCAGGCAAGTAATAGTGTTTGTATCCAGGCAAGTAATAGTGTTTGTATCCAGGCAAGTATTAGTGTTTGTATTCAGGCAAGTATTAGTGTTTGTATTCAGGCAAGTATTAGTGTTTGTATCCAGGCAAGTATTAGTGTTTGTATCCAGGCAAGTATTAGTGTTTGTATCCAGGCAAGTAATAGTGTTTGTATCCAGGCAAGTAATAGTGTTTGTATCCAGGCAAGTAATAGTGTTTGTATCCAGGCAAGTAATAGTGTTTGTATCCAGGCAAGTATTAGTGTTTGTATCCAGGCAAGTAATAGTGTTTGTATCCAGGCAAGTATTAGTGTTTGTATCCAGGCAAGTAATAGTGTTTGTATCCAGGCAAGTAATAGTGTTTGTATCCAGGCAAGTATTAGTGTTTGTATTCAGGCAAGTATTAGTGTTTGTATTCAGGCAAGTATTAGTGTTTGTATCCAGGCAAGTATTAGTGTTTGTATCCAGGCAAGTATTAGTGTTTGTATCCAGGCAAGTAATAGTGTTTGTATCCAGGCAAGTAATAGTGTTTGTATCCAGGCAAGTAATAGTGTTTGTATCCAGGCAAGTAATAGTGTTTGTATACAGGCAAGTATTAGTGTTTGTATCCAGGCAAGTATTAGTGTTTGTATCCAGGCAAGTATTAGTGTTTGTATACAGGCAAGTATTAGTGTTTGTATCCAGGCAAGTATTAGTGTTTGTATCCAGGCAAGTAATAGTGTTTGTATCCAGGCAAGTAATAGTGTTTGTATACAGGCAAGTATTAGTGTTTGTAGACAGGCAAGTATTAGTGTTTGTATCCAGGCAAGTATTAGTGTTTGTATCCAGGCAAGTATTAGTGTTTGTATACAGGCAAGTCTTAGTGTTTGTAGACAGGCAAGTATTAGTGTTTGTATCCAGGCAAGTATTAGTGTTTGTATACAGGCAAGTATTAGTGTTTGTATCCAGGCAAGTATTAGTGTTTGTATCCAGGCAAGTATTAGTGTTTGTATACAGGCAAGTCTTAGTGTTTGTAGACAGGCAAGTATTAGTGTTTGTATCCAGGCAAGTAATAGTGTTTGTATACAGGCAAGTAATAGTGTTTGTATCCAGGCAAGTAATAGTGTTTGTATCCAGGCAAGTATTAGTGTTTGTATACAGGCAAGTATTAGTGTTTGTATACAGGCAAGTAATAGTGTTTGTAGACAGGCAAGTATTAGTGTTTGTAGACAGGCAAGTATTAGTGTTTGTATACAGGCAAGTAATAGTGTTTGTATCCAGGCAAGTAATAGTGTTTGTATCCAGGCAAGTATTAGTGTTTGTATACAGGCAAGTATTAGTGTTTGTATACAGGCAAGTATTAGTGTTTGTATACAGGCAAGTATTAGTGTTTGTAGACAGGCAAGTAATAGTGTTTGTAGACAGGCAAGTATTAGTGTTTGTATACAGGCAAGTATTAGTGTTTGTATCCAGGCAAGTATCAGTGTTTGTATACAGGCAAGTCTTAGTGTTTGTAGACAGGCAAGTATTAGTGTTTGTAGACAGGCAAGTATTAGTGTTTGTATCCAGGCAAGTATTAGTGTTTGTATCCAGGCAAGTATTAGTGTTTGTATCCAGGCAAGTATTAGTGTTTGTATACAGGCAAGTCTTAGTGTTTGTAGACAGGCAAGTATTAGTGTTTGTATACAGGCAAGTAATAGTGTTTGTATCCAGGCAAGTAATAGTGTTTGTATCCAGGCAAGTATTAGTGTTTGTATACAGGCAAGTATTAGTGTTTGTATACAGGCAAGTAATAGTGTTTGTATAGGAGCTTACGGGTCAGAGCTGCTGTTCCCCATCAGATATCCCTGGAATCCTCGTCCACCTGCAACACACAAAGTCATTACATTAGATCAGAGGTTGCCATACAGGGATCTATACATGTCTACCCCACTATACGAAAGAGAGGCCTGGCCATAGGAGCTGACAATCTGCATCAATTATAGTTAGAGAAGATAGGAGAGGAGTCAGGACCTATATAGGGTGGGATTGTACATATCAGATTATATGATATGTGGGATTATACAATCAGATTGTACAATAAGATCATACTGTAAATGCTATAGCAGGGGGAGCCCTGGGCATAGGAGCTGACAATCTACATCAGTGATAGGAAGAGAAGATAGGAGGGCAGGAGAGGAGTCAGGGCCTATATAAGGGTGGGATTGTACAGATCAGATTATATGATGTGCGGGATCATAGGATCAGATCGTACAGGGAGGTCAGAGGTTGACATACAGAGATCTATACATGTCTCCTCTTCTATATATAAGAGAGGCCCTGGGCATAGGAGCTGACAATCTTCAACAATAACAGGCAGAGAGGACGTGGAGAGCAGAGCTTATATTAGTTGGGATTGTACAGATCATACTATAGGATGCGTGTGATTATAAAATCGGATTGTACAATGTGATCAGAAGTTGTCATACTAGAACTACCATACAAAGAGAGCCCTGGGCATAGGAGCTGACAATCTACACTGGTGATGGGTATATATACATAACTTTAGGAGACAGAGCCCTGGGCATAGGAGCTGACAATCTACTTCAGTGCCAGGTACAGAGGATAGGAGAGCAGGAGAGGAGTCAGGGCCTATATATGTGGGATTGTACAGATTAGATTATACGATGTGTGGTATGATACGATCAGATCGTACAGTGAGATCAGAGGTTGCCATACGGAGACCTATACATAACTGTAGAAGACAGAGCCCTGATCATAGGAGCTGACAATCTACAAGGATAACAGGTGAAGAGGTTAATAAGAGCAGATCTTATATAGGGTGGGATTGTACAGATCAGAATATATGATGTGCAGGATGGTGATACAATCAGACCATGCAATTGGATCAGAAGTTGCCATACTATAACTACCATACAAAGAGAGCCCTGAGCATAGGAGCTGACAATCTATCCTGGTAATAGGTATCTATACATCACTGTAGGAGACAGAGCCCTGGGCATAGGAGCTGACAATCTACAACGATAACAGGTGAAGGCGATGATAAGAGCAGTGCTTATATAGGGTGGGATTGTACAGGTCAGATTATATGATGTGTAGGATGATGATACAATCGGATTGTACAATGAGAGCTGTCATACTGTAACTATTAGCCCTGAGAAAGACCTGGACATAGGAGCTGACAAGAAGATAGTACGGCAGGAGAGGAGTCAGGATTTAAATATGTTTAGCACTCTAAAGATTATATGATGTGTGGGATGATACAATCGTATTGTACAATGAGATCGGAAGTTGTCATACTGTAACTGCTATGGCCCTAAGCCCTGGACATAGGAGCTGACAATCTACTTCAGCGACAGGTAGAGAAGATAGGAGGGCAGGAGAGGAGTTAGGACCTATATATGGGTGGGATTGTACAGACCAGATTATATGATGTGTGGGATTATAGTGAAGATGGGAGGGCAGGAGAGGAGTCAGGACCTATATATGGGTGGGAATGTACAGACCAGATTATATGATGTGTGGGATTATAGAGAAGATAGGAGGGCAGGAGAGGAGTCAGGACCTATATATGGGTGGGAATGTACAGACCAGATTATATGATGTGTGGGATTATAGAGAAGATAGGAGGGCAAGAGAGGAGTCAGGACCTATATATGGGTGGGATTGTACAGACCAGATTATATGATGTGTGGGATTATAGAGAAGATAGGAGGGCAAGAGAGGAGTCAGGACCTATATATGGGTGGGATTGTACAGACCAGATTATATGATGTGTGGGATTATAGAGAAGATGGGAGGGCAGGAGAGGAGTCAGGACCTATATATGGGTGGGATTGTACAGACCAGATTATATGATGTGTGGGATTATAGAGAAGATGGGAGGGCAGGAGAGGAGTCAGGACCTATATATGGGTGGGAATGTACAGACCAGATTATATGATGTGTGGGATTATAGAGAAGATGCGAGGGCAGGAGAGGAGTCAGGACCTATATAAGGGTGGGATTGTACAGACCAGATTATATGATGTGTGGGATTATAGAGAAGATAGGAGGGCAAGAGAGGAGTCAGGACCTTTATATGGGTGGGATTGTACAGACCAGATTATATGATGTGTGGGATTATAGAGAAGATAGGAGGGCAGGAGAGGAGTCAGGACCTATATATGGGTGGGAATGTACAGACCAGATTATATGATGTGTGGGATTATAGAGAAGATAGGAGGGCAGGAGAGGAGTCAGGACCTATATATGGGTGGGAATGTACAGACCAGATTATATGATGTGTGGGATTATAGAGAAGATAGGAGGGCAGGAGAGGAGTCAGGACCTATATATGGGTGGGATTGTACAGACCAGATTATATGATGTGTGGGATTATAGAGAAGATGGGAGGGCAGGAGAGGAGTCAGGACCTATATATGGGTGGGAATGTACAGACCAGATTATATGATGTGTGGAATTATAGAGAAGATAGGAGGTCAGGAGAGGAGCAATGTGCAGTTAAAGTTCTTAACAATTAATAATTGCTTGGTCAGGACCTATATAAGGGTGGGATTGTACAGACCAGATTATATGATGTGTGGGAAGATACTATTGGATTGAACAGTGAGATCAGAGGTTGCCATATGGAGATCTATACATAACTTCTACAGGAAGCAGAGGCCTGGACATAGGAGCTGACAATTTACTTTGGTGACTGGTAGAAAGATAGGAGAGCCGGAGATGAACAATGTGCAGTTAATAATGAATAATTGCTTAGTCAGGATTTATATATGGGTGAGATTGTACAGATCAGATTATACGCTGTGTGGGGTGATGATACGATCAGATTGTACAATGAGATCGGAACTTGTCATACTGTAACTACTATACTAAGAGAGCCCTGGACAAAGGAGCTGACAATCTACAACGATAACAGATGAAGATGAAGATAAGAGCAGAGCTTATATACAGTGGGATTGTACAGATCAGATTATAGGATGTGTGGGATGATACAATCGGATTATATTGACAATGAAATCGGAAGTTGTCATACTGTAACTACTATAGCAGAGAGAGCCCTGGGCATAGGAGCTGACAATCTACAACGATAACAGGTAGAGAGGATGATAAGAGCAGAGCTTATATAGGTTGGGACTGTACAGGTCAGATTATATGATGTGCGGGATGATACGATCAGATTGTACAGTGAGATCAGAGGTTGCCATGCGGAGATCCATACATAACTGTAGGAGACAGAGCCCTGGGCATAGGAGCTGACAATCTACGATAACCAGTAAAGAGGATAAGAGCAGTGCTTATATATGGGTGGGATTGTACAGATCAGATTATATGATGTGCGGGATCATACGATCAGATCATTACAGTGAGATCAGAGGTTGCCATACAGGGATCTATACCTAACTGTAGGAGACAGGGCCCTGGGCATAGGAGCTGACAATCTACACTGGTGATCGGTATCTATACATAACTGTAGGAGACAGAGCCCTGGGAATAGGAGCTGACAATCTACCACGATAACAGGCAGAGAGGATGATAACAACAGAGTTTATATAGGGTTGGATTGTACAGATAAGATTATATGATGTGTGGGATGATACAATCGGAGCGTACAATGAGATCATAAGTTGTCATACTGTAACTTCCATACAAAGAGAGCCCTGGGCATAGGAGCTGACAATCTACAATGATAACAGGCAGAGAGGATGATGATAGCAGAGCTTATATTCGGTGGGATTGTACAGATCAGATTATAGGATGTGTGTGATCATACGATCAGATCGTACAGTAAGATCAGGGGTTGCCATACGGAGATCTATACATGTCTACCCTACTATACGAAAGAGGGAGATCTATACATAACTGTAGGATGATACAATCGGATTGTACAATGAGATCGGAAGTTGTCATACTGCAATTACTATAGCAGAGAGAGCTCTGGACATAGAAGCTGACAATCTACTTAAGTGGCCGGTAGAGAAGATAGGAGAGCAGGAGAGGAGCAGTGTGCAGTTGAAGAGCTCTTAATAATTAATGATTGCTTAGTCAGGACTTATATATGGGTGGGATTGTACAGATCAGATTATATGATGTGTGGGATGATGACACAATGGGATCGTACAATGAGATCATACTGTAACTACTATAGCAGAGAGATCCATGGACATAGGAGCTGACAATCTACATCAGTCACAAGTAGAGATGATAGGAGGGCAGGAGAGGAGTCAGGACCTATATATGGGTGGGATTGTACAGATCAGATTATAGGATGTGTGTGATGATACAATCGGATCGTACAATGAGATCATACAGTAACTACTATAGCAGAGAGATCCATTGACATAGGAGCTGACAATCTACATCAGTGACAAGTAGAGATGATAGGAGGGCAGGAGAGGAGTCAGGACCTATATATGGGTGGGATTGTACAGATCAGATTATATGATGTGTGGGATGATGACACAGTGGGATTGTACAATGAGATCATACAGTAACTACTAAAGCAGAGAGATCCCTGGGCATAGGAGCTGACAATCTACACTGGTGATAGGAGAGAATATAGGAGATCTCCTATTGATGATTGCTTAGACTGGATTGTATGATGTGTGTGGGCTCACCATGATCCTTATGGCAGTGGTCGCAGGGTGTGGGGGGGAATCCCCAGAACACGGATCGCGGCTCCTCTTCGTGTTATATACAGGAAGCGAGAAGCGAAAGTGAAGGTTACATTGTAACTTCTAAAGTCTCCCGCTATTGGCTGGGCGGGTGACAGGAGGCGGGACCTGCCTGTGTGTCGTCCAATCCTGTGATACAATGCATCTCCGGCTTCTCCAGCCTGCGGGGGAGGATCAGCTGCTGAATATTCATAGAGAGCTCATATCGGATGTGGGGTCACTGATATCGGAAGTGTCACATATCCGGCTACAGACAGGGGTGTGACTATAGGGGGTGCGACTGCAATGGGCCCCAGGAGGTCAGGGGGGTGCATCATTGTTACTCCTCCACCTCAAACCGGACCTTCAGCATGATTTAATGAAAAGCCAAAACCCTTAAAGTGGACCAAAACCCAGGATTTTCACTATCCTGGGTTTTGGTCCACTTCCACGGGGCACCCAGATCGGTGCTGCCCCACTGTGTGAAACCCCCCAGATCGCCCTAACAAACTCCCCTCACCCCGCTCCTACACGAGCGCTCGTCCAATCAGAGCGCTCAGAGCCGATGTGGTATGTACGGACAAGCGACGGACAACCACAGCGGCTCTGAGCGCTGGAGGCCGCCTCTCGCGCTTCCTTCTAACAGGGAGCGCGCCCGCGCTGGCCATTCACAAACGCCCGCCCCTGCTAGAGGGAAGCGCGAGAGGCGTCCTGCGGGGTTTCACACAGCGGGGCATCCCGATTTCGGATGCCCCGCGGGGAGGGATCTGATCGGCTCAGGAATCTTATAGATCCCCCCTGGGTGTTGGTCCACTTTAAAGAACTATTCCACAGCTTCTAAAGTTAACATATGTTAAGTTTTTAGTCACTTACTTTTTATTCTCTCCCCCACTGGGCTGCAACTCTGTTCAGGACTTTAGGATACGGGCGCTGCCATCTCAACTCAGAAGCATCACATACTGAGGAGAGGAGAGTGGGATAAAGTACAGGGGGCGGGGTTATAGCTGTGCTTTACACAGACAGAGCAGAACTGGGGTCAGGAAAAGGTCAGCAATCCTAGAATGCAGAGCGACACAGTCAGAAGACACTTCCTGTTTGCAGGCTGCCTGATGCTCCATGAGCCGCCATCTTGGATGTTTAAAGGCTCATAACATGCAGTAGATGTAGGTAGGATGATTTTTAATGTGGACAATCTGTATGTACAGGGTGTGGGAAACATATAAGATAGGCTCTTATTCAGGGTGAAGGTCCGGATTAATGTGAGCAATCTGTATGTACAGGGTGTGGGAAACATATAAGATAGGCTCTTATTCAAGGTGAAGGTCCGGATTAATGTGAGCAATCTGTATGTACAGGGTGTGGGAAACATATAAGATAGGCTCTTATTCAGGGTGAAGGTCCGGATTAATGTGGGCAATCTGTATGTACAGGGTGTGGGAAACATATAAGATAGGCTCTTATTCAGAGTGAAGGTCCGGATTAATGTGAGCAATCTGTATGTACAGGGTGTGGGAAACATATAAGATAGGCTCCTATTCAGGGTGAAGGTCCGGATTAGTGTGGGCAATCTGTATGTACAGGGTGTGGGAAACATATAAGATGGCATTTCCTTGAGGCATCCTGAATTGGGATGTGCCCCACGATGTGAAACCCTCCCCAGATCGCCCAGTACGAACTCACCTTTCTCCGGCAGAGCCGTTTGTATTAAGGCAGGACAGAACCCACCTGCGGCCAGCCTGGATTCTAAAACATTCATGGGCTAGCCCCTGGCTTTTCCCCACTGATGAAGTGGGGGATACACCCACGGAACGCGTGGCTCCTGGTGCTGTAGGCGGTGGGGAGACCCTTTACTGACATATCTGTGAGTATATTTTGGTTGGATATATTTTTGCGCTGTATTTGTTATTTAATGGTTGATTGATACCAGCATCTATATTGGTGAGGTATTTTGTGGTCATTTATATTTCTTATAGGGTATTTAGGTATTGGGTAATTATGTAGGTTTTATTTGTGATTATATATTGTATTTGTGTCTGTTGATTGGTTGCACTTTGCACTTTATAGTTATTTGATGTAGGATCCGGATCATAGGCAGGATTTGTACATTGTTATTTGCACTGATTAGATCACTTGTGTTTATGTGTTTTATATATATAGATGCTGATTGATATATATATATATATATATATATAAATATCAAATGTGCCAGTGCTTTCCCCATCGCCTACACACTTCCATGTTGGTTTGTCTTATATGTATTGTCTCATTAAAGTGGACCAACACCCTCCCATGATCGGCCCAGGAATCTATAAGATTCCCGGACCGATCAGACCCCTGACTGCGGGGCAACCCCCCAGAAACCCCTAAATCCCTACCTGATCCTCGATCCAGCGGCGCCCGTCACCACCTCCCGCGCGTCCCTCTAGCAGGACGCGCACCCGCGTCGGCTGTTTGTGAATGGCCGGTGCGGGCGCGCGCCCTGTAAGAGTGACTTGCGGGAGGCGGCGCCAGGCGCGCTCTCTTGTCCGTCGCCGGGGATTGGCAGCGGCGGTCACGTAGGAGCGAGGAGAGGTGAGTTTTTTGGGGTTTCTGGGGGGTTTCACACAGCGGGGTGCCCCGCCGAAGTGGACCAAAACCCAGGATAGTCAAAATCCTGGGTGGTGGTCCACTTTAAGGGATTTTAATTGTGTAGTGGTCATGTGTAGTGATTAATTTAGTGATATGGAATAAAATATATTTTTTATTATACAATTTTTTTGAGTGCCTCCCTCTATGATTCTGTGTTCCCCTGGTGTATCCTGAATTGGGATGCCCTGCAGAAACTCACCTTTCCCCGCTCCAAACAGCGCATGCGCGGGCTCAGACCCATTTTCCTTGACTATGTCATTAGACAAAGGGCATCGCCTGCATCCCTGGCGTCCACCAAGGTGAGCTTTTTTCGGTCCTCCTGGGACACAGTGGGGCATCCCAATTCGGCTTGGAACAAAAACCCAGGAAAGTAAAATTCTCAGGTTTTGTTCCACTTTATTTGTTCGTCAAGCTCTGCACTTGGCAATCTGCGAGAGTGTGCGAAACGTGAGCGCACTCCCGTCCATACCATAATACCTGGGTGTGGGAGCGCACTCCCGTCCATACCATAATACCTGGGTGTGGGAGCGCACTCCCGTCCATACCATAATACCTGGGTGTGGGAGCGCACTCCCGTCCATACCATAATACCTGGGTGTGGGAGCGCACTCCCGTCCATACCATAATACCTGGGTGTGGGAGCGCACTCCCGTCCATACCATAATACCTGGGTGTGGGAGCGCACTCCCGTCCATACCATAATACCTGGGTGTGGGAGCGCACTCCCGTCCATACCATAATACCTGGGTGTGGGAGCGCGCTTCAGTCCATACCATAATACCTGGGTGTGGGAGCGCGCTTCAGTCCATACCATAATACCTGGGTGTGGGAGCGCACTCCCGTCCATACCATAATACCTGGGTGTGGGAGCGCGCTTCAGTCCATACCATAATACCTGGGTGTGGGAGCGCACTCCCGTCCATACCATAATACCTGGGTGTGGGAGTGCGCTTCAGTCCATACCATAATACCTGGGTGTGGGAGCGCACTCCCGTCCATACCATAATACCTGGGTGTGGGAGCGCGCTTCAGTCCATACCATAATACCTGGGTGTGAGAGCGCACTCCCGTCCATACCATAATACCTGGGTGTGGGAGCGCACTCCTGTCCATACCATAATACCTGGGTGTGGGAGCGCGCTTCAGTCCATACCATAATACCTGGGTGTGAGAGCGCACTCCCGTCCATACCATAATACCTGGGTGTGGGAGCGCACTCCTGTCCATACCATAATACCTGGGTGTGGGAGCGCACTCCTGTCCATACCATAATACCTGGGTGTGGGAGCGCACTCCCGTCCATACCATAATACCTGGGTGTGGGAGCGCACTCCCGTCCATACCATAATACCTGGGTGTGGGAGCGCACTCCCGTCCATACCATAATACCTGGGTGTGGGAGCGCGCTTCAGTCCATACCATAATACCTGGGTGTGGGAGCGCACTCCCGTCCATACCATAATACCTGGGTGTGGGAGCGCACTCCCGTCCATACCATAATACCTGGGTGTGGGAGCGCACTCCCGTCCATACCATAATACCTGGGTGTGGGAGCGCACTCCCGTCCATACCATAATACCTGGGTGTGGGAGCGCACTCCCGTCCATACCATAATACCTGGGTGTGGGAGCGCGCTTCAGTCCATACCATAATACCTGGGTGTGGGAGCGCACTCCCGTCCATACCATAATACCTGGGTGTGGGAGCGCGCTTCAGTCCATACCATAATACCTGGGTGTGGGAGCGCACTCCCGTCCATACCATAATACCTGGGTGTGGGAGTGCGCTTCAGTCCATACCATAATACCTGGGTGTGGGAGCGCACTCCCGTCCATACCATAATACCTGGGTGTGGGAGCGCGATTCAGTCCATACCATAATACCTGGGTGTGGGAGCGCGCTTCAGTCCATACCATAATACCTGGGTGTGAGAGCGCACTCCCGTCCATACCATAATACCTGGGTGTGGGAGCGCACTCCCGTCCATACCATAATACCTGGGTGTGGGAGCGCGCTTCAGTCCATACCATAATACCTGGGTGTGAGAGCGCACTCCCGTCCATACCATAATACCTGGGTGTGGGAGCGCACTCCTGTCCATACCATAATACCTGGGTGTGGGAGCGCGCTTCAGTCCATACCATAATACCTGGGTGTGAGAGCGCACTCCCGTCCATACCATAATACCTGGGTGTGGGAGCGCACTCCTGTCCATACCATAATACCTGGGTGTGGGAGCGCACTCCTGTCCATACCATAATACCTGGGTGTGGGAGCGCACTCCCGTCCATACCATAATACCTGGGTGTGGGAGCGCACTCCCGTCCATACCATAATACCTGGGTGTGGGAGCGCACTCCCGTCCATACCATAATACCTGGGTGTGGGAGCGCACTCCCGTCCATACCATAATACCTGGGTGTGGGAGCGCGCTTCAGTCCATACCATAATACCTGGGTGTGGGAGCGCGCTTCAGTCCATACCATAATACCTGGGTGTGGGAGCGCACTCCCGTCCATACCATAATACCTGGGTGTGGGAGCGCGCTTCAGTCCATACCATAATACCTGGGTGTGGGAGCGCGCTTCAGTCCATACCATAATACCTGGGTGTGTGAGCGTGCTTCAGTCCATACCATAATACCTGGGTGTGGGAGCGCACTCCCGTCCATACCATAATACCTGGGTGTGGGAGCGCACTCCCGTCCATACCATAATACCTGGGTGTGGGAGCGCGCTTCAGTCCATACCATAATACCTGAGTGTGGGAGCGCGCTTCAGTCCATACCATAATACCTGGGTGTGGGAGCGCACTCCCGTCCATACCATAATACCTGAGTGTGGGAGCGCGCTTCAGTCCATACCATAATACCTGGGTGTGGGAGCGCGCTTCAGTCCATACCATAATACCTGGGTGTGGGAGCGCGCTTCAGTCCATACCATAATACCTGGGTGTGGGAGCGCGCTTCAGTCCATACCATAATACCTGAGTGTGGGAGCGCACTCCCGTCCATACCATAATACCTGAGTGTGGGAGCGCGCTTCAGTCCATACCATAATACCTGGGTGTGGGAGCGCGCTTCAGTCCATACCATAATACCTGGGTGTGGGAGCGCGCTTCAGTCCATACCATAATACCTGGGTGTGGGAGCGCACTCCCGTCCATACCATAATACCTGGGTGTGGGAGCGCACTCCCGTCCATACCATAATACCTGGGTGCGGGAGCGCACTCCCGTCCATACCATAATACCTGGGTGTGGGAGCGCGCTTCAGTCCATACCATAATACCTGGGTGTGGGAGCGCACTCCCGTCCATACCATAATACCTGGGTGTGGGAGCGCGCTTCAGTCCATACCATAATACCTGGGTGTGGGAGCGCACTCCCGTCCATACCATAATACCTGGGTGTGGGAGCGCACTCCCGTCCATACTATAATACCTGGGTGTGGGAGCGCGCTTCAGTCCATACCATAATACCTGGGTGTGGGAGCGCACTCCCGTCCATACCATAATACCTGGGTGTGGGAGCGCACTCCCGTCCATACCATAATACCTGGGTGTGGGAGCGCGATTCAGTCCATACCATAATACCTGGGTGTGGGAGCGCACTCCCGTCCATACCATAATACCTGGGTGTGGGAGCGCACTCCCGTCCATACCATAATACCTGGGTGTGGGAGCGCGATTCAGTCCATACCATAATACCTGGGTGTGGGAGCGCACTCCCGTCCATACCATAATACCTGGGTGCGGGAGCGCACTCCCGTCCATACCATAATACCTGGGTGTGGGAGCGCGCTTCAGTCCATACCATAATACCTGGGTGTGGGAGCGCACTCCCGTCCATACCATAATACCTGGGTGTGGGAGCGCGCTTCAGTCCATACCATAATACCTGGGTGTGGGAGCGCACTCCCGTCCATACCATAATACCTGGGTGTGGGAGCGCGCTTCAGTCCATACCATAATACCTGGGTGTGGGAGCGCACTCCCGTCCATACCATAATACCTGGGTGCGGGAGCGCACTCCCGTCCATACCATAATACCTGGGTGTGGGAGCGCGCTTCAGTCCATACCATAATACCTGGGTGTGGGAGCGCACTCCCGTCCATACCATAATACCTGGGTGTGGGAGCGCGCTTCAGTCCATACCATAATACCTGGGTGTGGGAGCGCACTCCCGTCCATACCATAATACCTGGGTGTGGGAGCGCGCTTCAGTCCATACCATAATACCTGGGTGTGGGAGCGCACTCCCGTCCATACCATAATATCTGGGTGTGGGAGCGCACTCCCGTCCATACTATAATACCTGGGTGTGGGAGCGCGCTTCAGTCCATACCATAATACCTGGGTGTGGGAGCGCACTCCCGTCCATACCATAATACCTGGGTGTGGGAGCGCACTCCCGTCCATACCATAATACCTGGGTGTGGGAGCGCGATTCAGTCCATACCATAATACCTGGGTGTGGGAGCGCACTCCCGTCCATACCATGATACCTGGGTGTGGGAGCGCGCTTCAGTCCATACCATAATACCTGGGTGTGGGAGCGCACTCCCGTCCATACCATAATACCTGGGTGTGGGAGCGCACTCCCGTCCATACCATAATACCTGGGTGTGGGAGCGCGCTTCAGTCCATACCATAATACCTGGGTGTGGGAGGGCTCTTCAGTCCATACCATAATACCTGGGTGTGGGAGCGCACTCCCGTCCATACCATAATACCTGGGTGTGGGAGGGCTCTTCAGTCCATACCATAATACCTGGGTGTGGGAGCGCACTCCCGTCCATACCATAATACCTGGGTGTGGGAGCGCGCTTCAGTCCATACCATAATACCTGGGTGTGGGAGCGCACTCCCGTCCATACCATAATACCTGGGTGTGGGAGCGCGCTTCAGTCCAGGGATGCGGGGGAAGCGGACGCCGATATTTACATTGCTGAGGGACTTGCCAAAACGGCGAGTATTAATGTGAGGACCTGGGGGAGGGGCTTCAAACAGTGGGGCATCCTGATTAGGGATGCCTCAGGGTACGGCCGGTCATGTTATGTCTTGTCCCACTTTAAAGAGGGGCAAGACCCCATTCAGTTGAGTTGAGCTTTATATTAACCCCTTCTCAGCTAATAAAAGAAGGTGAGATAAGAGGGCGGGCTCTGCTCTGATTGGCTCCAGTCACAT
The DNA here is from genome assembly GCA_027917425.1 of Gastrophryne carolinensis. Lineage (NCBI taxonomy): Eukaryota > Metazoa > Chordata > Amphibia > Anura > Microhylidae > Gastrophryne > Gastrophryne carolinensis. The sequence goes on along the minus strand of CM051240.1, from coordinate 11,472,826 downwards.
GGGGGAGCCTGTCTATCACACCTGCCGTGCTGACAGAGTCAGTTACCTGGAACAGGTGTGCAGGGGAGGGGCCTGTCCTAATAACAATGGCTGCCTCTCGTTTCCCTTTAATAGGATAGGGAAGAACCACAAGGCCCAGCATGCCCCCGCAGGGAATGAGGAAGGGGAGGCAGGCTGCGGTGTCTCAGGCCACAGGGTGAGGCTGATCGTAAAGGGGGCGGTCAGAACTGGTTGTCCCACATTCCCGGCCTCGTAGTGTGTGGGGCTGACTGCGGTGGTGGCGGAGTACAGACTGAAAAGACTGACTGACGTGCCTGGTGGTGACCATGTTCTGGAGCCTCCTGATCCTGGGTGAGTGACCCCCCTCCTGCTCCAATCAGAGGTGGGCCTGGGGCAAGTGTAACCCTGCCCCTTATATCAGATACAATGTTACAATTGATGGATACATAAGATTAGATCAGACCCATCATGCTGCACTCCACCAACCTCATGGGCCCCGGGGGCAGTTACTCCTCTGCCTCTACAACTTTTGGCTGAGTGACCCCCATCCTGCTCCAATCGGAAGTGGGCCTGGGGCAAGTGTAACCCTGCCCCTTATATCTATATCTGAAACCTTCCCATTAATCACAGATACAATGTTACAATTGATGGATAAGATTAGATCAGACCCATCACTCCACAAACCTCATGGGCCCCGGGGGCAGTTACTCCTCTGCCTCTACAACTTTTGAATAATTAAAAAAAAAGTTTACTTTATTTACTTTCAGTCTTCCCGTCCTTTTTTTTCGATTTAGAAAAAAAAAAAGACCAGGAACGTTCATTGATAATATTATGATTGCTTTTTCTCGCATTGACACCCGCGATTTGATCAAATTTTCAAGGGAACTGTGCACTGAATTGGCCAAAAAGTTATTTTCAATGAAAATTGATTGAGTGATTTATCTAAAAAAAAAAAAAAACCTAATTTGTGTCCAATACGGGAGGAAAACAATCAGATGGATCGACATTCAGGGGGGGACTGGCCATAGGGAGACCCGGGACCATGCCTAGTGGGCCGCACAGCTTTGGGGCCAGTTGAGCTGCTGCTTTTAACACCCACATTCATTCCCTGCCCCCTTAGTCTCCCTCTCAGCCCCACTGTACCCACATGCCAAGGAACCTCAGCCCCCAATGCTATAGCCCCAGCACCCACATTCAATCCCTGCCCCCTTATCTCCCTCTCAGCCCCCTGTACCCAGCCCCAATGTACCCACAAGCCAAGGAACCCCAACCCCCAATGCTATTGCCCCAGCATCATGGTGGAGGGGCCCAGCAGGGATGTCTCGAGCCGACCAGGGGCTGATAAAATCCAGGACTGTTTTTTGGCCCCAGTCCGCCACCTTTGACATTTATGTGCTGATTAGATAACTATGAACGATTGTTGCTCTTGCCGGCCAATAGAGCTGGAGGTTAACTCGTGTTGATCAATATACAGTAATCCAATCTTTTTACATTAATTTGTTTGATTGCGGGATCAGATCGTCACTGTATATTGAAATGTTCCATTCGATCAATTATAGAACGATCAGTCTAATAAGTGTGTGTGTGGTCATCGACCTTTATCCACATTTTATATACATATCTGATGAGATGACCATGAAGTCTCGCTGGGGAAACGCAGCAGGAAGCCTTCTCAAACGATCATTTTATTATTAAACTCAACTGAACTGATCAAATGAACAATCTAAAAAAATCATGTGTAGGCAACGCGGTAAATGATCAGATATTTCTCCCTATGCTGATTGCACAGCTATGAACGATCGGTGCCAATATAGAAGGAAGCTGCCTCATGTTGATCGACCTCATTCAAACTGTGTTATATCTTCTTGTTAATAGAATATTCCATTTAATGGTCTCTGTAAATTCACAAGTTTCATTCAATCAACTATAGAACGATCCATGTATGTTTGGTCCATAACGATCGGACTTTAGCCTCAGTTTATGTACAGATCGGATAACTGTAAATGATCGGAGCTGTCATTCCCTCCGTCTTCCTCTGTTGCACAATCCCTCCATCTTTCTGTCTTAGAGTGAATAAGATCCTCCTTAAAGGAGCAGTATCGCGAATTTTTCTTGGTGACATATTTAAATGGTACTTTGAATGTAGGTAAGTGTTGGAGTAAGAATTACAAATTTAGAAAAAAATGATGTGTGTGTTGAGCAGCTGGAGACTAATAGCTCATGTTTATATCTGCTGAGTGTCGTAGCCCAACACTCTGGCCTGTTCCACGCTGAGGAGAGGGGGGAAACAATGTATCAAAGTATCAGCTGTTCAGTGCTGGCAGCCGTCCAGCATAAGATAACAACATTGCAACATTGCCTGGCCAGAACTTATATATCTAAAACAGAGAGAAAAGCTCTAGAAGTCATTTAGCTGATTTTGACAGTTTTCCCTTCATGTTGGCTCTGCTGCAGAATCTTTCAGTTTACCATTTTCTCTTTCATATTCTTATTTTTTATTTTTCCATATGATCTTTCTTTCAGCTTTGTGTGTTTTGAGCAAAGCCCAACCCAGGATTTTCACTATCTGGAGTTTTGTTTTGTGCCCCTAGGGGCATCCTGACTTGGGATGCCCTGATATGTGAAATCCCCAAGTTCGCCTATGAAAACGTACCTTTCCCTGTCCCACAGCGCATGCGCGGGCTCTCATCCAATCAGCTCTGTTTGCACACAGATGGGGAGCCTGAGCAGTAACCTTCCTGGCCGCCCGGCCTGTCTAAATGACTATCTGCGTGAGCGCGCCAGAAAAATGGGGGGATCTGTGGTTATCCAGGGGTCGTTTCACACAGTGGGGCATCCTGATTTAGAATGCCCAAGGGGGAAGGTCAATGGCCGGGTCTTATAGACTTCAGGGTCGGCCACTCAGGGTTTTGTTCCACTTTAATACCTTTAGATTTTCCTGCACAGAAGAATTTCAGTCATTTTCAGTCAGTTTAGTTTATTTTGTATAGATTTTACACATTTGAGTCACCTGGTCTCACCTCACACACACACAGCCGTTACCACTGATTACAGTGTCAGCCTCTGAGGTAAAGTGTTGCTAGGAGACCAGTGGGCTAAATGAAGCAGCTTACTAAATACAACCCAGCAGATCCCCTATTCAGCAAATGAACTGAGCCATTGGCATTATACAATTTAAAAGAAAGGCAGATATTTTTTCTTTTTTCTATCGCCACATTATTTATACACATGTTAAAAGCTATTGTGTGGCTATTTAATTATTTATCTTTTTTGATGCAAATTTTGCGATACTGCTCCTTTAAGATGCCTCTTTCTATTGGAATAATATCTATCTCACATCTATCTATCCCGTATCTATCTATCTATCTATCTATCTATCTATCTATCTATCTATCTATCCCATATCTATCTATCTATCCCGTATCTATCTATCTATCCCGTATCTATCTATCTATCCCGTATCTATCTATCTATCTATCTATCCCGTATCTATCTATCTATCTATCCCGTATCTATCTATCTATCTATCTATCTATCTATCTATCTATCCATCTATCTATCTATCTATCTATAGTGATTGGATGTAAGGCTTCTCATTGTATTGGCCTTGTGTGTGTGTGTGTACACACACACACACACACACACACACACACACACACACACACAGTGATTAGATCCCCTTTAAAGTGAGTGAAAACACTTGCAGTCGGGCCCTGGATTCTAAAAGATTCCAGACCCGGGTGCTAGCCTTCCCTGGGGGTATCCTACATCGGATGCTCCGCTGTGTGAAACCACCGTGTCATGGGTAAGCACTGCGTCCCCGGTTTCTCTTCGGCCATATGCGCTCCCGCACCCAGCCTTTCCGAATGGCCAGCCGGCTGCACCTCGTCACAGTGGCCAATGGGCTCTCTCAAAAAGCGCCACAAGGGTGAGGCTTCGGCGGTGGAAAAGCCAGGTTTTCTTTGAAAACCCATTTTTGGGTTTCTATCCACTTTAAGGTCTTTTTTTCTGTTTGATTAATATATAACAGTAATTAGATCCCCTCTAAGGTGTATGTAGCGGTTTGTCGTACAGAGAATTATAATAGTTTCCTTTGTCTTGTAGGCTCTTTGGGCAGAATCTGGGCGGCCTCAGGTGAGTGTCTCCAACTGAATGATAGTTGAATGTTGCATATTTTTATTATTTGTCACCCCTGTGTATTAGTGTTGGGTGCAGCAGTGCAGTGACCCCCCCCCCCCCCCCCACACACACACACACTCACAGTTTTGGCCACAATCCCAGCAGTGTATGGCAGCGCAGTGCAGATACAAGCAGTGCCAGCATTGTGCGATGCTGCATTTTGCCTGTAACACGTGCGATGCACAATACAACATAGATTAAATTGGGAGGACAGAGCTGCATTGTTATAGCTGTACAGAACAATACATGGCACAGCACAGAAGAGCTCAACATGGCACGTGGCAGCAGCACAGTGCAGCACAGCTCAATGCAGCACAGCAGAGCTAAGTATGGCACAACATGGCACAACAAGTGCAGCTCAGGGTGGCACAGCACAAATGGCCCTGCACAGTGCAGTAGATCACCGCTTAATGCAACATAGCATGGCAGAGCACGGCACATTGCAGCATGGCAGACCACAGAGGAGCATGGCACATTGCAGCATGGCAGAGCACGGCACAGTGCAGCATGGCAGAGCACAGAGGAGCACGGCACAGTGCAGCATGGCAGAGCACGGCACGGTGCAGCATGGCAGAGCACAGCGGAGCATGGCACAGTGCAGCATGGCAGAGCACAGAGGAGCACGGCACAGTGCAGCATGGCAGAACACAGCGGAGCATGGCACAGTGCAGCATGGCAGAGCACAGCACGGTGCAGCATGGCAGAGCACAGAGGAGCACGGCACAGTGCAGCATGGCAGAGCACGGCACGGTGCAGCATGGCAGAGCACAGAGGAGCACGGCACAGTGCAGCATGGCAGAGCACGGCACGGTGCAGCATGGCAGAGCACAGCGGAGCATGGCACAGTGCAGCATGGCAGAGCACAGAGGAGCACGGCACAGTGCAGCATGGCAGAACACAGCGGAGCATGGCACAGTGCAGCATGGCAGAGCACAGCACAGTGCAGCATGGCAGAGCACAGCACAGTGCAGCATGGCAGAGCACAGCACAGTGCAGCATGGCAGAGCACAGCACAGTGCAGCATGGCAGAGCACAGCGGAGCACGGCACAGTGCAGCATGGCAGAGCACAGCGGAGCACAGCACAGTGCAGCATGGCAGAGCACAGAGGAGCACGGCACAGTGCAGCATGGCAGAGCACAGAGGAGCACGGCACAGTGCAGCATGGCAGAGCACAGAGGAGCACGGCACGGTGCAGCATGGCAGAGCACAGCGGAGCACGGCACAGTGCAGCATGGCAGAGCACAGAGGAGCACGGCACAGTGCAGCATGGCAGAGCACAGAGGAGCACGGCACAGTGCAGCATGGCAGAGCACAGAGGAGCACGGCACGGTGCAGCATGGCAGAGCACAGAGGAGCACGGCACATTGCAGCATGGCAGAGCACAGAGGAGCATGGCACATTGCAGCATGGCAGAGCACAGAGGAGCACAGCACAGTGCAGCATGGCAGAGCACAGAGGAGCACGGCACATTGCAGCATGGCAGAGCACAGAGGAGCATGGCACATTGCAGCATGGCAGAGCACAGAGGAGCACAGCACAGTGCAGCATGGCAGAGCACAGAGGAGCGACGAGGAGCACGTCACGAGTGCAGCATGGCAGAGCACAGAGGAGCACGGCACGGTGCAGCATGGCAGAGCACAGAGGAGCACGGCACATTGCAGCATGGCAGAGCACAGAGGAGCATGGCACATTGCAGCATGGCAGAGCACAGAGGAGCACGGCACAGTGCAGCATGGCAGAGCACAGAGGAGCACGGCACAGTGCAGCATGGCAGAGCACAGAGGAGCACGGCACGGTGCAGCATGGCAGAGCACAGAGAAGCACGGCACAGTGCAGCATGGCAGAGCACAGAGAAGCACGGCACAGTGCAGCATGGCAGAGCACAGAGGAGCACGGCACGGTGCAGCATGGCAGAGCACAGAGAAGCACGGCACAGTGCAGCATGGCAGAGCACAGAGGAGCACGGCACAGTGCAGCATGGCAGAGCACAGAGGAGCACGGCACAGTGCAGCATGGCAGAGCACAGCGGAGCACGGCACAGTGCAGCATGGCAGAGCACAGAGGAGCACGGCACGGTGCAGCATGGCAGAGCACAGAGGAGCATGGCACGGTGCAGCATGGCAGAGCACAGAGGAGCACGGCACAGTGCAGCATGGCAGAGCACAGAGGAGCACGGCACAGTGCAGCATGGCAGAGCACAGAGGAGCACGGCACAGTGCAGCATGGCAGAGCACAGAGGAGCATGGCACGGTGCAGCATGGCAGAGCACAGAGGAGCATGGCACGGTGCAGCATGGCAGAGCACAGAGGAGCACGGCACATTGCAGCATGGCAGAGCACAGAGGAGCATGGCACAGTGCAGCATGGCAGAGCACAGAGGAGCACGGCACATTGCAGCATGGCAGAGCACAGAGGAGCACGGCACGGTGCAGCATGGCAGAGCACAGAGGAGCATGGCACGGTGCAGCATGGCAGAGCACAGCGGAGCGCGGCACGGTGCAGCATGGCAGAGCACAGAGGAGCATGGCACGGTGCAGCATGGCAGAGCACAGAGGAGCATGGCACGGTGCAGCATGGCAGAGCACAGAGGAGCACGGCAAGGTGCAGCATGGCAGAGCACAGAGGAGCATGGCACAGTGCAGCATGGCAGAGCACAGAGGAGCATGGCACAGTGCAGCATGGCAGAGCACAGCGGAGCACGGCACAGTGCAGCATGGCAGAGCTCAGAGGAGTACGGCACAGTGCAGCATGGCAGAGCACAGAGGAGCATGGCACGGTGCAGCATGGCAGAGCACAGAGGAGCACGGCACATTGCAGCATGGCAGAGCACAGAGGAGCACGGCACAGTGCAGCATGGCAGAGCACAGCGGAGCACGGCACAGTGCAGCATGGCAGAGCACAGAGGAGCACAGCACAGTGCAGCATGGCAGAGCACAGAGGAGCACGGCACAGTGCAGCATGGCAGAGCACAGCGGAGCACGGCACAGTGCAGCATGGCAGAGCACAGAGGAGCACAGCACAGTGCAGCATGGCAGAGCACAGAGGAGCACAGCACAGTGCAGCATGGCAGAGCACAGCGGAGCATGGCACGGTGCAGCATGGCAGAGCACAGAGGAGCATGGCACGGTGCAGCATGGCAGAGCACAGAGGAGCACGGCACATTGCAGCATGGCAGAGCACAGAGGAGCATGGCACAGTGCAGCATGGCAGAGCACAGAGGAGCACGGCACATTGCAGCATGGCAGAGCACAGAGGAGCACGGCACGGTGCAGCATGGCAGAGCACAGAGGAGCATGGCACGGTGCAGCATGGCAGAGCACAGCGGAGCGCGGCACGGTGCAGCATGGCAGAGCACAGAGGAGCATGGCACGGTGCAGCATGGCAGAGCACAGAGGAGCATGGCACGGTGCAGCATGGCAGAGCACAGAGGAGCACGGCAAGGTGCAGCATGGCAGAGCACAGAGGAGCATGGCACAGTGCAGCATGGCAGAGCACAGAGGAGCATGGCACAGTGCAGCATGGCAGAGCACAGCGGAGCACGGCACAGTGCAGCATGGCAGAGCTCAGAGGAGTACGGCACAGTGCAGCATGGCAGAGCACAGAGGAGCATGGCACGGTGCAGCATGGCAGAGCACAGAGGAGCACGGCACATTGCAGCATGGCAGAGCACAGAGGAGCACGGCACAGTGCAGCATGGCAGAGCACAGCGGAGCACGGCACAGTGCAGCATGGCAGAGCACAGAGGAGCACGGCACAGTGCAGCATGGCAGAGCACAGAGGAGCACGGCACAGTGCAGCATGGCAGAGCACAGCGGAGCACGGCACAGTGCAGCATGGCAGAGCACAGAGGAGCACAGCACAGTGCAGCATGGCAGA
>CM051240.1:11449785-11459785 GCA_027917425.1 Gastrophryne carolinensis | reverse complement strand
GCTCCCTATACCTCTCATACTGACCAGTCTGATCTGCCAGACCCAGCAAGTAAGGAGTTATCTCCCCCGGCTCCCTATACCTCTCATACTGACCAGTCTGATCTGCCAGACCCAGCAAGCGAGGAGTTAATAGTGGCAGCTCCTGTTACTAATGAACTGTGCAAACACCCAGATAATGCAGCCCCTGCAAGTGACACCCTGGGAATATCTGTGAACAATACTGCTTCAGAAGTAATAATCCCTGGCATTGAGACTATGGAGCAAAATTTGCTTAACTCAGGGAATTCAGGTCTTGATCAGACTCCACAAATACCAGTGACTCCAGAGCCAGACACACAAGTGATTCCAAATAGACCCATTATGGACTCTCAGATACTAACAATAGAAATGTCTGACCCAGAAACCCAGCAAGCGCAGCCAGCCAATGAGAACCCTGGCAGCCTATTAATTACAGAACCTGCATTACAGGACATTGTTACCAGTATCATTGGCACAAGTGAGGGCCCTGGAATAAGGATACCTCATAAGGATGAAAACCCTGGAACTAGCATGCCAAAAAATAATCCAGTGGCCAGTAACTCTAAGGCACAAGACCAAGACCCGACTCCCCAGCAGAGGCGGCTCTTCTCCAGCGTCACAGGACTGGCAAACCCACCGCCACAGAGGAGGATCTCCCCACCAGGCAGTACATTGGGAGAACTCTGATAAAGGACTTCATGAAGTTTGAGGCTGCTGAAATCTTCGCTTTAATTCATGTTCCCTCCAGCAGGTTATATGACATCAGTTTTAAGCTGCCGCACAGCCTGGATCTTTTCTGGGACATTTATAACAAGACTCGTGATAATGAAATCTGGAAAAATCTTCATGTAATCCAGTTGTCTAAACCCCAGGCAGTCACCATTTTGTTCCAGTCTGAGGTGGTGGCCCTGGCAGACGTGCTGCATTGGATAGGCCGGCAATGCAAGGTGCTCAGCCAACCTGCCAAGATCTATGATGAAGAAGGATTCTGGAATGGTGGATACACTATTAAAGTGCAGCTGACCCAGGAAAATGGAGTAACCAGGCACCTGCCACATGCCTTTTACCTGGGCCCTGATAGGGGCATATGTTACTACCCCGGGCAGCCCAGGCGCTGCCATAAATGTGGAGGCAGACATTTGGCTTTTAGCTGCCCTCATATAAAGTGCTCATTGTGTGGGGAGCTTGGGCACACAAAGGACTCGTGTACAGGTATTATTGTGTGTAACCTGTGCTCAGGAGTGGGGCATACATTCCGCGAGTGCCCTCATGCCCAGCATAATAAAACTACTGAACTGCTGGTAGAGAATGAGGTGGTCAATGCCGGCCATGAGCATGAAGTCACTGATCCTGAGGCTGGTAAATTTCACCCACCACCAATCAGTGCAACGTCCAATAGTCTTGGCTCAGTGGTGCCAACAGAAGTCTCAGTTCTATATTCTGCCCCAGTGGTGCCAACAGAAGTCTCAGTTCTATATTCTGCCCCAGTGGTGCCAACAGAAGTCTCAGTTCTATATTCTGCCCCAGTGATGCTAACAGAAGCCCCAGTTCTATATTCTGCCCCAGTGATGCCAGAAGTTGCGGCAGAATCTGGCACAACAGCTAAGGATGATAATGTCGGATTTCAGACTGTAAAAAGGAAAAATAAAGCAGCAACAGGAAAAGACAAGTTAAAAAAATTATCAAGTGAAAGCAAACCCCAAGAGCCGGCCTCTTTGGACATTTCCCGGGGGCGCTATTATGTGCTAAGAGACCGTAAGGAAAATTTGGACGAGCAACCATTGGGCAGCATGGCAGAGGACAAAGATCTGGATGATGGGGCCTCCCAGGTGTCCGTCAATACCACTGAGGACATTGAGGAGGACGAGGTAGAGGCTCCTGTGGCTGCTAAGGGATGGGGCTCCAAAGGACATGGCAGTGGGAAGAAGAAAAAGGCGATCAAAGCCAGGTGACCTGGATGATGCTCAGGGTATATTCACTAAGTGTGAGTGGAGACCCGTCGCCAGGTGATATTTCAGCAGTGTTGCTGCTGCACGAGACCAGGATGAGATCCAATGCTGATGTTTCCTTTGTTAAAGTATTCTGCAGAGTCTGAGGGGTGCGCAGAACAGACCAGTCTGCCCCCCCCCCAATACTTACTGGGGTCATATTATTTCACTGTTTACCTTCTGATTTCAACATGTATATAGTGTTATGTATCTGTATATACAATCTGCAAACCAGCAATGTGTAAGTAATTGTCAGTGAGTTTACAATAAAAGATATGTGACTGCTTCTATGTACAGCGCTGTGGTATATGTCAGCCGGCACAGCACACCTCCATCACCTGTTTCTGCTGTTGCACTGATCCGGGGTCCTCTGATTTTCTCTTCATTGTAAAATTCCATATTTTCATTGTAACCTGCATTTTGGCAGCTGAACACTTCCTGCTGCTGTTCTCTCTGGACTTACTGTTCCGGCTGATGAAGGAGGTGATTGTTGTCCCTGACATGTGCTGCTGTTACCTGCCAGACAGGTAATGGGAGAGAGATCAGCCCAGGAACCATTACTGTGACTGCTGTGTATGTGGCTGCCCTGCCCCTCATATTATTCAGGAGATCCCAGTAACTGCCTGTATCCCCCCTTATACCCTAATAGATTGTAAGCTCTTCTCCCTCTGTATCCTCCCTTATACCCTAATAGAGTGTAAGCTCTTCTCCTTCTGTATCCTCCCTTATACCCTAATAGATTGTAAGCTCTTCTCCTCCTGTTTCCTCCCTTATATCCTAATAGAGTGTAAGCTCTTCTCCTCCTGTATCCTCCCCTATACCCTAATAGAGTGTAAGCTCTTCTCCTCCTGTGTCCTCCTTTATACCCTAATAGAGTGTAAGCTCTTCTCCTCCTGTGTCCTCCCTTATACCCTAATAGAGTGTAAGCTCTTCTCCTCCTGTATCCTCCCTTATACCCTAATAGAGTGTAAGCTCTTCTCCTCCTGTATCCTCCCTTATACAATAATAGATTGTAAGCTCTTCTCCTCCTGTATCCTCCCTTATACCCTAATAGATCGTTAAGGTGGGAGGAGGTGTGTGAGTGAGCTCTCTGCAGGTGCTGTGAATGTCTGGCTCTAGCCCAGGGCCTGGCTGCCTTGGGTGGGGTCGCTCCCCAGGTGAGCTCCAGGCTTCTGGGTCTGAATCTGGAGTCCATGTTAGAGACCCTCTGGCTACTGAATATGCTGCTGACTGGCTGACCGCGGTGGATTACAATGAAGGTGGAAGAGTCTTTATGGAAGAAAGTTACAGTAAAGTAAGTGAAGCTGGAATGGAAGTGGTGGATAATAATGATGGGCCGTGTAGCAGTGTCTGTGTGCAGCATGTAATGGAGGGAGGGCGGCAGCCCCAGCAAAGTGACTGTGCTGATCCAGGCAGGGAGATCCAACAACCTGTTGTGATGGACACTCAGCAGCCAGCTCAGGCCGGCAGTGGGAAGCAGCATAAGCTGAGGAGGACATCTTTGGAAAGACTGACAATGCAGGAAAACATGCAGCAGAATGTGTGTGTGAGCCGAGAGTCCCGAGCCCTGCGATCCAAGACCCAGCCGGCCACCGGTGACCCCATAACTGGGGGGAAATCTGCTAAATCTGCCACTGGACATAAATCTGGAAAGTTATCAGACAATGCAAATGCTGAGCTGGGGGCAAATGGCCACAAGTCTCCCAGGACTGAGGCAGCAGAGACATTCAAAGACCCAGCAGAAAAGCCAAGGCGAAAGGCAAGTCTTAAAGAGACAGAGCGCGCATCAGAACTGCAGCTTGCAGACAAGATTCCACATTTAGTCAACAACATGAACAACTTAAGAGCATCCAGGACACAACTGCAAAGACACATAGAACCCCCGGACTGCAGCCGTCTATGATGGGCTGTTAGAGACTTGCAGCACAAAGCTTGCTACAAATACTAGAGACATTGAGACACTTGAGAAACAAATGGGGCCCATGGCAGAGAGATACAAGAACCTGGATCGGTTTGAGGAGTCTCAGAAGCTCCTAAAACACAGACAGATACCTGAACCCAGCTCAGTCCCCCCCTCACCATCAAAGCAGGAGACATCCTCACAGGAGCTGCTGTACAGGACCCCAGTGCTGCAAGATTCTGCCCCATCTTTTCATGATGTCGGCCAAGTAAGCCTACCACCCCCAGGGGGCAGCAGTGAGCAATCCCTGAATGGCAATGAACTCTGTGTTTCACAAGGCACCCCTTCCCAGCCTGAGAATGGATGTGATGCTGCCAGTGACGCTATGGAAGTTGTGGAGACTCCCCAAATTGCAATCCTGGGGTCACAGCCGGGACATGGTGACACCTCTGAACTGTCCCCCAATCGAGGAAACAAGCAAGCAAGTCCCAATGCATTACAATCTGTTTGGGACAATGAACAACCTGTGGTTCCTGATAGTAATGGAACTGAATCGTCTGCATGCACTAATAATGTTTTTCCTCCCACAGGTGACCGACCACAGGTAGCGGGTCCCCCTCAATCCAGACCCCGCAGTGATAATACTGGCCACGCTCCTCCTCAGAATGCCTGGAGTCGCGGTGCCCCATCTTTTAGCTCCGGCTTACATTACACCGGTCAGGCATTTAAGAGGAGGAACGTGGTAAGATTTAAGAATAAGGGGGCAAAGGAAGATCTGCCAGACAGGAGACATGTGATCCGGGAGCTCCTGTGTAACCGGATGGGGTTCACACCCGCAGATATCTTGGCCGTCATAAACCTCCCGGACAGGCAGGGCTACGATATAAGCTTCAAGCTCATGGCCAGCTTGGACAGGTTCTGGGCAAGTGTGACAAAGTTTAGGGGCACTGAGGGATGTGACCAGTTTATCCTTATCCCGGTATCAAAGCCGGGTACTGTGAGCGTTAATATCTTGTTCTGGAATGAGTCCGCCCCCCGCAGGATATTGTGATATGGCTGAGGAGACATTGTGATATGGTGTCTGACCTGACAAAGTGTCTTGATGATGATGGGATCTGGACGGGAGGCTGGAGGGTGCTGGTGAAGCTCAGGCAGCACAGTAATGTTACCTTACATTTGCCCAACTCCTTCTTTATTGGCCGTGAGAGGGGGGTGTGTTTCTATGCCGGTCAGCCCCGCTTGTGCTTTAAGTGTGGGAAGGCCGGTCATGTGGCCGGAGTGTGTACTGTAGTGAAGTGTAACCTGTGCGGGGAGATTGGTCACACCAGCGCCATGTGTACAAATGTCCGGTGTAACTTGTGTGGTCAGATGGGTCATTACCATAAGGACTGCTCGGAGGCCTTCCATAACCTCTATAGCCAGGCTGTGGAGGAGATGGTGGCATCAGGTGAGGTTACAGAGGAGGAGGCTCTGATGTCTGGGCAGATAGTAACAAGGCCAGGGTCTGAGACAACGGAGATAAGAGATCAGACAGGTGTAACCCCACAGCATCGGAGCAAGCTGATAGCCCATCTTTCCCTGTAGCCCCTTCCCCTGCTATGGCCCATTGCCCTGCTCCAGCCTCTTCTGCAGATAGCAAAGTCCCTGGTGATAAGAGAAAGAAGAAAAAAGACAAGTCCACCCGCAGACCCCACCCCCCACCCCGGCCTGTAGCCTGATGGGTCCTTACTGTCAATACTATCATTAACAGTATTGACACCATGGATAATGAATAGTGTGTAGTAGTAGCAGTAGTTCTGCTGTGTTATGTTTATTTTGTATACAATTATGTTTATTCTAAGAATACAGTACGTCCTGCTCCAAATATAATACTTACACTTGGGTTATCCTCCGCCAGAGGGCGCTGTGCACTGCAGACATGCAAAAAACAGGCTCCTCCCGGCCCTACATATACCGAGGGACCTCCCACAAATCCCCAGATTTCTCTGCAGTGCTGACTGCGAAGACATGAAGTATCACTTTCTCGCAGGTGAGCGGGGCTATTGGCCTGCGGCCCTGTGGGACTATTACCACCCGCCCTCTTTGTGATGTGCCTCCCAGCCTGGGCTGCGCTGGTCGGGTGAAGGTAGGTGGCACCATGCGTGCTTGACGGAGCCATGCTCCACCGCAGTCCCCCACCATAGGGTAGGCGGTTTAGGCTGATGGTGAGCCTTAGGGGATGCCCCTCCCGCTTAATTGTCCCATGCCCCGTGTAGCGGTGGACCCTGTGTACAGGGTCGCCGTCCTCCCTTGTTCCCCCCCCCTAGCTCGGGGGGAAAGAAAAGGGGGGGGGAGGGGTTTGTGATTATGGCGACCTCAGTGTACCCTATTACACGCAGTGTACCCTATTACATGCTTATGGCCTTGGTGTCGTGTTTTGACTGGGAATGAATGTCAGAGACGCGCTATCTACTCTTTACTTTATTGGTAGCCGCCGCACCCTTTTTATATATGGCTCGGAAGGCGGTGGTTGTGTTGATGCTCCGGCGTCTTTTTCTTAGTCTGTAGTGGCTCTGCTGCGGTAATCCACTCGATCATTCTGTCAGGCGTCACTGCCCTTTTTCTTCCTTAGCTATTGCATTGCTTTTTCGGAGCTTCGCGCTCTCCGGGGGGGCGGGGCCTTGAATTGACACGCTCCGCATCACCATTTGGCGCGCGCTGCGTCACCTTCAGCTCTAGCCCGCCCTTCGAGGATCGTTTGGCGCCATCCTTTTTCGCGCGCACGGTGCAGACCGCCCTCTCCCTGCTGTCTGTAAGTGCCCTCGCGGGCGACCATATATTATCCTTATACTTTCCTGTATTTTACCTTGCGCATGACTCTGACATTCCTGTCCCTCTTATGTCTTTCAGACCGTGAATTCCGGTGGCTTCTCCCGGCCCGGTGTATCGCCTGGTTGAGACTATTAACATTACTCCCACTTCCCCGCGGGTTATTGGGGCATCCAGGGTAGCTTACAGCGTCAATCCCTACTGGCCTATTGTGCCGATACAATCACCATATGGAGGCATCTCAGGATATTGTGAACGGGGTTCCTTTGGGACAAGCCCGGCTGTGTGTAGCTTGTGGGGTCTTACCTAGCAGCGGTGACAATGCACGGGTCTGCGTTTCTTGTGCACAACAGGCGTTATCGGATCTTCCCGCCTCTTCAGTGGCTGGGCCTGCACCCCACCGCACTTCACCTACTCCCCCAAGCCTGAGTCTAACCCTCAATACTAGCGGGGATTCAAATCCTGATATGGCTACTAGACTGGCCAGTGTTGAAAGATTGCTTGCTAGCTCGCTAGCGCGTAAAGCCACCGCTAAGAGGCGGCACTTAACCCCTGACTCTGCCCTTTTCCCTATGGAATCTGATGACCCCTCGGACGAAGGGGAGTTGTTCTCTGACTCGGGGTCATACGACGAGGAGTCAAGGGGTCATGATGAATTTGGTTCCGAGCGCTGGACCTCGGATGATATTGACAGACTGCTGGTTCAGATCTTTGAGGTTTTGTCCCTCTCTCCCCCCGAGGCGGCTCCCAGGCAAAGGGGTGATCTTTTTGATACTGCTAAGGCTCGTCTGGAATTTCCTGAGCAAACCCATTTCAATAGCCTCGTGCTTAAAGAATGGGAACATCCCAGTAGACTTCCTGGGATCCCTAAGAGTGTGGATAGGAAGTATCCCTTCCCTGCTGACTTAAGTGCTGGTCATCGCCCCCCGAGGTCGATGCTCCTATTCTAGGGTTGTCCAACACCTCTATTATGCACTCCCCTGACACTTCTACGCTGCGGGACTCTGAGGACCGGCGTATTGATCAATTGGCAGGCCATGCCTTTGCATTTGGGAGAGCGACCTTGCACCCGGTTTGCGCCTTAGCCATTACGGCAGTAGCGCTCAGGGCCATGGTCAGGAATGCACTCGATGGCACAGATGAGTTGCCCTCTGATACTGTCAATACTCTAACTGTGATGTATTCATAAACTTTATCCTATCTGCATCGGACGATGCTATAAAGATGTGTGCCAGATCTTCTGCCTTAGCGGTAGCTATTCGCCGCGCGGTTTGGTTGCGACAGTGGGCGGCTGACAAGAAGGCCCTTACCGGGCTTCCATTTAAGGGTCTACGCCTGTTTGGAGACCGTCTAGACCTCTTCGCCAAAGTTGCCACAGCGCAGTTGGCAGATTCGGCCTTTTCGAAGGCCAGGGCACCCTTTCAATCCCCTACCGTGGGGCTAAACAGGGAAAAGGGGTGACCTTCGCTGGGTCCCGTGCAGATTCCTGGCACAGGAATAGAGGACGTAGTCCTGGTTCCTCCTGGGGGCCCAAGCCCAAAGCCCCTCCCAAGACCCCTCAGGCATGAGGGGGCGCCCTCACCCGTCAGGGTGGGGGGACGTCTACAGCACTTCAAGCACATCTGGCGGCACCACGTCTCAGACCGGTGGATTCAGGAGGTAGTGTCCTCCGGCTACAAGATAGAATTTGCTGTACGGCCCCCACCAGATTCATTGTGTCCCGGATCCCTCAGGACCCTGCCTCAGCCCAGGTCTTGTTGCTGGCCGTGCAGGGTCTAGGGGTCTATGGATCTAGGGGTCATTTGCAAGGTCCCCTTTGGAGACAGGGGCACAGGGTTCTACTCAAACCTTTTCACAGTACCTAAGAAGGATGGGTCAGTCAGGCCCATTCTGGATTTAAAAATCCTCACAAATTTGTCAAGAACAGGCATTTTCGTATGGAAACTCTGCGCTCGGCTATCGGCTCACTGCGCCCAGGGGACTTCATGACGTCAGTAGACATCAAGGATGCTTACCTTCACGTACCGGTGTTTCCAGGACACCAAAGGTTTCTCAGATTTGCACTGAAAGATCAGCATTACCAATTTGTGGCCTTGCCATTCGGCCTCACGTCGGCTCCCAGGGTGTTCACCAAGGTGCTGGCAGGGGTGATGTCCCTGATAAGGTTAAGGGGCATACGCGTGCTGCCCTACCTGGACGACATCCTCATCACCTCTCGGTCTCTGTGGCAGGCAGAGTTGGACACTCAACTGGTAGTGTCCACCCTGGAGTCCTTCGGTTGGGTGATCAGTTACCCCAAGTCCTCTCTGTCCCCATCCTCGGTGACCCCGTTCCTGGGAATGATTCTGGATACGGTTCAGCCACGGATATTCCTTACTCAACAGAAGGTGGAAGCTCTGACTGCGCAGGCCAGGTTCCTGCTCTCGAGCCCACAGCCCTCCATCAGGCAGGGAATGCAGCTGGCGGGCCTGATGGTGGCGAGCTTCGAGGCGGTGCCCTTTGCTCAGTTCCATTTGAGACCTTTGCAGCTTCACCTTCTGTCAGTGTGGGACAAGGACCCAGCGTCCTTGGACGGGGTGTGTGTCCTTCCCCCCCCCCCCCCCCCCTCGGTCAGACGGTCCCTTGCATGGTGGTTGAACCTCGGGAACTTTGATAGGGGGCAGGTCTTTTCTGGCCCCTTCCTGGGAGACGGTTACAATGGATGCCAGTCTATCAGGTTGGGGGGGATTCTGGAAGTCCCTGCGCTTCCAGGGGATGTGGGGTCCTCGGGAGGCCCATTTACCCATCAACATTCTGGAACTGCGGGCAGTCCGATTGGTACTGGAGCGGTTGACCCAACACCTGAGGGGGCTGTCGGTCCAGGTACGCTCAGACAACAAGACGGCGGTTGCCTACATCAACCATCAGGGAGGGACCCGGAGCAAGGGTGCCCTCCAGGAGGTGTCTCAGATTCTGACATGGGCGGAGGGCAATGTACAATGCATTTCGGCTGTTTACATTTCGGGGGTGGAGAATCTGCTTGCAGATGCTCTGAGCAGGGGGACGTCCCGTCAGGGGGAGTGGTCCCTCTGCAACAGGGTATTCCAGTCCCTGTGTCACCGTTGGGGTCTACCGGATGTGGACCTGTTTGCATCCTGCCACAACCACAAGCTCCCGACCTTCGTGTCCCTGTCTCAGGACCCTCTGGACCTGGCCACGGATGCCCTGTCCATGTCATAGAGTTTCGGCTCCTGTATGTCTTTCCACCATTCCTCCTGCTGAGCAGGGTTCTGCGCAAGATTGCTCT